>JAQPPZ010014686.1:0-96383 GCA_028583015.1 Wollemia nobilis
TTATAATTTTTAAAATTGTGACCCTGCATGAGAAATGTCCTTTGGATGGCCCTCCATGGAACTCCTCAATGACCTTTTGTTGTTGATCTTCTTTCAAGCACTTAAGGAGGACTCCATCAAGGTTCCTTTTGTATAGCCCTTCTGGCAGTAATACATACTTCAAGGCCTACAACCTGTATCTTCTTTGCGATGCATTAATAGTAGGAAGGCATACTCTAGTTTGAAAGTAACTAATCATCTGGTCTACCCAATCAAAGTCACTTGGTTGTATTATTTCAAGTTATTATTTTTGTTGATGCTACTACCTCTGTTAGACCTTGGAATAAGGCCCTACCTCTTACCAAATGGTGGGGTGTATGGACTCCACATCATATTTCTATATCTTGGTGATCCATCCAGCTCTCTCATCCCCTAGTTCACCTTGCAAAATAAAACTTCTCACGTCTGGGTGAACAACATATACCAGGGTCTTACTTTGAACCAAATGCTGCTTAAACTTTTTCAATGAATTTATCACAACAAATACGTGTTTCTCAATAAAATTATACTTAACATGGTAATCATCGAGTGTCTAGCTCCAAAATAATATGAGATGCTCTTCACCTTGATCATCCTTTTGAGTGAGCATTGATGCATAACTTTCTTCAGCTCCATAAGCATAAAGAATAAAATATTTACTAAAATCCAAATTTACTAGCATTGGGGCTATTGCAATGGACTACTTGATTATATTAAAGGCTTATTTCTTGAATTCTATCCAGTTGAACTCAGCTTTTTTCTTGAGCAGTTCATAAATGGGCCTCATTTTTTGTGCAAAGTTAGAAATGAATTTCCTAACAAATTTTATTTGACCCAAGAAATATTGTAAGGATTTCTTATTCAAAGGCAATGGAAGGGTTAGAATGGACTTGATTATGTCTGGATCTATGGCCATACCTTCTTTTGAGACTACATAACCTAGCAAATTTCCCTCATGGACTGCAAAGAATGATTTCTTAGGATTAAGGGAAATGCCAAATTCTCCACATTTCTGAAAGACTTGCTCTAGATGTGCTAAGTGATCATGCTTATTATTGGAAAACATAGTCATATCATCCAAATAGATCAGAATTACCTTGTTGATAAGTTCCCCAAAGGCATATTCCATGGCTCTCTAAAATGTGGCCCTTGTGTTAGATAGCCCAAAAGGCATTATTTGGTAGGCAAAAGTACCCCATTTTGTGGTGAATGTTGTTTTATACTGATCTTCATCCTTCACCCAAATCTGGTTATAGCCAGAGAAATCATCCACTAGTGAGAACCTTTTTGCCCCTACCACTATCTGTAATATCTAATCAATCTATGGAAAGGGGTAGTGATCCTTTGATGATGCCTGATTAAGATTTCTAAAATTTACACACAGGCGAATATCACCATTTTTTTCCTTACAAGTACCAAGTTGGCTACCCAAGTGGAGTGTTTTATGGGATAGATGATATTAGACTTTAATAACTTTAAGAGATCTTCTCTCATTATGGACTTGATCCTTGGTTTTATGGGCCTTTGCTTCTACCTAAAAGGCTTTGCATCAGGCTCTAGCTCAATAGTGTGTTGGATAATTTTTTTTCATAAACCTTTAGGCCCTCATATGACCAATCTATGATATTTGGATACTCCAGATATAAAGCCTTGATATCTTATTCCTCCTCTGGCGAACATCAAATTCCAACATTGAGATTCTTTTCAGTACCAAATTCAACTTCTTTATAAATATTTTTATTGACTTCCATGGTTCTGGTCCTTTTCTGTCCTCATTATCAAATAGGCTTTCCAAGGTGACCAAACCTCTAGGTATGTGATTGTTCCTAAGTTGAATAACATCCAGTTGATTTATTTCCTCCAAGATTTCCTCTTGGATAGTGGAGAGACAGGCTTCCCTTACCATAAAATCAAATATCTATTCATCATTTTTAAAAACCTTCCAAAAAATATGCTTGTTTCGCACTGCAGGCCTGAAAATTATTTTGATTCCCTTGTCTTTCTTGACTCCAATATCTGCAGAAGGGTTGAAGTTAGCTCCCCTTACTGCTAAAGAGTCTACCAAAGTATTATTTTCTCTGGGAATAAATTTTATATTTAGGGCATCAAAGGATTCCATCAAATCCCATACCCTATTTTTGTATGCTTTTAGGTAATAGTGCTTACTATTGCACCTTTTTCTTACCTTATGGATGATTAACTCAGAGTTGCCATATATGTTAATGACCTTGATGCCCATATTTTTTCTACATTAATACAAGGTATAAAACCTCATATTCTGTAGCATTATTGGTGCATGACCATGTTAATATATAGGCAAAACTCTTTGTCTCTTCTGATTGAGACTGTAGTACCACACCAGCACCAACTCCATTTTTTCATCTAGCACTTTCAAAGTGTATAGTCCATACCTCTGTCTCTCTCAAAGACTGATTAGATATAGCAGGAATTTTCTTCTCTGATTCTGCAAAAATACTATATGTGCCCATGCCTATCCCAAACTGACTATAATCATCTCTAAAAGGTAGTTTGTCTTTCAGTTCCAGTTCCTAAAATTTATCCACAATTTCAAATTCTTTAAGAGGAGTGAGGTTGCACATGTCTTCCTCAAATTTTTCTATGTAATAAGACACATTATTTTTAGGTGTTATCCTTATCCTATTGCCTTTGAAGGGAATGACCATGCTGGAATAATCCATGTACATGCATCCACCTAATTTTGCAGTGAACTCCCTTGAGAGGCATAAACCAAAGTAGGGTTCTAGGTCAACCACAACTATTTCTTGTACTATTGTCACCTTAGGGGCTCTATATAACCTCATTAAAACATCCTTTATTACTTCCACTATTTTCACAGGTGTCCCATCCAATTGCATTACTCCAGGGCAAGATCGAGTATACTCCATACCCATCTCTCCACAGACTGTTTTAGGCATAACTATAGTTGATGCCCCTGAGTCTATCATACAATTTTAGACTACCCAACCTTCCATTATTAAAGAGATATATAAAGGAGAGGGTTTATTATTTAAAATAATGGGGGGCATTTCTTTCTTTTCTGGGGGTATGTTAAGGATTGTGGTGGCATGCCTATCATGTGGATACTTTTTGAGAGAAGCTTTAAGCAAGTCAATCTATCTAGGAATGAAAAGGGTATTATATAATATAGTTTTTGATGCAATCTAGCCAGGAATGAAAAGGGTATCATATAATATAGTTTTTGATGCAATCTAGACAGGAATGAAAAGGGTATCATATAATATAGTTTTTGATGGAATCCTTTTCATATCTTCTACAATGTTGTATTCCGACTTAGCCAAAGTAGTCCTCTCAGGCCTTCTCTCTGGCTCACTATATTTTCTTTTATATTGCTAAGTGGTTTCTATCCTTTGGCTTTTGGTAATATAAGGGAATCTAAGCCTCTCTTGAGCCTCATATTTAGACTTTATTTAGTCTCCTTCAATTTCTTTGTCGAATATCTTAGGGAGACTATATGTCTTCTCTTTCCCTTTAGCCTGGGGAATAGGAAAAGTATCACTACTTTGGGGGAGTGGGTCATTTATTTTATGAGAAGGAACTTGGAATTGCCCCATATTTTGAGGATCTACTTACAAGGTTTTCTTTCCAGATCTTGTCATAACATAAATTGGGCCATCCTCATCCAACTCTTTCCCAACCATGATTTGGCCAAGCTACCATGTCATACTTACCCTTCCCTTTTGATTTATTTCTGCTTGATCCATAACTTGTTGAACATGATTTTGGTACATGACACAAGACTGTGAGTCATGAGGATCATTACATACCAGACACCAAACATTAACCAGACTTGTATCTAAAAAACACTCAGGCTCTTCATATGTTGCATTCACTCCAACCCCAATACTATTACTAGGACCAAGTCTCTGATCTTTGTTCACATATGGAAATCTCCTCTATTGTGACCTTTCTTGATCTCTATTTTCCATTGAATTCATTATATTAATTAGAGTTTTTCAAAGTATTTTGTATATCAAGAATAGCATAAAACTCTTAAGATGCTTGAGAAGGAAGGGGAGGGAAATAAACTGCAGTAGATGATGCTTTCGGCTAAGTGATAGGATTCATTTATAGATATGGGAATGATAAGGAAGGGCGATCCATGTAAGATGAATTTGTAGCTTGGCTTTGGCCATTAGTGGTTTCTGAACTATAAATTTGTACAATTTTGGAAGGTAACCTCCCCAAATTAATTAGGATATTTTTTGCATGAATTGCTACATTATAAATTTGTGGAAAGGTTTCCATCCTATATTGTTGGGTTTACAAGCCTAGATCTAATCCAAGAGCTCTGATATAATACATATAAGCCAATAATGTAGCTGGTCTAGTTGTAGGGGGTTTTCTCTTCCATGTTCTACTAAACCTCAAATTTTAAATTTGAGACAGTCTCCTATTGAGATTTTTGCATGGATGTAAACTGATTAAGAAGGTAGAAAGGGTTAGCAGATTCATTAAATTCTTCCATAAAATGCTCAGCCAATGATTGCCATGAAGTGATGGTGTTATCTTCCAAAGTCCTAAACCAATGCAAAATCTTTCCTCTGAAGGACAGGGCTAGGATTCTCACAATAACATCCTCCTATTTTATGTTGTGGATTGTGGCCAAATTCAAAATATTCTTGCAGTGCTCATATGCTATCTTCCTAGATCCATCATAAGTACGAATAGCCTTGGACATAGCCTGGGGAATGGTATTCATATGGGCTAACCTAAGGGGACAAACTATATTCCAGCTAGGGTACTTCTGTAATGGTTGATTAGAGGCCATATTTTCCTAATTTTAGGATGTATTTCCTGCCATATTTCTAGGTGTAGGTCTTGTTGGAAGGGTTGTTGGATTAACTACAAGATTTTCCTCAAGAAGCTCTTCTTTTGAGAGGAAATCTTGATTCAAACTTCTAATAACAGTAGATCCTCTATAAGGTAGCTCACAATAGAAATATGAGTTAGGTTTATTCCTTTTGAAAAACCTAGTATACATGAAAGGACACTGGTCTACAGGGATGATTCTTTTCTAGGTTTAAATACTAGGAAGTCACGAGGTGAATTTGCTATTCTTCGCTTAACAATGTCAATACAATTCACCAAATATTAATTTCTCCTGGTAGAGATAAAACAATAAATCATGTGATGGGATATTGTGTTCCTTGTGAACTTCTCCCACCGAGCATGCCAAACACTACTAGGCACTGAAATGTCATCACGATTTACTTAACACTGCAACTATCTATCTTCCAATTTTCTATCCAAGCATGCACCCGATAGTCATAGCTCGACACTCAAGCATTGGATGGGTCAAAGAAAACTTCAATCCAACGTCCAAAGTAGACTGGTTCCTTGTTAATTTAAAAATGGTGTTGACTCAATTAAAGATCCAATAGGGTTTTGAGATAAATATTAGAAAAGGTTTAGGGTTAGAAATTTTATAAATAAATAGTGGCCAAATAGGTTAACAACATAGAAAACTATAGCAAAAGGCTCCTACAAGCTATTTCTAGTGTCCCATTAATTAGATACATATTACCCAAATTAAGAAAACCTTCACATATTAAAACATAAGCAGAGAAATATTACAGAAATCAATTCCAACATCCATTATTGATAATACAAATAGCAGAATAAATAAATAGTTATATTTAACATAAATCAAACTTCCTAAAAATATAGATCTAATCAAGAACAGATTTTAACTACTCTTACAACTAGTAATTTAAAAGTTGAAATGAACTAACCATTCAAGTATTAATAGAAATGCAATCTAAGACTTCAAACCTCTTGCACAAGATAATGAAGATGATAAATTTGAGTCAAACAATCAAAGTAATGCTCCTTCCATTAGCTCACAAGAATATTTACAATAGGGCAAGCAAACGCACTAGAGTTGACCCTAAAAAATAAGGGTTCGACCTCTATTTATAGTTTGTAAATGAAATAATAATAAGGAACATTACAAATATTACATATTTTCTAGATCAATAGAGAGTTCTTGCTAGCATCATCTTACTGGTTCAACCTCTGAGAAATCCACTATACATAGACTGCCATGGTAGATCAAATCCTCTACAACTTGCTAGTTGGTTGGTGATAGTTGGCAAACAGACCGTTAGATGCTGCATCTCGTCCATCAACTCTTCTTGGAAGCTTGCTTCACCGTTGATCTACAACTATATCTGGTTCTTGTTCTTGAAACCCTTCGACGCTTCGGCTTCCTGTCTCCCAACTCAATGTGTTCAAATCTGGTAAGAAAATGCTTTTAAATATTTCAGAATCATTAGTAAAATCTCGATCGTTGATCTTCCCCATGCATGGCTAGATTAGATCTTGGAATATACTCTTTACAATGGTGGGAAAAAACCAAAGCACTATTCCACTCTTCTAAGTTGATGACATCACCTTCCATGGCTTTGATTATGTGGAATTCCAATCCAGCTTGAAATGCATTAAGATTTAAGTGGGATGAAATCCGCTCGTCAACCTTCTTATTTCTTCTTTGACTTTGAAGAAACCAAAAATCTATACTACAAAAGATGCTGACATCATATTTACTTTAAAATTTTACGGAATCGAGAATCCACACTTGGGCAAGTGTAAATCTTCCTTCATCTACAATCCATAATTACCATAGTGTAAATAGCTTTACTTCCATTCCATACTGGAGTTAGTGTAAAATGCTTATTATCCCCAATCTGGAAAGAAATTAGTTCAAAACACTCTTTGTCGTCGATATGCTCTTCTATAAATTTTTGTCTCCTTGTCTCCATTCTAGAATAAAATACTCTATAAACTCATTGGAATTGGTCTCTTCAACACTTAGTCGCTCGAAGGGTGTCAAAAAATACAAGCGGTCGCTATTCCTCACTTCTCCTTGCACTGACATCATCTTCACCAAAAGCTTTTGCAAAATCAGAACGTGTCGCCAGTCCGTTGCCAAATGCATTATAAACTGTGTGGAATTTCTCCAAGTGAAAAATATACTAAGTGTTGGGTGGATTAGAAAACTCCTGTTGCGGATCCGCTCCAAAATGCACTAAAAAATGTGTGGAATGAAAACTTCATACCTTAAATAAAAAAATTTAATGTTTTCTAAGGATGTGGCCTTTTGGACCTACAATTTGCTCTCTTTTTTTGGATTCACTTTTAAAGCCTTCTTCATTGTTTTTTACTAAATGAAAGCTTCTTTTAGATGCTTTCTTGCCTGCTCGGCCCAGAGGAACTTCTCCTTGTAGTACTCTGCATTTAGATAGATGGTCTCCGTGTGGGTCTGAGCTTTGCTCCACTCATTATCCATCAGTAGCTGAATCTTATCCTTCATGGTCACCTCAGCTTGGTAGTCTTCCAGAGTCATTTCTTTCTTTGGTTTTTGCACAAGTGGAGTCATCTTCATGGTGGAACGCTACATACTAATGGGATTCAACACCGATCCTTCTCTGATGCAAGCTATATCTATAGAACTTTGGGAGCTTCATGACTTCAACCATGTAGCAGTGTTTAGGGTGGCTTTCTTCAAATTTTTGAATTTAGCCATGGTAGGGTTTCTTGCAAGATAAGCAGTATGTATGGCTTGGAAACTTAGTAGATTTGTGGAGTAAGGGAAAGGAGTGGTGGCTAGGAAATATTTCATACTCAAGTGTTTAGTGGGGGAACCTTTATGAATAGAAGGGGATGTTGATGGTGTTTGTTGAGCTAGTGGTGAATCAAGTAGAGTTTGACGAGTAGATGGTGGAGGTTGAAGGGAAGGTGATGGTGATGGACGAGTAGATGGTGGTGGTTGATGGGAAGGTGATGGTGATGGATTACCCTGACCTTTAGAATGGGGAGGGGAAACTTTCTAGGAATGAGAAGAAGGAGGAGTATCAAGATCAATAGGAGACATACCTGAGGTTTTTGGCATGGTGGTGTCTTCGGTTCCCTGTGACTCCTTAGTGTAGGCTTCAACAATTTGCTTTAGGCTTGAGTCTTTGACACCAATTGTTGCCTTCATCAAGGTTTTCTCCTCACTAGGGGTTTCATTTTTGGGAGGCTCCTCAACTATTTCAACCATCTATTCATCTATCTCCTACTACTCAGGAGTTTTCTTTGAACTATCCCCTGTTCCTTCTTGGTACCCTACTACATGTTATTCGAACTCCTTATGTTGTTCTGATTCCTTAGAGGATGTTTCTTTTCTTCTCTTATTTTAGGGTCCTCCTTTCTCCAACTCTGCTTTTCTTTTCCTTGATTATACTGTCATTCTCCTATGCTCAAGCTAGGCACTATCATCAAACTCTGTATTTGATCGAGAAGGAGGAATGAACTCCCAGTGTTTCCTTCTTAGGACCTCTGTTTGTATAGAAGTGACTTCTTTCCCCTTGTATTTTTTGGTACTACCTTCAATTTGTTTTATGGGAATACCATTTATTCCCATGGGAACTTTATCTGCCAATATTTTGGACTAGTCATCATGATTTTCATCTTACCTTGTAGAGAATTCTATGTCCATCTTCAGCCCATACCTGGTGAATGTTTGAATGTGGCACCTCATTTTCCACCATGCTAATATTTTAGCATGATCCTAGTATTCTCCCTTTTTCTTCATTCTATTGATGGTTTTGTCTTCGAGCCTTGGGTTGAGTTTGAACCTGGGCTCCAATTTGCCAAGTGCTCATAAATATCATGCCACGAAGGTAGTGGTTGTATTTTTTCAACATGTCCCTCTAGTGGATGATCCTTGCTATTATTTCTACATTGTTTATTGATTTTCCTGTCGAAGATATGGAATCATTTGAAAGGAGCCTTATTCAAGGTGGCTTGCCTTTAAGCGAACTTGTCATTAGGGTCATATTTCTATCTCTATGGTAGTTCAACTAATTTTAGGGTTCTTAAAAATCAAGCAACTTGCTCATGGTCTCCCTTCTTTGACATTGTTACTCTCTTGTATTGAAATGGTATGAGGCAAGTATGTGTCCTTTGGGCACCTGTACCAAACTATTGATGAATTATGTTTGCCTTACATACTCAAGGGTGAAAAGTTGCTTCGTAACATAGTAAGGCAATAGGAAGAGATTCTCTATAAAGTTGTAGAGCCTGATGACCACTCCCTATGTCAGAATAAACCAATATCCTCCCTCTACATGGGGGTGCCTCAAGGTTTTTTGCATTTTCTTGGGGATTCTTGGCATGTCACCATACATGAGCTTTAGAGCAGGGCCTAGGAATTCCATGTTAAAGTGATAATATGGACCCACTTTTGATAGAAGCGATGTCCATTCGCAAGAAGGTAAGAGCTCCCCTTTTAGGTCCCTTTTAGTGGTAGAAATAAAAATTAAATATTTGGCCTAAAAAAATAAGAAAAGCCATACCAAATATGAAGAGAACCTGAAGGCATCTAGGACCCTCTTTTGTATCTTGAAGAGGCCTAAATGTAGCTGTTGGGTTAGGTATGCCGACCAGTCAAAATAGATTGGTACTCTATCAGGGTCAGCACGTGCCTTATCATAGAATTTGGGGTTGGACATGCATTGTGCTACTATGATTTGACACCCGTATACCTGAGTATCATCTTCTAATCCTACCACCATGGCCAGCATGAAAAAGAGTTCTTTGTTCTTAAACTTAGATAGGGAAATCAAGGATTTTGGTAAATATTTATTGGGAGAATGTCTGTCAGGTGTTCTTGTAGGAATGCCCTGATATTTGGGGCATTGGTGTAATATTTGGAGGAATTGGTGGGTTCAAACATAACCGGGGGAACCACAGGTTTTTTGCCATAGGTGAAGGTAACCCTGATTGTGTCGGGGTCAAGTGTGAACATGACATCCCTTTTAGAATTTCTCACTATCCTATGCTTGACGTTGTAAAACTCTATCATGGCTCTTCTTAGCTTAGGGTAGGGATGCACTTGGGTGGTAGACGTACCAGTACAACAAGGAATGGTAAGGAAATGTGCTCGAGCGTGGTAGGGAGATGTCTATAGGAATCTTGGTGGCTATATCCTTTTTAATTTGTCCCAAGTCCTTCCATGTTATCTTTGCATCTGTAATATGGTTTTTGGGGTCTACGAAGTTGCTTTTTTTTTCTTGATCTTCATTTTTTCTTTGAAGGCATGGCCGATGAAGCAGCGGCTGAGGGTGTTGTTGTCATGTTTATATTTCATAGTTTGGTAGCTAGAAATAGTGTAGGGCATGCTTTATGAGTTGCAGAGCTTTCTAAGTGAAGAAGGAACATAGTGATCAGGAAGAAAAGATGATGTGGGAGATGAAAAGCGGAATAGGATATTAACGATATAACTGAATATGAATTCTCATGCCAAAAAGGCATGTAATAATTGCCAAGATGAAATAGAAATATTGTGGTTGGCAGCATGTGCCCCAATATATATTTCAAATGTTTCCAAGAGTCTCGGTTCGTGTGCCAATATTTAAGGAGCCAACCACCTTGTGTTGCCATTTTTGGCTTGGATCAATGATATGCTTTGTTACTGTATTAGGCCAATAAATTGGTGTCACTTTTGTCCTATCCAATCAATGGGTACGGTAGTACCTTAAAAGTGGTATTTTTTTATAATCTTAAGGCAACTACTTTTATTACCAAAATTTCTTGATCGATCTAATGTGGCTATGAGTTGGCTAGCATGATATTTTCCTTTGGTGAGGTGCTTAGTTGCCCAAAAGTTGCAAAATTATGATAAATTTCCTTGAAATGCCATTGTGTGCCAAAAATTCATGCCATCACAACATTTTCCCTTGGTGAGGCACTCAGTTGCCCAAAAAAAGTCATGAAATCATGATACATTTCCTTTAAGGGTCCATTGTGCATTTCAATGTCATGCCATCACGATATTTTCCTTCGGTGAGGTGCTCAGTTTCCCAAAAGTCACAAAAATCACAAAAAAAATCATTTGGAGGATCTAAAAAATAAAACATATTTACATAGAAATACATACAAGGTAGAGATGAACTATTTATTTGTAGTACAACTTCAGGTGGAAGCTGTTGATAGGGATGAGTTGATCTTGAACCTATTCATCTTTTAGCTGGAAGGAGTTGTACTACTTTTCCTCTATTATTCTGAAAGGGCCTTCCTAGAACGCATCAAATTTATCATGGTTTCTAGGTTTAGACTTCTTCTCATTCCATCTGAGGACTAAGTCTTCCACCTTAAATTTCCTCAAGGTGGTATTTTTATCGAACCATCCCTTTGTTGTAGATGTATGCTTTTGATAGTGGTTGTAGGTTTGTTCCATCTATTCCTCCAACTGCAGGAGTTGGATCAGCCTATTCTCCATTAGTTCTGCCTCTTCAATGCCAGTTTAATTGAGAAGCTTTTAGAGCTGGTATCTCTATATGTGTATCAGAAGGACTGCTTCTTTTCCATAGACTAGAGAGTAAGGGGGTGTTTTTATGGACTTTTTTATGGTAATTCTATCATCCCAAAGCACTTGATTTATCAGAGAGTTCCAACTTCTCTTATTATATTTAAAATTTTGCTTCAAAATCTTGAGTAGGTCCATTCCCCTAGGATAATAGTTTGAGGATGTCTTCAAGTAGATCCCGTATTTGCATGTGAAATCAATCATCTTGGTACCTACGAAGGATGAGCCATTATCTATGACTAATGCATCAGGGATACCAAATATTATGATTAGAATTTCCATAAATTTTGTCACCACCTCTTGGTCTGCCCTTTGGTGGGTATTGCTTCTAACTATAGGCCCAAAATAGCCACATACTTAGAAAATTTTTGTAAAATTTTGCCTAAGTCATAAATTCCTCAATTGCATATCTCATGATGTATTTTGAAGCGGATTCATGATAGGAGGCATGTGCCTGCCCAAAACTTAGCAGATTTTCATGCTTGGAGCAATTCCGAAAGATTTCTTTTGTTCTTCGCTTTGGACAAGCGATGCGTCCTGAATCCATACAATATTTTGATAAAGGATGATGTGAGCAGGAAAAATATTTGGATTGGTGACCGCTTAATGTTTTGAATATCCATGAGTGGTTTTGTTGGAGCGCACAATTTTGGATAACCCATAGAGTATTTTTACCCGGAATGGTGATAAGGCGGAATGCTATAAACATAGTAGAGGTGGATTGGCGACAATGGACATTATGACTAATTCTTTTCTAGAATGGCGATAAGCAGTGTTTTACTCTAAAGACGACACGAAAAGGAAGAAGAGTCATTTTACATTATGGCGGGTCCAAAATGATGGTCATACGCCAATGTATTTGCCCAACCCAGAATGGAATCCGTAAAAGTTTTAAAAGGATATGATGTCATCGATATTTTTGTGTGGATTTATGAATGCCTTGCAGACGATGAGGAAACTTGAAGAATAGAGAGTGTATTCGATCTTGCTAAGCCTTCAAGACATTTCAAATTTGGATTGGCATTTCATAGCTTCTAAGATATAAAGGATGACATCATCAAATTTTCAAAGTGGAATGGTGTTGTGTTCTCGCCACTATTATAGTAATCTTATATCAGAATGAATTATTGCCATACGATGGGGGAGATCAATGATGGGGATTGTGTCAAAGAATTTGAGGTATTTAAAGACATTCCTTCACCATAATTGTAACAGTTGATTGGAGAGGAAGCTAAAGTATCAAGGATTTTTAAGAAAGAAAAACTAAAGGTGGTTACAGATTGATGACAACAGATAATGTCCAATAAGGATCAATGATAATGTGTGATTTCCAATGCCCTAAACTTCAATTTGCACCAAATGACCAGCAAGTTGTAGAGAAATCGAGCTACCATGGTCGACCACTTTCAGCAGATTTCTTGGAGGGTGTACCAGTAAGCAAATGCCAGCAAGAACTCTCTGATGCATTGTTAAATTTTGATCTTTGTAATGTTGTTGATAATTTTAGTTTTTACAAAACTATAAGTAGAGGTCGAACCCTCATTTTTAAGGGTTTGCTCTAGTGTGTTTGCCTATGCTACTGTAAATATTTCCAAGAGCTAATGGAAGGAGCATTACATTGATCTTCGTCTCAAAATTTGTATCTTCATGCTTGATATCAAAGGTTAAAATTCTTTAGCTGCATTTTTGTGAATACTTAAGTGGTTAGTTTATGCCAAATTAATGAATTACTAGTTGTTGTTAAACTAATTGAAATATGCTTCTGATATTGATCTTTATTGTTAGGAAGTGCATTTATGTAGAATCTAGATATTGGCGAATTCTGTTATTTGGATTATCATTGTCTAGATATTGAAATCACTTTCTACAATATTTATCTGCTATGTATTAATGAATGAAGAGTCATCCAATTTATGATAATGTTGATCTGAGTTATGTGTCTTTGGGTTAGGTTTTTTAGAGCTTTTTACTATGGTGCAATGCTGTTAACCTATCCATCCACTATTGTTCACATTTATCTAACCCTAACCTTCAAACCCTAAGTGAGCATAATTGTTTCAACACTCTATTTAAGTTCACAAGAAACTAGCCTAATCTGGAGATTGGATCAAAAACTCTGTTTTGGTCCATCCAATGTTGAGTGCTGAGTTGCAGCTATCGAGGGTAAGCCTAGACAGAAAATAGGAAGATAGACAGTCACAGTTTTGAGTGAAAACTTGATGCAATTCAGTGCCCAATAGTTTTTGGCATGTCTGGTGGGACCAGTTCAAAAGGAACATGAAACCCATTTAAATGAGTTATTATTATATCAACCTAAAGGAATCAAGATTTGGTGAATTGTCTTGACCTTGTAAGTGGAGAAGAGCAAGTTCACCTAGTGACTCCCTGGTCCTTAGACTCATAAAAAGAATTATTCCTATATATTAGTGTCCTTTCATGTATACCAGGTATTTCGAAAGAAATAACCCTAACTCCTATTTTTACTATGAGTTACCTTATAGAGGGGTTATTGTTTCCAAAAATTTGGATCAATATTTCCTCACCGAGGAAGAGCTTCTAGAAGAGGATCCTACAGTCCATCCAATAGTTCCCCCAATAAGACCTACAACCAGAAATATGGCACAAAATGCAGCTCCTAATCAGCCATTATAGAAGTACCCCAACTGAAACACAGTCATTCCCCTTAGACTAGCCCAAATGCATGCCATCCCCCAAGTTGTATCTAAAGTTATCCCCACTTATGATGGATATGGGAAAAAAACTTATGAGTACTATCAGGATATCTTGAACCTGGCAGCAATCCACAACATAAAATAAGAAGATATTATTATAAGGATTTTAGTCCTGTCCTTCAGAGGAAAGATATTACATTGGTTTAGAACTTTGGAAGACAATACTATCACTTCATGTCAAGCTTTAGCCGAGCCATTCATAGAGGAATTCAATGAAAATGCTGACCCCTTTTCTCTACTTAACCAGTTTACATCCATGCAAAAAAATTAGCAAGAAACTATCTCAGATTTTAATTTGAGATTTAGCAGAACATGGAAAAGAATTCCCCCCATTGCCAGACCAGCTACATGTTTGGCTTATATGTATTATATCTAGGCTCTTGGATCAGATTTAGGACTTAAAACACAACAATCGGGAGTAGAAACCTTCCCCCAAGTTTATAATGCAGCAGTTCATGCTGAAAATATCCTAATCAATGTCAAAAGACTTTCCTCCAAAACTGTGCTACCCTACAACTCAGAAACCACTGGTAGCCAAATTCAAGCCACAAACCCCTCTTACATGGACCCCCTTTCTTTATCATCTCCATCTCCACAAATGAATGTGATCCCTCAACCAAATCCTATATCCTCTACATATTATTTTCCTCCCCTTCCTTCTCAATAATCTCGGGAGTTTTCTACTATCCTGGATATACAAAATATGATAAAAACTCTGAGTAATAGAATGAATTCAATGGAAAAGCGAGACCAAGAAAGGTATATGTAAACAAATATCAGATACCTGGTCCAAGTAATAGTACTGGGGTTAGGGTGAATGCAGTACATGAGGATCCAAAATGTTCTTCAGATACTACTCTTGCGAATATTTGGTGTTGAGTATGCAATGATCCCCATGACTCATAGTCTTGTGTGATGTACCAACACCATGTTCAACAAGCTATGATCAAGCTGAAAGGAATACAAAAGGGAGAGTTAATATGTTATGGGACCCTGATAAAATCTTGGTTGGGTAAGAACTATCTGAGGAAAGACCAATTGTTGTTATGACAAGATCTGGAAAGAAAGCTTTGCAAGTAGATCCCCAAAAAATGGGGCAGTTCCAAGTCCCTTCCCAAAAGAGAGCTGATCCTCTCCCTTAGAGCAGTGACACCTTCCCTATTCCTCAAGCTAAGGTAAAAGAGAAGACAGATAGTCTTCCTAAGAGACCAAAAAAGGAGACATAAGGAGACTGGATGAGATCTAAAGATGAAGATCAAGAAAGGCTTAGGTTTCCATCTATTACTAAGAGACAAAGATTAGAGGCCACCCAACAATATAAAATAAGATATGGTGAGAAAGAGGGAAGGCTAGAAAAACTCTCCTTGAATAAATATGAATACAACATTTATCAAAGAGATGAAAAAGATTCCATCAAAAGCTAGCCTGTATGACACTCTGTTCATTCTTGGTCAGATTGACCTGCTTAAAGCTTCCCTCAACAAGAATCCATAGAATAGGTTGGCCACTACAATCCTTAGTATTCCATCAGAAAATAAAGAGATGACACCTACTGTTCTAAATAATAAGCCTCCCTCTTTCTATATATCCCTAAGGATGGAAGGTTGGGTAGTCTAAAATTGTATGATTAACTTAGAAGCATCAACTACAGTCATGCCTAAATTAGTCTGTGAGGATATGGGGATGGAATATACCCAATCTTGTCCTGGAGTGTTACAACTAGATGAGAAACTTGTCAAGAGATTTGGAGTCATTAACGATGTACTAATGAGGTTGCATAGAGCCCCTACGGTGACAATAGTGCAAGAAATAGTCATGGTTGACTTAAAACCCTATTTTGGGTTATGTATTTCAAGAGAGTTTACTGCAAAATGAGGGGGATGTATGTACATGGATTATTCTAGCATGGTAATTCCCTTCAAAGGAAAGAGAATAAGGATAACACCTGAAAAACCAGTAGCTTATCACATTGAAAATATTGAAGAGGATATGTGCAATCTTAACCCCATGGAAGAATTTGAGCTAGTGGAAAACATTGAAGAGCTATAAATTGAGGATGAGTTGCATTTTAGAGAATATTATAGTTAGTTCAGAACCGGTATGGGAACATATAGCATCTCAACGTAATGAGAGAGCAAAATACCTGCTATATCTAACTAATATATGAGAGAGAAAGAAATATGGGTCATGCACTTTGATGGTGCTCAGTGTAGAAATGATGCAGGAGATAGTGTGGTCCTACAATCCCAATCAAAAGGGACAAAGAGTTTTGCTTACAGATTGACATGGTCATGTACTAATAATGCAATAGAATATGAGGCCTTGTGTCTCGGATTGATACAAGCAGAAAGCATGGGCATTAAAATTTTGAACATATATGGTGATTTTGAGTTGATAGTCCATCAAGTAAGAAATAGGTGCAACAGTAAACACCATTACTTAAAATATTACAGAAATAAGGTATGGGATTTAATGGAATCATTTGATACCCTGAATTTAAATTTTATTCCTAGAGAAAAGAATGCTCTAGATGATTCATTAGAAACAAAGGGAGATAACTTCAACCCTTCTGTAGACTTCAAAATAAATAAGGCCAAGGGAATTAAAATAATTTTTAGACCTGTAGTACCATAAAAGTAGATTTTTTGGCAGGTTTTTGAAAGCGATGAATAAATAATTGACTTTATGGTGAGAAAAGCATGTCTCTCCACTATCCAAGAAGATAATTTAGAAGAAATTGATCAGCAAGATAGTATCCAACTAAGAAATAATCATATCTCAAGAGGTTTGGTCACCTTGGAGAGTTTGTTTGATAATGAGGACAGAAAAAAGATCAAATCCAGAAAGTCAGTGAAAAATCTATAAAGAAGTTGAGGTCTGTATGGAAAAGAAGCTCAATGTTGGAGTCCGATGTTCACCAGAGGAAGTGGAAGATATCAAATATTTATGCTTAAGATACTAAGACATTGTGGCTTGGTCATATGAAGACCTCAAGGTGTATGATAAAAAGGTTATCCAACATACCATTGAGCTAGAGCCTGATGCAAAACCATTTGGGCATAAGTAGAGGACATTCAATCTGAGGATCAAGGCCATTTTGAAATAGGAGCTCTTAAATTTCTTAAAGGCTAAAATCATATACCCAATAAAACATTCTACTTGGGTAGCCAATTTGGTACCTATAAGGAAAAAGAATGGGGATATACACTTGTGTGTGGATTTTAGAAATCTAAAACAAGCATCCCTTAAATATCACTATCCCCTCCCTCAGATTGATCAGATATTACAGGTAGTGGCAAGAGCAAAGAGGTTCTCAGTATTGTATGGTTACTCTGGATATAACCAAATTTGGGTGAAAGATCCAGTATAAAACAACATTCACCACGAAATGGGGTACATTTACCTACCAGAGGATGCCTTTTGGGCTGTCCAATATGGGTGCCACATTTCAGAGAGTCATGGACTATACCTTTCGAGCACTGATCAACAAGGTTATTCTGATTTATCTAGATGACATTTTCCCATGATAAAAAAGACCATCTGTCACACTTGGAGCAATATTTTCAAAAGTGAAGATAATTTGGTATTTCGCTCAATCCTAAGAAGTCATTCTTTACAGTCCATGAAGGAAAGCTATTAGTTCATATGATCTCAAAATAAGGCATGGCCATAGACCCAGACAGAATCAGATCAATTCTTTCTCTTCCTTTACCTACAAATAAGAAGACCTTGCAGTATTTCCTAGGCTAAATCAATTTTATCAGGAAATTCATTTCTGATTTTGCACAGAAAGTAAGACCTATATCTGAGATACTCAAGAAAAATACTGAATTCAAGTGGACTGAAGTTAGGAAATGGGATTTTGAGATTATTAAGCAATCCATTGCAAGAGCCCCAAAAATGGTAAACACAAATTTCAGCAAATATTTTATTCTTTGTGCATATGGGGTTGAAGAAAGTTATGCCTTAGTACTCACCCAGAAAGATAATCAAGGAGAGGAACATCCTATGTTCTTTTGGAGCTAGACACTCCATGATTATCAGGTCAAATACAACTTTATTGAAAGACAAGTATTTATTGTGATGAAGTCACTAAAGAAGTTCAGGTAGTATTTGGTACAAAGTAGGACCCTGGTATATGTGGTTCATCTGGATGTAAGAAGTTTTATTCTTCAAGGTGATATAGGAGATAAAAGAGCTGGCTAGATTACCAAAATCCAAGAATATGATGTAGAAATATACCCCACCAAGCTAGTGAGAGGTAGAGCCTTGTACTAAGGGTTAATAGAAGCTACAACACTGGCAAGAATAACATCTTGCCAAATAGTAGAATAAAATCAGGTCAAAATAGTACAAACTAAAGACTCTTATTGGATTGACTAGATGATAAGGTATTTCTAGATTGGAGTATATCCCCTTAATCTAAATGTTTCCCAAAGGAGGAGATATAGGCTTCATGCTTTGAAATATGTATTACTACTAGAGGGCTTATACAAAAGAAACTTGGATGGAATTCTTCTAAAATGCTTAAAGTATGACCAACACCATTGGCTAAAGTAGTAAAAACATCTGAGGGAGAAACCCTTTTTAGTATCACCACCTCCTTTTTTCATAGACTCTTTACCCTAGGTTCTGAACCACCAGTAATACCAAAACCATTTAGGATCACTAAGCATAATGGATTTTACTCCATGGAGAAGTGATCTAATGATGATGAGTGATTTAAAAATTGGGTTTATAAATAGCTTGATACTAAGCCCAAGAAAAAATTACCTGAGATCCCTATCTCTATTGACAAGTTTGTAAACCCCATCCTATTTTCTATGTTGGCTTGCATGGAGGGTTTAGACTCTGATAGAATGGTACATGGCTAGAAAATTGCCACTACTTACTGTATCTTTAATGAAAGAATATATGAGAAAGATGTTGTACAAAAGGGGATTAGGGTGATTTATTTTGACAAGCCAACTTTTCTCGTACAAAGGATACATGAGCAGCTAGTAAGTATGAAGAGGGGCGCTGATGCTCCTAGTTTTAGACATTGCTTGAGTCTAGTGTGGATGTTCTATGCTACCACTAAAGATAGAATGTCGTGGATTTTGGGTAAGGATAAAACCAATGATGGGTAACCCTTGCTGGTTTATTATTAGACAAGCCATTTAAGGAGCAGTGCATCTTATTATAGATTCAATTTGGAATTTTTGGGACCTGCCCTAAGAATAATGTATGGTAAATTCCCTTGATTGCCACCCTTGGTTGAGTAGATTTTGAGAAAAAATGATGCAGAAGAAGGAAATTGGTATTTTTTGACCAAGGGCATAGTAATCAGATTGTATGGTTTCATTGGTAAACCTTTTCTCCTGCCCCACTTTGTTATGGAGAGGATTTTTGCCCTAGAATATCTGAGGCAGGTAGAGTACATCGACACAAACTATGGTTCTGAGAGAAAGAGGAGGTCTTTTCTTACCAACCACACTATGGATGATATTACCATCACCAAGAAGGGGAAAAGCCAATAAATTGACCAATACCTTTATAGGTTAGGTCTGTTTTATATTCCCCAAAGATGGAGCTATGACCCTACTGGTATTTTTACTATGAGGAATAAATCCATAAATGGATATAAGGCTTATAAGTTTGAAAAGAGACCCATAGCTCATTTTTAATAGGGTAGAAATAATGATGAGACTGCTCTGTTAGAGTGGAATGTCTTAAAGATGAGTTAGTTACCCCTTTCATCCTTCCACTAAGTAGGTGGAAAAGTTTCTTAAGGGGGTTAATTTGATGAGAAAAATAAAATATTCTAAATAAAAATATGTCAGTACCCCAGTTATTAATACAGTATCTAGGCCTAAATTTTTAGCTTTGGGAGGATAGCCTCTAGACACAGAGATTGACTGGAAGAAGAAGGATGAAAATTTTAAGTTCAAACCCCTCTCTTTTACTCCTGCAGCATCAGTTGAATTATGTCCTATTTTTGAGTAATCATTACTTTTTAGAGTAGTGCAAGGAAATGAATCAAAAGAGGAATTTGAAATCGAGATGGCTACCTTTCAATTGATTCATAGAAATAATAAAATAGTTATAGAAAGAGAGAAAATATAAATTTCAAATAAAAAAAATGGAATGGAGGAGATTGCAACAGAGGTTGTTGATTTTGCTACTGGAGAATTGATTCATCAAGAGTAGTAGCAAGAAATAGAAATAAAGCCATCTAAAACCTTCTTCTTCTCTACATCCTCATGAATCCCAAAAGAAATATCCCTCCCTTTATGATCAAGAAGAAATGACAAGAGTACCTTCTCCCTCTCATAGTCCATCACATATGTCATCCATAGCCATTGAGGTACAAGTTACTAATGTTTCGTCACAGCCACCTCAAATCCCATTTTTAGCATCTAAGGTTTCCACTCCACCATCTACCATAGTTTCACTTCTATATTTTTCATCGCCATCATTAATGGAACACTACATTCCAAGTACAACCATCCATCCAATTGTTAGTCTTACATTGGAACCTTTGAGTCTACCAGTAACAACAAAAACAGTAGTTACAGAGTCCACAATTGTCACAGAGGTTGTTGTAACTATCTCCAAACCTCCACCATCAACAGTTCAGTCCGCCCTTTCATTTCTAATATCATCATCTCCCCTAGCTACTATTATTTCAATACCTATCACTATATCAAAAGAGCAGGTAACCACTCAAAGTATAAATGATTATTGGGCAAAGAAGCTTGCTAGGCCTTCCAGTAGGATGGCTGTAAGAAGAAGAAGCATGTATGTTGATCTTGTTTCTAGATAGAGAGTATCAAGATCTATGACTCCACTGGTGATCAAACCTAAAACTAAGATGACTATTCAATATTATCGAATGGAGGAGGTCACAAAAGATATTGACAAGCTTCCTAAGGAAATAAGCTGATTATAGCCAAAGCCCACTTGGATACCTTCTATGTGAAAAATGATATAGTCAAAGGGAAGGTGGAAAATTTGGAGAAACAGGTTGAAAAACTCCATAAGATTCTGAGTAATCAAAAGGAAATAGAAAAGGCTCTGAGAAAGGAGGCTAATGGTTGGAAAGATAAGTTTCAAGAGGCCAATAAATTAAAAGACCAATTAGAAGAGCAAAATAAGCTGAATGAAGATCAGGCGAAAGAAATTTAGAATTTAAAGCATCAGCTTCAGATTGAGAAAGCTAAGTCTTCAGGTTTTTCTAATAATGAGATGAAAAATATTATAAAAGAATTGTTTTCTGAGGTCCAAGATAAATGTTCAAGGCTTCAAATTATTATTGATTATCTTAATGATGCCAGCCACCTACTCTCCAATACTTAGAAAGATCTAGATCAGATCATTAGAGAGTTGCATCCTATGGTGATTTCAGTAAAGTAAATGTACAGGTTGGTTGATAGTAGACTCATTGATTCTGCTAAACCTATTCCTAATAAAGAATGGAATCTCACCAAAATTATTGCCAAGATGGTGGTTAAAAAACACAAGGCACTTCAAAGATCCTGGCTATTGGTTGACAGGATTGAAAATGCGATTAAGGATGTTGTTGAATTGAACAAGGAAATGATTTAGGTTGGCTTCAAAGCCCTCTAGAAGGAGTATCATAACTTGTAATCTATGGAAGAGACCCATTAGAGCATTAATGATAATTTGCAGGATGAATCTGGAATAGATTCTATGGAAGAGCCACTACCCCAAGAACAAGCTGTCCAATTGATCATTGATTTTACCTGATTGAGCAATCTCATGGAAGATATGGTGAATAGAGGGAATGCTGATAACTATGAGGACATTGGAGAGCTACAATATGTTTATAAGCAGCTCAAAGAAACATTAAATCCCTTAGAAGAAGCCTAGAAATAGGCTCTACAATATTTGGAATTGATGGTTCAATTGTTTGGGGATACTTTTGGAGGAAGGAGCCAGAAAATGACTACTCTAGAAGAAGAAGAAGAAGAAAAAGAAGAAGAGGCCAGGGAAGAAGGAGAGTAGGATGGAGCAACTATAGGCCTGAAAGGGGCTCACACTTAGTTCATTTTTGTTTTGTACATATGCATGAGTTTTGTATTTTTGTTTTGAATTTGATAATTTTCATAAATGAGCAAGAAATGCATGAAGCCTACAAAGGTAGAAGACCATCGAACTATGTGTGAACGAATTTCTTGAAATAAGGCCTTATAAAAGGAGTAGAGTTGTGTCTAATTTTTTGAAGACAGTGACAAGATCTATATTTTTGACATAGTCTCTCTATGAGCAAATGACTTCTATATATTTTTGGCATCACTTCGATATGAACATTTACTCTCTATGCAGACTGTTAAAATTTTTAGAGAGTAGTGTTTATATAGAATTTATTCTATAAAATATGTTTTTGAAGATGAGTATGTTTGAATCCATGGCCCAATGGATAAGACTCTGATTTCTTTGGCTTTGCAAGCAAATCCACCTAGGAGGTGCCATAATGTAGGCCCAAAATGGCCACATACTTAGAAAAATTTTGCAAAATTTTGCCTAAGTCATAAATTCCTTATTCTGCATATCTCACAATGTATTTTGGAGTGGATTCATGATAGGAGGCACGAGCCCACCCAACACTTAGTAGATTTTCATGCTTGGAGCGATTCCAGAAGATTTCTTTTGTTCTTAGCTCCGACCTAGTGATGCATCTTGAATCCGTACAATATTTTGATAAAGGATGATGTCAACAGGAAAAAAGTGTGGATTGGTGACCGCTTAATGTTTTGAATATCAATGAGCAGTTGTGTTGGAGCGCACGATTCCTTAAAACCCAAAGAGAGTTTTTGCATGGAATGGTGACAAGGCAGAATGTTGTAAACATAGTAGAGGCGGATTGGTGACAATGGACATTATGACTAATTCTTTTCTAGAATGGCGATAAGCAGTGTTTTATTCTAAAGATGATGCAGAATTGAAGGAGAGTCATTTTATATTATGGCAGGTCCAGATTTATGGTCATGCGCTAATGTATTTGCCCAGCCTAGAATGGAATCCGCAAAAAGTTTTAAAAGGAGATAACATCATTGATATTTTTGTGCAGATTGACGAATGCCTTGCAGACGATGAGTAAACTTGAATAATAGAGAGCAGATTTGATCCCGCTAAGTCTTCAAGACATTTCAAAGCCTGATTGGTGTTTCATAGCTTCTAAGATTTAATGGATGACATCATCAATTTTTTAAAGCAGAATGGTGTTGTGTTCTCCCCACCATTATAGTAAGATTATATCAGAATGAATCATTGCCATACGATGGGGGAGATCAACGGTGGAGATTGTGTCAAAGAATCTGAGGTATTTAAAGATTTTCCTTCACCATAATTGTAACAGTCGGTTGGAGAGAAAGCTCAAGCATCAAGGGTTTTTAAGAAATCAGAACCAAATGTGGTTACAGATCGACGATGATAGATAATGTCCAAGAAGGATCAACGATAATGTGTGATTTCTAACAACCTAAAATTTAGTTTGCACCAAAAGACCAACAAGTTGTAGAGGAACTGATTTGCCATGGTGGACCACTTTCAGTGGATTTCTCGAAGGGTGTACCAGTAAGCAAATGCCAACAAGAACTCTTTGTCATGCTGTCAAATTTTAATCCTTGTAATGTTCTTGATAATTTTAATTTTTGCAAAACTATAAGTAGAGGTCGAACCCTAATTTTTAAGGATCGGCTCTAGTGTGTTTTCCTATGCTACTATAAATATTCCCAAGAGCTAATGGAAGGAGCATTACATTGATCTTCACCTCAAAATTTGTATCTTCATGCTTGATATCAAAGGTTTGAATTCTTTAGTTGCATTTTTGTGAATACTTAAGTGGCTAGTTTATGCCAAATTAATGGATTACTAGTTGTTAAAGTAATTGAAATCTGCTTCTGAGATTGATATTTATTGTTAAGAAGTGCATTTTTGTAGAATCTAGATATTGGTGAATTTTGTTATTTGGATTATCATTGTCTGGATATTGATTGAGAGTCATCCAATTTGTGATAATGTTGATTTGAGTTATGTGTATTTGGGATAGTTTTTTAGAGCTTTTACTATGGTGCAATGTTGTTAGCCTATCTGTCCACCATTTTTCACATTTCTCTAACCCTAACCTTTTCTTACCCTAACCTTCAAACCCTAACTGAGCATAATTGTGTCAAAACTCTGTTTAAATTGACAAGGAACCAACCTACTCTGGAGATTGGATAAAAAAATCTGTTTTGGTCCATCCAATGTTGAGTGTTGAGCTACAACTATCGAGTGCAAGCATGGATAGAGAATAGGAAGATAGGAATCCATAGTGTTGAGTGAAAACTTGATGTAATTCAGTGCCCAACACAAACCATTTTGTGAAATAGTCGATAGCTGTGAGGATGTACTTATGTTCGGTTTATGAGTTGGGTTCAATTATCCCAATGAAGTCCAACCCCCATTGTTGAAAAGGCTCTTCAACCTGGATGGACTTTGGGGGCAATGAAGCATTCCTATTTCTCACAACGTATCTCTGGCATTCCTCGTAGTTTATCATTTTTTTAAAAGTGTTTGTGAAAATGGTCAACTAGTAACACCCTGTCCTGATGATTTTTAGGGTGGTAGTCCTTCTTGAGTAGTGTCCTCCGGATAAGCCTCCATGGAATTCTTCCAATATTTTCTATTTCTGCTCTTCTGTTACACATCGAAGCAGTACTCCATCCAAGTTTTTCCTATATAGTCCTTCGGGTAGCAAAGTGTATTTCAAAGCTTGGATTTGATACCTCCTTCGTTGTGAGGCATTCAAGCCTGTTGGGAATTTTCCAATTTGGAAAAAGCTGGTCAACTCAACTGACCATTCGAGCCGCTCTAAAGGTTGGTTATTGTATGATAACGCTTCTTTAGTCAAACAAGCTATGTACTCAAATAAAGCTTACTTTATTAAGTTCCTAGCATAGTGCTCTGCCTGTCACTAGTTTGGTTGGGTATATTTCTACATCGTACTCTTGTGTTTGTCACCCAACCAACTCTTGTATCACTAAGCTCCCCTTGTATGATGAAGCTTCATACATCAGGGTGGATTGTATAGACAATAATACTACTCTATGATAAGAAATGCCTAAACTTTTTTAAATATTTCATTATTGCATAGATCTACTTTTCAATGAAGTTATATCTTTCTTCATGTTCCTACATAGTCTGACTTAGAAAAGCTATGGGCCTGTCTCCATTGTCAGTTCCTTTCTGTGTGAGCACTGTGACGTAGCTCCCTTGTTCACCTATAACATATAAGATGAAACATGAGTAGTCTAGGTTCACTAGGATTGGAGCTTGAGCTATTTGTTCTTTGATCTACTAGAAGGGTTGCTTTCTTGTGTTTGTCCATTTGAACGCATCATCATTTTTCAATAACTCTATCATAGTCTTGATGATTTACACAAAATTAGCTATGAATTTGCACACGAAGTTGATCTATCTGAAGAATGATTGCAAACCCTTGATTTTTGGGGATAGGGGGAGATCTAACAGTGCTTTCATTATGTTAGGATCAATAGCTAGACCGGACTTAGAGATGACGTGGCCAAGAAGAAGTCCTTCTTCTATAGCGAAGATATATTTTCTAGGATTTATGGAGATGATAAACTCTCTGCATTTCTCGAACACACTCCTGATATGTGCTATGTGATATCCTTTATGGTGAGATAAAATTTTTATCATGTCATCTACGTATATCACTATTATTTTATTGACGAGTTCTCCAAAAGCCACATCCATAGCTCTTTGAAAATTTGCTTCGACGTTGGATAACCCAAAGGGCATTCTCTGGTGAGCAAATGTTCCCCACTTGGTTGTGAACATGGTCTTGAATTAGTCTTCATATTTGATCCATACCTAATTGTACCCAGAGAAGCCGTCCAGGAGCGAAAACCTTTATGCTCCTACTACTGTGTGTAGGATTTGATCTATATGTGGGAGAGGGTAATGGTCCTTCAGCGAAGCCTTATTCAAATTACGAAATTCAATGCATAATTTTATGTCTCCATTCTTCTTCCTGATTGGGACCAAGTTAGCAACCCATGTCGAATACTTGATTGGGTAAATGGTTTTAGCTTCGAGCAAATTTAGCAGCTCCTACTTCATCAAGGCTTTGATTTTAGGATTTTTTGGTCATTTCTTTTGCCAAAATGGCTTTGCACCTTCCTCGAGCTCAATCATGTACTATATTATCTCTTTTAAGTAGACTTTTAGGTCTTCATAGATCCAGGCAATGATGTCCAAGAATTCCTTGCATAATTCCTTGATTTCCTCAATTTCTACTTTTTTAATGTTCACTCCTAATTTGATGGCCTTGTTAGGATCCATTTGAGCTTCCTTGTATTTATGTTTGTCAACTTTCATTTTGTGGCCATTCAACTTGTCATTATTATCAAATAGGCTCTCCAGGGTGATCAACCCTTTTGGAATATGGTTATTTTTCAACTGGATGATGTTCGCATCTTCTTCATCCTCATCCATCCTGTTATTAGAGCAATTCATGTCATTCATAGTGGAGGAAATGGTATATTTTCCTCCTTTTGTACTTTAGAAGGGGAGTGAGATATCTATGGGGAATAAGAAGGAGAAGCAAGAGGAGAGGGATTAGAAAACATACATGAGCCTACTAAGTTAGACTATTTGAAAATATTATCAGTGCTCTATTGTCCTCCTTGATAACTCTTTTGCTTCTCTATTGTAACAAGATTTTGTGCCACTATTTTCGCTTCATCCACATTTTATTTCTTAGTGACTACCTTGTCTATTTCCCACACTTCACCCTCTACCCTCCTCTTGAATATAATGGTTTATTCTAGTTATTTTTGAGGAAGTGATACTATAGCTTTTGTAATAGGAACCTCTATAGTTTTGGAAGAGGGTGTAGCAGTGAGGTCTATAACTTTATATTTATTTTTATTTTCAATATTTTAATGGGTCTTTGCTTCTATAGCTTTACGTTCAAACCTCCTCCTCCTTGGGGTGACCTCTACAGTACCAGTCTCCTTTGAATTTGATACAACCATTTCAATGTTCTCCTTCTACTAATGAGATGTATGAGTAGAGGTTAGGGATGTTGATTCTTGTTCCTTCTTGGAGGTTTCAGGTTTTTTACTTTTAGGTTTCCCTTTCTAGCTTTGCTTGTTTCCACTTTTCCCAAGATCAATGCTAAGCTCTTCTTCTCCTTGGACTTCTAATTTGTAGAGTACTTGTCATACCTTTCCTCAAACTCAATATTTATTGGCTTGGGGTATTTAGCTTTCATTGAATTCCTTTCTACCCCCATCTTCCACCATTCCAAGATTTTCACCTCTGACTATTTATAAGTCTCTTTCATCTCTTTAATTTTGACATCACCAAGTTGATGAGACTTTTTGATTAGGTCATAGTCTTGCACATGCTCATAATAATCTCTCCAAGGTGGAAGCATTTCCATGGCATTCACATTCCATTGGAGGAGAGATGGTTCTCTATTTTTTCTATGCTTATCTATCTATGGGTGATTTGATTTTACAAATTTAGATCTCCATGCAGCTCTTTAATCCTTTCTACAAATAAATCATCAGGGTCATATCCTCATCTCTGAGGAAGCTGATAGAAACCTAACATTTCAAGGGTTGTATTAATTTTCTTATATTGTCCCCTCCTCCATACAGTAATGTCATAGAATTAGTCTATGGAAATTAACTTCGCCATAGTGAAATATCACTACAACCTATCGAAAGAGAGGAGACAACAATCAAAGTTAGTCTAAAGCCATAAGTAAAAATGAAGAGCCCTAGAATTATTGTTAACCATCAAATTACCTATGCCAAAGTATCAATAAAGAGTTATCATCAAAAGAGGAATATCATGTGATATGAATGAGTTACTTTCTGTTACAACCCCAACATAGGTAGTCGGCTATGTTGGGTTTCCAATTGTGATTTAATAAATTCATTATTAATATAGATTAGATTTGATTTATTTTATCATGAGTTTATCATCAAACTCATTTGTGATTCCGCATGAACTTTGTCCTCTTGGAGGTGAGGATGCAGCCCTCCTTAAGTGGTGAATTTAACTTGAATTGATTTATGTTTAATATTCCATTTCTATCTTCACTTGGTGTTGTCGTATTATGTTCATTGGTAGTTTGATTGGTTTCACACATCGCATACATTAAGATAGGTAAACCTTAACAAGTAAGGTACCAAAATTTTTTATTTATTTTTTTGTTAGAGATATTTATCCCACACACATGGTAGGTTGGCAAGAGCAGGGTTTATAACCAAAAAGTCATCCCTAGTGGTTTGTGACTTCGTTCATATAAGTCCGTCCCCTTGCTCTCGTGAGTGCGTTTGACATATCCTCTAAAGTGATGGTGTGGTTCGTTCGTGTTGTGGTTTCATGTCTTCTTTGCCCTCCATTTTTGGTCTCCCTCATGTCACGTGTCCATGGTGTTACCTTAGTCCTCACTATCAGATCTAGTAGTCTCTCTTTCAAGTCATAGTATCCTCACTATCGGATCTAGTAGTTTCTCATCATTAGTAATCTCCCTCTCTTGCATCATAGTGTCTAGTAGTTGTCCTTTCTCTCATTGTCTCGGATATTGTTCGTTGGCCTGGTTGTCATGTCCACACATCCAGGTGGTCCTTGGATTTAGTATTAGTTTCATCTTACCTGTCATCTAGCATTTGCATCAAATTCTATCATCTAGCCACTGTGTTTTCATCTATCTCACTTGCTCATCTAATTCATAGTATAGTATGAGTCCTTGATCTGGTCATTGACAAAAATAGTCATTGGGTCTTCTCTCCTCGTCTAGCCATTGATGAAACTAGTTGTTGGGTCTTCTCTCCTGGTCGTCTAGCCGTTGATAAAACTAGTCATTGGATCTTCTCTCCTGGTCGTCTAGCCATTGAAGAAATTAGTTGTTGGAAGATTCAAATTCAAATCTGCACCGTAGTTGGAGAGATAGTTGATGTGAAACGTAAACCACAATTTTTCATCGAATTAACCATTTTTTTTGTAAAAATTAAAGATAAACATAATATTTTTGCCAATCTAAGAGCGAAAGGTGGACTAAAGGACCAAACAGGCGATTATCAATTTTAGAGAATCTAAACGAAGAGTTCCTAAAGTCACCATGAAGACCTCCTTGAATCAAAGGTACATAATACAATTCTCCTTCATGCATTAATAGTTTTGATCCTGATCATCCAATTATTAACACCATGGCCCCCGTTCCTTCTCCTACCTCTTCCCATGATAATATCATACACGGGGAAATATAAAACCCCAATACAAGTATCTAAAATTTGCAAAATTATGTCACCCAATTACTAGAGAGCATGAATCAATTGACTGCAAAGTTGATACAACTAATGCCCAACCAAAACCAAACAACCCCTTCTACCCCAAATTGCTTCCATAGACAGAGGAATAATGAGTATCAAGATAGCAAGTAAGTTTATGAACAACCAAGAGGTCCTAATGGGGTTGCTCCAAATCACTTCCATAGACAAAGGAATAATAAGGATCAGGATAGAGAGGAAGTTTATCAACAACCAAGAGGTCCTAAAGGGAATGTCAATTTCCCATGCATTGATATCTCCACCTTTGAGAGTAATGATCCACATGGATGGTTAGCTAAAATAGAAGGTATTTTATATTTATACCGGATTCTCAGATCCAAAAGAGTTCCTTTTGCTTCTTCCAAACTCAGTACTGAAACTTATCAATGGTTTGCATGGCAAAAATATGAACATAGGCATCCCATCTTGTGGGATGAATTTAGCACACTTCTCTTCAATATATTTAATGAGGGATCTTCATCTTCATACATGGTTTTATTATTTTCACTTAAGCAAACAAGATCAGTAAGAGAATATATTTCAAAATTCATGAGTCTGCTTTCTTATGGAAGAACCTTACCATATGATGTGGTAGTATACTCTTTTATAAATGGGTTGAAAGAGAATATTAAAATTGAAGTTTACTTGCAGGATCCATATACCTGTATAAAGGTGGTCAAATTAGTTGATTAAAAAGGTGCAATATGGGACATTTATCTGACATGATTCCTATAATCGACATCAATATCATAACAACTCTTTCCATAGAAATGATCAACCATCAAGATATTACTGCTATAAATGTCAAAATTACCATCCAAAAGATCAAGCATGTGTACCAAGACAAAGCTTTCAAATAGAATATGATGAAAAAGAAGATTAAGAGGAAATAGAGGTTGAAGAACACAAGCTTATACTAAGACGGAGGGTGAATAGTATAAGACCACTTTTTACTTTACTTTTCTAATCAATATTATGCAATGTATAGATAGCAATATCAATAGTAGTAATTAAAGAAATATATAAATCACAACACACAATAGAGACACCATAATTTATGTGGTTCACCCAATGTGGGCTACTCCATGGAGAAAATATTTCACTAAAATTTTCTCAATTAATCTCTTGGGAATCCTTTTCCTATTACAATGTTTATAGACCTCTGTCCAAAGGAGAAACCAATCCCCTAAATCAATTTTGTGGATCTCTATCCATAGGAGACACCAATCTCCTAATCTCTGCTCTATATGATGATCCTCTAGAAGACCTCTACCTCCATTTCTCTTAGAAAATGGAACTCTATCCACAAAATAAACCTGTCTTCCCTGCTCTAGCTGGAGATCTCTATCCTTAGCTCTGTCACCTCCAAAGCTATATCTAAAATTTGTACTAAACACTGTCCATCAATTTAGCACAAATCTATCCTTAATCTTTGTCTCTTGTCTGGCACCAACCTATCCTCAAATCTGCACCAAACTCTATCCTTGAATCTGTACTAAACACAGTCCTTTGGTCTAGCACAAGTTTATCCTCAATCTCTGTCCTCAAGACTTAACTCAAAGCTTGACTCAATCTCAAATTAACTCTTCTGGATCTGCCCTAAACCTTAACTCAAGGTTTGAACAAATCAATCGATCAACTCTGCTCTCGAGTCTTCTCAAAGACTTATCTCAAATCTGCCTTGTAAGCTTCCACAAAAGCTCACACCGGTCTATCCTCAATTCCTCTCTAGAAATTGTCCAATTTGATCAATAAGTTCTCACAAGAACTTCTCCAAGTCTTCTCTCAATCTATATTGTAAGCTTCCACAAAAGCTTACCTAAATCTGTCCACAAGTCTTCTCAAAGACTTGCCTCAAATCTACTCAACAAGTCCACACTATAACTTATCCAATCTCATATAAATATAAAGATATTTTTTAGAGAATCAATATGCTTTATACTCATCACAATGCTTAATCACTTTCAATCACTCTTTTAGAAACATACAGAGAATTGTTAGAGACTCAATATGCTTCACATTCACCTCAATGCTCAATCACTTTCAATCACTCTTTTAGAAACATACATAGAATTGTTAGAGACTCAATATGCTTCACACTAACCTCAATGGTCAATCACTTTCACAAATCAATTAAAAATATAGAATAGTTTATTTTATGGAACTTGAACAATCACTTCACACATCCACTTGATTAGGCTCAACCAACTCTACTCAACCAAACACTCAATGAAACAATTCTTGCTTACAATCCCTAGTCCAAGCATATGATCCTTTACTCAAAATATTTCCAACAATGCTTATCAACCATTCTTACATAACAATGATACCCATGTTATTTTCAAACCCTAGTTCAATTTCTTCATACAACCAATGGCTTCAACAACAATGCTTATAAAACAACTCTCACATAACAATGATACTCAAACTCTAGTTCAAGTTCTTCACTCAACCAATGGCTTTCACAACAATGCTTATAAAACAAGGTTTTAAAAACAACTTTTTATTTCATAAAACCTTGAAGCATTCCTCTTTGCCAAGCTCAAAGGATTTAGAACACACTAAGATCTCTCAAAGATACAATGCAAGTATCAAAACATACATACACCTTATCACTCCATATTAAATAAAGCATCCATCAACATATAAAAATAATTAACCAAATACACCTTATAATCTCCCAATAATATTCAATACCAAGAATAATATCAATGCAATATCCTTTTCAAAAATAACTCAATGGCAAGAAGTCCTTTCAACAATTTAAATTTCCAATACACCAATGTGACACAAATACTTTATTTAACAATAATGCTAACTCCTTATTCCTCCAATTTACCAAAAATAATGATCAATTAAAAACCTTTTTAAACAACCCTTTTAACTCCCTAAGACCTCATGTCAAATTTTAGGTAATATAAAAATTATATTCAAAATTTATTAACTTTGCCTTGGTGGGATTCGATCTCATGATGCAGCCTCAACCAGCATCCTAGTCATGGCTCCAACCACCACACGAGCTAGGTGCTCTCTTAGAGAGTAAAGAGCACCACGTGCTCTATAAAGCTCCCTGACTCACCTATGCAAAACTATGCATTGCTTCCTTTGGCGCTTCCAACACAAGCATAACCAACAAAAAAATGCTACTGCTACGATTCGATCATAGGTCATTCCACGTCCAAACACTCTAGCCGCTATCCACTTGCCACTAGGCCACACTGCTCAGATGGCTCTTGCAATTCGGTGCTCGTTGATTTATTCTTATTCAATGGTGCTCAAAACAATGTTCTCTTCTCTTTTTTGCATGAGTTCTCAACACACAATTGCACGCATTATCATTCGAGCAAAAGGATGATTAAATGCCTATAAGGCATAGTGTTTTTATATCGATTTCCTCCTTCACACATAAACGTCGACGCTTCGATTTTTATTCAAACTTAAACATCGGCACTTCAATTTTTAACTTATTAATTTATAAATTATTTAAATTATTTAGAATTTAAATTTTATAAATTAATTTTTACATCCTTTGGATTTATTAAAGCCTTCTCTCATTTTACAACTTTGTATAAATAATATTTATTTATAAAATTTAAATTCAATTTGAATTTAAATATTTTATAAAATAAATATTAAAACCTCCTTTAGCTTTTCAATAAGCTTCCTTGGGTTTTTATAAAAAAACTTTTATTTTTGCTCACCATTGGTTTTAATAAAAGCCCTTCTAACTTATGCTTCCACATAATATTAAAAAATATTATGAAGACCTTTTGCTTTTAACCTTTGCATTGTTCCTCTTAACCTTTTGACATCAATGGTAGCTTATTCCTTGACATCAATGACAACTTCGTTCCTTGACATCAATGACAACTTCGTTCCTTGACATCAATGACAAATTTGACTCAAAATATCCAACAGATGTTATCAATTTACTTGAATCCCCCATAACAGAAGAACAATTTGAATACATGGAGGCAGTAGTTGAAGAAGACACGATGGCAATTTCAGTACATGCTCTTATGGGAATATCAGCTCACCATACAATCAAGGTGTCAAGATTAATTCGACAAAGATAAATGTGTTGATTGATTCAGGAAGTAATCATAATTTTATCAACACAAAAATATCCAAGGCATTAAACTTACATATTAACTCCTCCAATCAAGATAAGTTTCAAGTTATAATTACAAATGAAGGAAATGCTCAATGTACCGGTAGAACATCTCCAATTTATTTAGAAATGGGAAGTCATACTTGGCATGGGCCTCTCTTTTTTATAGATTTAGAGAATTAAAAAGTTATTTTAGAAGTTGAATGGTTAGAACAATTGGACACAGTCAGTTTTAATTACAAGCAGTGCTTTGTGGAATGGAAAGACCATTTGCCTCCAAGGAATTCCAACACCTCCATGAAGGGTAGTAAGTTCTCACAGCATGGAGAAAATATTAAGAAAAGGTATTACAGATTCATTGCTCAAGTTAATTGTATGGATTAGCAAGCATAAGATAATGCCAAAAATTCAATCAGAAGATCTGCAAAACATTGTGGCTAACTATGATGGTGTCGTCCAAGAACCAAAGGGACTACCTTCCGAAAGATCTCAAGACCATGCCATACACCTTGTCCCAGGAAGTCTTCCTCCTAATGGTCATCCTTATCGATATACCCAACCTTAAAAAATAGAAATTGAGAAAATAATCCAAGAAATTTTAGAACATGGAGTCATCCATCACAACACTAGTCCCTATTCTTCACCAGTAGTTTTGGCCCGTCGCAAAGACAATTCTTGGTGTATGTGTCCTGATTTTTGTCCCCTTAACAAAATCACCATCAAGGATAAATTCCCTATCCCTATCATTGATGATTTACTAGATGAACTGCATGGTGTAAAATTTTTTACAAAATTGGATTTACATTCTAGGTTTCACAAAATTAGAGTTAGGTAATAGGACATTCCCAAAATAGCTTTTCATACTCCCGAAGGTTACTATGAATTCCTAGTCATGCCTTTTGGTCTCACTAATGCCCCATCCACATTACAAAGTCTCATGAACCATGTGTTTTATCCATTCCTTCACAAATTTGTCCTAGTCTTTTTTGATGACATACTCATATATAGTAAAACATGGAAGGATCATCTGATGCATGTGGGTAGGGTTCTTTATATACTACACAAGGAAAAATTATTTGTCAAATGCTCTTAGTGTTCAAGAAGTTTAGTACCTAGGTCATATAGTTTCTCAGGAAGGTGTTAAAGTGGATCCTAATAAGATACAGGTAATTCAGGATTGGCCCTTACCTAAAACCATCAATAAACTTCATGGTTTTTGGGTCTTACCAGCTACTATCGCAAGTTTGTATATAACTGTAGAAAAATTGCAACTCCTCTCATGGATATTTCAAAAAAATATGCTTTTCATTGGCCGGAAGCAGCCACTCAAGCATTTGAAGCCCTCAAAGAAGCAATGTGTAGTACTCCAATTTTGGCAACTCCAAATTTTCACAAACCATTTGTGATTGAATGTGATGCTTCAAGACCATGTATTGGGGTAGTATTAATGCAGCATGGTCACCCCTTGGTATTCAAAGTAAACAACTTTTAGAAATTTTTTGAGAAGGTCCACATATGAGAAATAAATGTTGGCTATTATACACAGTGGAGAAATAGAGACATTACTTAATTAGTAGCCGCTTTATTATTAAAACTGATCATAGTAGTCTCAAGCATTTTCTAGAAAAATGATTTTCTTATCCAGAGCAAAACAAGTGGTTAAAAAAATTGTTGGGATATGATTTCGTTATCGAGTATAAGAAAATAAAAGAAAACATGGCAGCAGATGCATTATCACAAAAATATGAAGATGAAGTGGTTATTAATGCTATTTCAGGGCCATGTTCCCAATGGATTTCTCAACTGCAAGAAGAATGGTTGTCAAATATAGAAACTGCTCAAATAATTTAGGAATTATTGTTGGGTTCATCCAAGTATCCTCTTTTTTCTTATTATGACAAGGTCCTAAGAAGAAATAAAAGGTTTTGGATGAATCAAATCCAGGATTTTAGATGAATCGCATGCTTCTTCATCAGTAGGACATTCAGGTTTTTTGAAAACATATATGCTAATAAAACAATATTTTTATTGGAAAGGATTAAAATAAAAGGTTAAACAATGGGTGGATGAATGCGAAGTATGCCAATGTAATAAGGGCAAAAGATTCAAATCACCAGGATTGCTTCAACCATTACCTATTCCAGATCATCAATGGGAACATATTTCAATGGATTTTATTGAAGGTCTTCCCAAATCATAAGGCAAAATAGTAATTTTTATGGTAGTGGATCGTATCTCCAAATATACTCACTTCCAAGCTTTACAACATCCATTTTCAGAAAACAAAGTGACTAAGGTATTTATGGATTCAATTTTCAAATTGCATGGAATACCAAATAATATTGTAAGTGATCGTGATCCCATATTTACTAGAAATTTTTGAAAAGAATTATTTCATCTTAGTGGTACCAAGTTGAATATGTCCTCTACATACAATCCACAAACAGATGACCAAATTGAGATAGTTAACAAATGTTTGGGTACCTATCTAAGATGTTTTGCTTAGGATAAACAATATCAATGGAGTTATTGGATTTCCTTGGCTGAATGGTGGTACAATACTTCATACTTCCATTAAGATGTCCCCATTTGAAGCATCTTATGGAGTCAAACCACCAACAATAGTAGATTATGTTCTAGGTTCTTCCAAAGTTGCCCAAGTAGATGATTGGTTCCAACACCAACAGTCAATGCTCAACATTCTCAAAGACAACTTGGTCCAAGCACAAAATCGTATGAAGCAGCAACAAGATACACACCATTCAAAAAGATAATTTAATACAGGTGATATGATGTTCCTGCATTTGCAACCTTACAAATAGTTATCATTGAATATCAAGACCAGTCAAAATTTGACTCCATGATTTTATGGCCCTTACAAAATAGTGTCACATTGGCAAAGTGGCATATCAACTAGAGATTCCTCCCTCATCTTTTATACATAGGTTATCAACCCAAAAGTACATTCTCAATCAAAATTACCAATACTCGATGAAGAAGGATGTATATCTCTCCAGATTGAAGTAATATTACAAATTAGAATATGTATGTTGTGATCTTATCATATCAAATAATTCCTCATCAAATGGTACGACCTATCAAAAGAAGATGCTACATGGGAACCTAAAAGTATTTTCTAGTCATTTCCAACTTTGAGGACAAAGCTTTCTGAGGAGGGGAGCCATGTTACAACCCTAACATAGCTAGTCAACTATGTTGGGTTTCCAATTATGATTTAATAAATTCATTATTAATATAGATTAGGTTTTATTTATTTTATCATCAAACTCATTTGTGATTCCACAAAGACTTTGCCCTCCTAGAGGCAAGGATGCAGCCCTCCTTAAGTGGTGAATTTAACTTGAATTAATTTATTTTTAATCTTCCATTTCTATCTTCGCTTGGTGTTGTCGTATTTTGTTCATTGGTAGTTTGATTGGTTTCACACATCACATACATTAATATAGGTATACCTTAACGCTTCCATATTTAGCAACTCCTAGTAAATTCCTCACAACCCTTTTGGTGATAACTAAACTAAACCCTATTATTGGTAGCAGTCCATGAACCTTTTTTATGATAATCGAAATGACTCTACTAGTGATAGAAGTCAGACTTAGATATTAGTTGTGGGTAAGTGTAACCACTAGAAAGGATCACACCCAATGGTGTATCCTATTGCAATGAATGATAAAAATATAGCATGCATAAAAGAAAATGAAATTGACAACAAATAAAACAAGAAGAAAAATGCTTTATTCCATTGTATTCAAAGTAAAAATTCAATTATAAGTACGTCGCTCTTAGGGATATTCATTTTGATATAATATTACAATAGGAGTGCATAATTGTTTCCCTCTTAAGGGTAGGTGTTGTTGCAGGCCAAACAAGGTTAACTTTTTCCTACTTTTGTCACATGCCCGTGCATTTAATTTATCAACCCAGGGAGCTTTGTAAACTTGCAAAGGGTCTGAATAAGATTGCTTACAATACCACTTGAGATGAGTCCGCTAGTTCTACTATTGGGGGTGTTTCAAATGGTTGTCAATAATTCACACACTCCTCAATAATTTACATAAAAAAACGATTAAATCTATAGAAAGAAAATATCCACACATTCCTAGAAATGAACCTATTGCAAATGCTGGAAATATCGATGCGATAAACAATCTTATAAAATAGTAAACTAATCTAGAAAAGAATACAGGAAAAGTAGGGGAAGAAATACTGGCTTGGAGTGGGCCCAGGCTCCAGCAACTTCCTTCCAACTTAACACGCACTTAGAACTCTTAGAACTGTATTCCAATTATCAAAGTATTACAAAAATATGCTATCTTCTCTCTCTGCATATCTTATTTCTATCTCTCTATTTCTATATATTTTCTATATATCTTCAGAGAGGTCTATGTGTGTTTATATAGCACACCCGTAGAACTTCTGTTACAAAAGAAGTTGTAACAATCGATTTATCCCAGACTATACTAAGACAGTCTGGTAAATGTAATCGACGTCTACTAAAACTGGCATTCGATTTTATTGGTGGCATGTTTGCTGATTAGGTTGTGCTTCGCCTGGAATTGGTGGGATGTTCTCATACGTTGGTGTGATCCTCAATTTAGATCTACTTGACATAGAGTTGGAACTACACCAATCGATTTTGTCCACGTCATGCTTGTCTGGTCAATGGGCAAAGAACAGGGGTGCCTTCCCTATGAGGAAGGTGCCTAAGTATATCGAGTGCCTTCTCCATTCGGTACCTTATTGCCATGGGCACCTTCTTGTAAGAGGAAGGGGCTTATCTTCTATTGGCACCTTCCTATGAGAGGAAGGCGCTTTACCTTCTAGTGGTGCCTTCCTGTCGGTGCCTTCCTTATGGGAGGAAGGCGCTTGCCTTCTAGTGGCACCTTCCTGATGAGAGGAAGGCGCTTGCCTTCTAGTGGCGCCTTCCTTATGAGAGGAAGGCACTTGCCTTCTAGTGGTGCCTTCTCGTTGGTGCCTTCCTTATGAGAGGAATGCGCTTCTTTTCCTTTGGAGCCTTCCTGGAAGAGGAAGGCGTTGGCCTTCTTTGGCACCTTCCTAGGAGAGGAAGGTGCTTGTCTTTCCTTGGTGCCTTCATGGAAGAGGAAGGCGCCTACTTACGCTTGGCGCCTTCTTGGAAGAGGAAGGCATCCACTTACGTTTGGCACCTTCCTAGAAGAGGAAGACGCCTACTCCCGTTTGGTGCCTTCCTGGAGGAGGAAGGTGCCTACTCCCATTTGGCGCCTTCTTGGAAGAGGAAGGTGCCTATATTTTTTGCATTGGACCTGAAAGAAAAAGAGTGCCAAGTCCATAAAGAGACCTCAACTGATCCAAATCTAACTAAATCAACTGCAATTCCACAAAAACACACTGAAAACACATAAATTAGATAACATGCATAATTCATCAAATATCTATATAATCATTTATAAAAGTATGCAATCCTTATTATACAGCCACATAATGATCAAGGAAATGTGTATAAAATAAGAGCATTTCTGGTGCTCATCATCCCCCCATGCCTAACATATGCCATGCCCTCGTGGCATCAAAACTGCAAGTAGCCCTATTGACCCCTCATCGTTATCGTTTCTTGGAGGATTCGACTATACCTGCGGCTCAAGTCTATCTCTTCTACGCGTTGGCATATGAAGGTGTGGCTCTCTTTTTCCTATGTGGAACTGAGGGTGTGGTTGTCGACTGTCCTTTCCTTGTTCTGGCTGCTACCGACGGTGATCTAGCCAGCGTCATCTCTGCTGACTAGAATGCAGCTTCGGTAGCTTGCTAGAGGTCAGCATTCGAAGGTCTGACCGCTGCCAGAAGGATATCTGAATTATCCCTCTTGGAATGTACTACTTGGGCTTTGTATAATCTGGTAGCTTCAGGAGTAAGCCCTACATTCTCTTTTGCAATGGCAGTAGCCTCCAATTCAGGGCCATATATACCCCTCATCATTCCAAATACCTCCTCATCATGGAGGACCGTCCTCGGGATGACCCGTAAATATCCTAGAACTGGCTGTCCTTTGTCGGGTTGACGCAGATACCAGTGTCCCCCTGCATCCTTGTGGTTGCCTTCTGAGTCTCCTTGGCTGCCATCATCTCTTTGAGTAGCCGCTCGAATTTTTTTCGCCTCTCTATGAATGGCTGCATATCCCACTCGTCCTCTTCTGGCTCGACGAAGGTCACCTTCGCCTTCTTTCGAGCTGACCTGGGCCCTTTTCCTCTGGCCTCTGCAGAGAATGCAGCGGCTTGAACAGGGATTTTCCATTTCTCCCTGGCGGATGTCTCCTCGCTCCGAGGGGCCTGCTCTGGAGCGTTCTCTTCACACTGTGCTACCAACCCTAGGGATGCTTCTTAGTTCTCCTATCTGTCCTATGTCGGCCCCTCAGGCTCTTCTCCTCCTTCCTCAGGTCTAGGGAGTTCCTCCTTATCGTCTGGTCCTGTCTACTGTTGGAGGCCCTCGTCCTACTCTATATCACTCAGGACGATGACAAGGGGTATTGTGGGACTTCTTTCCCCTTCACCCCCTAAAATAGAGAAATTCTCCCCTACCTTTGGGCTGCTTTGTCGAGCATCTGATTGAATTTCTCTCGAAGAAAATACTCATTCGGTAGATGTGGGAGAATTCATCGAGACTTCTTTTGCCCAATCAATTTGGGTCGATGCATCCCTTCTTTTCGTCCCCTTATCTTGGAGTAGCTGGTTTTCCTCCCGCAACTATCAGACCAGCTGCTCAAGCTGGGTGATCCGTCCATCTCGTTATTTCAACTCCCCTGTATGCTTGTTCTGGTAGTCCTCTAGAGTTGGTTGGGCCATCCAGCAATTGGTTTGCCATTCGAGAACCTCTTCCAAGGCCGCTTCGACCTGGTCATTATTCTTGAAAGTCCCTACATCTTGTGGGCTTCGATTTGTCAATTCCTAGAGGGTTTGGGCTACAACGTCTACTTTCAAGTCGCTCTATTCTTCTCCTGCCGAGAGGAGGAGTCCTTGCAGACGTTTCTTCTTGAGGACTGGTTCTGTTGATCAAAACTCGTCCTCACCGCTAATAAGTGGCACTCCTTCCTCCTCACGCTTGGGCACTGGGGAATGCCCTCTTTCCTCTATGTTTTTGGGCACTAGTGAATGCCCTCTTTCCTCTATGAAATAGGTCAATGCCAATTGCCTGATACTCGCCATTTCCTTTGCAGGGTTTCTCTCTTCTTGCCCTATTTTGGCAACAGCATCCTATCGCCTTTCTTGGTTGCCATCTCCCTCCGCATCGGGGTTCTACCTCTACGCTTTTGCATGGTGGACCAGTGTCGATATCAGCCCATGGTGGGCTAAGGCGGATAGTGCCCCCTTCTAGCATCGAGTTGCTTCATCCTTCAGAGCATTCACCGGGTAGAAGGGCACATTCAACTTCCTTCCATGCACAAGGTGATTGAGAAACTGCACATGATTAGCGTGCAGATGGGTATATTTCCGGGTGCATGTGAAGAATCGAGCAACCTACTCAAATATCTTTTGTAGATTTATGGGGAGGCTGTTTTTGGGTAGCCCCTCCTTGTCTATCTGCACATTCTCCCCTGGCAGCAGCACCTCGGCATACGGCTTCAGTAGTCCACCCTTGTAAACACATTCCCCTATGAGGGGCAATCCAGTCGCCTGTGAGATGAATTCAGGGGTGACTAGAATTTCTACCCTCGCACTTGGGCTACATCGCCCCTCAAGGAGGTAGCGAAATCCTTGGCTGTGTCCATTTCCTAGACCTAACTAACCAGGGTATAGTATTCGAGCCATCCCTCGGCCTCGAACTGTGTCTTCACCGGCCCTCTTATCCCGTCTGTATCACCTGGTTCATTCTTCTTCACTGCGTGATTCTTAGACCTTCCTCCCATGGCTCCTTCCCTTACTACTACTATTTTTTTTTGTCCTTCCTTCCTCAGGAAGGCGCCTTCTTATAGGGAAGGCACCTAACCCTAACAGTTATGAAAGGTGCCATATCATTGGCACGTGGTTTCGGCTATGGGGGGATATGATCTTTATAACAACGGTATATTTTTCGATACTGCATATTTTATAAATAATCATATAAAAATTTGAATTAACATGCGCGTACCTTATTCAATGTTTCAGGCACCGTGAAGGGCATTGATTTTCTAATGTGTGACACGGGGGAGGGGTATGGTCATCTGATGCCGCTCATTCATGTGATTCTTCATTTTGATCGAGGTGTCCGGGAGGCGTAAGTGCTGGCTACTAGAAGGAGTTCTTTGGTATCTTCTCCATGTGGAATGCGTTGATGTGGCACCTTCCCGATGTTGTCGGTGCTCTCTAAATGGATGCGCCTTCTAGTGGTGGAAGGCGCCTCTGATTTGGTACGCCTTATGGTGGTGGAAGGCGTCTTCTTGATGATGGCACCTTCCTGCTACGAAATGTGCTTCTGATTGGGTGCACCTTTCGATGGTGGAAGGTGCCTTCTTAATGATGGTGCTTTCCTGCTACGGAAGGTGCTTCTGATTGGGTGCACCTTCCAGTGGTGGAAGGTGCCTTCTGAATGGGTGCACCTTCCTGATGTGGAAGGGGCCTTCTGAATGGGTGCACCTTCCCTATGTGGAAGGTGCCTCGGTTTGTATGCGCCTTCCCGATGTGGAAGGCGCCTCTGTCTGCATGCGCCTTCCCGATGTGGAAGGCACCTCAGTTTGTATGCGCCTTCCCGATGTGGAAGGCACCTCTGGCTGGATGCGCCTTCCTAATGTGGAAGGTGCTTCGGTCTATATGCACCTTCTCGATGTGGAAGGTGCCTCTGGCTGGATGTGCCTTCCTGATGTGGAAGGCGCCTTGGCTTTTTTCTCTTCTTTTTTTTATGGTGCCTTCCAACCACGGAAGGCGCCTATATATATATATTTTTTTTTCTTCCTTTTTTTTTTTCATGTGCGCGCCTTCTTTATAAGGAAGGCACCTTCTTATGGTTGGGCGCCTTATTCTGGCGGAGGCGCCTTATTCTGGCGGGACGCATTCTTAATGTGGAAGACGCCTTATTTTGGTGGGGCGCCTTCTTGATGTGGAAGACGCCTTATCTTGGTGGGGTGCCTTCTTGATGTGGAAGACACCTTATCTTGGTGGGGTGCCTTCTTGATGTGGAAGGCGCCTTATTCTCGGAAATCATGTTGCGATTGACTGGGGAAAGGGTGATCAAGCCTTCTCATTCTTGCTTCACACTGCATCAGCTTCTACCTACGAGTTCTGGTGTCGAAATGCTGAGCCGAATCAGGCCTGGTTTCCCAGATACCTATCCCTCGTGCTGTCAAGTCCACCTACAAAAAGAAAACAAAAAGAAAGAAAAATAAAATCAGTTAGATGCATTTCGTGCTTGTTAGGCCCTAGGTTAGGATGCCTGCAACTTGCATGCGGGCGTCGTCCTTGCAAAACACACTGTAAGAAAAAAAAACTAAGTTAACTAATTTTGGTGAGCATATCCATGCCCTCCGTTTCACCTATTGAGTGTTCGATCTAACAAGATGGGGTCTCCCCCACGTCTATCCTGGATTCCACCTACAAGGTTTCGAATGTGTTATAGGGGCGCAATCGATGGCCATTAACCATTAACACGATGTTGCTGTCGTCAATTGTTCTAACGCGCACTACCCCATTCTTGATGAGCTCTAACACCTCATACGGTCCCATCCATCTTTGCATTAATTTACCTTTTCTTTCCTGGAACTAAGAATCATACAACAACACCCATTCTCCTTCTTGGAACTGCTTCAGTTTAATGTAGCGATCATGCCACCGCTTCTTTTGCTTCTATATGATTTCTGTTCTCTATAGAGCATCCATTCGAATTTTGTCCAGTTGATCAAGTTGTCGAATCCTTTGTTCTTTAGCGTCATCTAAGCTCAAGTTCAACTCTAAATCCATCCTCAATGTCTTGATTTTGAATTCAATGGGCATCATCGCACTCTTCCCATAGACCATTTGGAAGGGTGTGAAGCCTGTGGTGGATTTCCACGTGGTATTATATGCCTAGACTGCCTCCGGCAACCGTGTATCCCAATATTTTCTATGTTGCTGCACGATTTTCATCAGGATGTTCTCTATCTCCCTGTTCGTCACTTCCACTTGCCCATTTGCCTACGGATGGTAGGGTGTAGTTTTATTGTACCAAACTCTGTATTGCTCCATCAGCTCCTTGATCAATCTGGAGGTAAATTGAGGTCCCTGGTCTATTGTAATCTCTCTAAGGACCCCAAATCATGTAAAAATGTGAGCAAATAGGAAATCGGTGACCGTTCTTTCTTTTGAGTCCCTCAACGCTTGAACTTCAACCCATTTGGTGACATAATCTATATAGACCAAAATAAACCTCCTCCCTATTGAAGGTGGGTTAATTGGTCCCACGAAGTCCATGCCCCACTTATCAAAAGGTTCCAGGTGTACCTGAGGTTGGAGGGGCATTTCGTCTCGATGGGTTGGTCTACCCATTCTTTGGCATTCATCACACTTGCTGGTGTACACAACCGCATCCTTGAACAGAGTGGGCCAAAAGTATGGCTTGTAGGATTTTGTAGGCAGTTCATTTCCCTGCAAAGTGTCCTTCACATGGTTAGTTGTGACATGCTTTGAGTACTTCTGAGAACTCCTACTCTGCTATGCATATCCTTATATTCTGGTCATGTCCTCTTTTGAATAGGAGGCCATCAACCCATATGAACGATGCACTTTTCTCTATGACCACCTACTTTTCTTGGAAAGAGAGCAGGTGAGGTTCTTCTAGTGGCCAAGTAATTGGCTATATCTGCGTACCACGGGACTTGCTCACTAATGGTGAACAAATGCTCATCCGAAAATTGGTCTTCCACTACTGCATGGTCTGTTGGTATCAATCTGGATAGAAAATCTGCTATGACGTTGTCCTTGCCTGGTTTATCGACTATTGTGATGTCAAATTCCTACAGTAATAGAAGCCACCTGATAATTCTTCTGCCAATGGCCGACTTGCTCATCAAGTATCTGATAGCCGCGTGGTCCGTATGGATAATTACCTTATACCCAGTGATATAATGGTGGAATTTTTTTATGGCATGCACAACTGCAAGGAACTCCTTCTCCGTCACCATGTAGTTGAGCTCGGCTCCTGCCAAGTTTTTACTGACATAATAGATGGTGTAAAATTCTTTGCCATCCTTCTGTTCGAGGACTACTCCAATCGCATTGTTGGATGCATGATAGTAGATATGGAATGGTATGGCCCAATTTGGTCCTCTTAAAATCGGTGTAGATATCAGTTTCTCTTTGAGCAACTAAAATTTTTCCTCGCAATATTTCGTCTAGTTGAACTCCACATCCTTAAATAATAGTGTGTAGTGGTTTCGTAATTTTTCTGAATTCGATGATAAATCGTCGATAGTACCCGACTGATCCAAGAAAACTCCTTACCTCTCTCTACGTTCTGGGGCTGGGTAGGTCTCTGATGACCTCAATTTTTCTTTTATCAACCTTTATTCCTTCTACGGAGAGTTGGTGTCCCAGTACAATGCCTTCTTGCATCATCATGAAGCATTTCTCGTTGCTTAGGGACAAATTGTTTTCCTTGCTTCTTTCGAGTACTCTTTCCAAATTCGTCATTGCTTCGTCAAAGGTTTCTCCATAAATGGTGAAGTCATCCATGTATACTTTGATCGTGTCTCCCATCATGTCTGAAAATATGCTAAGCATCGCCCTTTGAAAGGTGGTAGGTCCGCTGCACAATCCGAAAGGTAATACCTGATAGACAAACATTCCCCATGGGCAGTTGAACATTGTCTTATCCTGATCCTCTTCTCCTATCTGGATCTGGTTGTATCCATTGAATCCATCTAGAAAGGAGAAATACTTCTTCCTCGAGAGTGTATCTAAGACTTAATCAATGAACGGAAGCGAGAAGTGGTCCTTCTTGGTCGCCTTGTTCAATGCTCTGTAATCCACACAGATTTGCCATTTCTCATTCTTTTTAGGGACTACCACTAACGGTGATACCCACTCACTGTCAAAAATTAGATAGATGAATCCGAAAGTCAAGAACTTTTGTAGTTCTTACTTGACAATGTCCTTCATTGTCAGATTCATTCTTTTTTGTGGTTGCCTGCTTGGAGTCGTTTGATCATCGAGGTATATATTCGGTGGGTACAAATTTCTGGGTTGATGCCCTAAATATCTATGTAATCCCATGCAAATTTATGCTAGTGTCTAGCCAAGAGCTCTTCTACTTTCATCAATTGTGTAGGAGTCAACCTACTACTGAAATTCAATGTTCTTCCTAGCCTGATGTGTATCTGTTGAATGTGGTGATCTTGGGTGCCAGCCAACGGTGATCCAGGTGTAGAGATGGAGGACTCCCCATGGAGGAACTCCACAATAGTGCCATCCTCATCTTCTTCTACCAACTCATCCAACGTCATCATTGGCTGGATCATGGACAACTCAAGATTTTCATGCTCAGTCAACATGGGTTCTCCCATTGAGTCGACGGACTGAGCTGGGGTGAAATAGTTAATATTTTAACGTTCTTCCCATTGGAGATGGTCATCAATCCATCTCAATAGCTGATAGGCATCATTTGTTGCCAGCCATGGCCTTCCCAAGATGAACGGGTAACCGCCCAGCCTAGTCTTAGATTACAGGACTAAAAAGTCGGCTAGGTATTCCCATGCACTAACTGTTACTATTACATCTTCCAACATTCCTTCCGGTGCCATGGTCGATCGATCGACTAGCTGCAGTACTGTCGTAGTGGGTTTTAGGTTCGTGAGTTGTAGCCTGTGCATGGTCTCTTGAGGCATCACGTTGATGGCTGCTCTGAGATCGACCAATGTATTAGATAGGGAATGTCCCTCAATTTTTACAGTTAGCACCGGGTTGCCCGGGTCTGCATACTTCGGATGGCATGTTTTGCCCATCATCAAATCTGCTAGTTTACCCATGACATTGATAGTCTAGGTTGCTCTTCGTCCTGGCTTCCTTAGACACATCTCTCTTATCGCCTTGGTATATATCAAAACATATCGGATGGCTTGAAATAATGGAATTATCACGATGAGGTTCTTCAAGATAGACAAGATATCAAACTCCGATTGCATTACTTTCCTTTGTTCTTGCAGCTAGTTGGGAAATGGAGCCTTTTCTCTCTTAGGCGTTTCTTCTATCACCTCTTCTACAAGATGTGTTTCTACCTCTTCCTCCTCTTCTACCAGTGGAGGCGTTCCTACTCCTAGTTGTCTACTAGACCTAAGCTGGATATGGTACATCAGATACATCTCACCCTCCACGTTGTACGCTGGCTGATTCACTCTATTATTTGGATTTGTCGTCGGTTGTGTGGGTAATGCCGATAAGTTCTATTGGGGGTGAGCTGGTGCTACGTTCTGTGGAGCCTGATTCCATGGAGTGTGGCCTCTCCACTGTTGCCCAGGATATAGATATGGCATCCATGGCTGCTGGTTTAGAAATGCTGCTAGGGGTGCATTAGACCAGGGTGATGGCCCCCACCACCCCATGTTAGGTGGTTGAGGCGGACCTTGGTGCATGTATGGTCCTCCTCTATATGACGACATCCCGGTTGGCATATTCCCCATAGGGGGTTGTGGCAAACTCTTTTGATTGCCTATAAAATAGGCATCCGTGCTTTCAGCTTCTTCCTGATTACTAGGCAATTGCGGGCACAATCGAGTTTTGTGGTTCAGCCTACAAACTGCGCATACTCTGACTTTTTCTCTGGGCATGCATTCTTTGCATGCTTCCCTCTGTATTTTGGACAGAAATAAGCCAATGTTGTTTTGTTCTCTTGCTTATTCTTCTCTAACAGCAGCGTATCCATCTGCAATGCTAGAGACGAGAGCAATTCGCTCTTTAAATCTTCTAGCATGTTACCTATTTATGTCTTCATTATTGAAGCATTCGCTTTCATGGTTCTAGAAGTGGTCTTGCCTCTCCTTCTTGAGTAGTTCAGACATAGTTGTCGGATGTCTTCCATAGCATGTTGGTAGACATCACCTCCGAAAATCATGTTAAGAACCTCCAGTGATTCATAGGTAAGTCCTCTCAAAAATATGCTTTTGAGGGACTTATCAAATAGTCTCGTGTGAGGAGACCGTTGAATATTGAAGTTGAATCTCTCCTAGTATTCCTCGAGAGACTCATCTTCTTTCTGCGTCATGCTCAGGACCTCCTCTCTAGAGTCTCTTGCTCTCCCAAAATCTTGGTATTGCTCTAAAAAGAGCCTCTTCATTTGATTCCAAGTGGCAATGTGTTTGTCTTCTAGACCGATGAACCACTATAGAGCTGCATCATCCAACATGGAAGGAAAGAGTTTCAACTTCTACGTATCAGATTTGTAGTCCACAGACCTGCATAAGACATCAAATTTGAATAAAAATAGGTCAGAGTCCTCAGTTGGGTATCCTCTAAAGGTAGTAAGGTGGGCAGGGGATATGTTTTTCATTTTGGTATCTCCTACTCCTTCCTCAATCGAAAAACTAAAGCCATATGAGACTTCTTCGTTGTCAGCCATTTTTTCAAGAAATGTGGTCTCAAATGTAGTGTTTATGTCCTTATGGTCATTTAAGACTTTCTGAGTCAAGGCTCTAAGATTGCATGGTGTTATCATCTGATCTTCTACAGCTTTCCACAATAGGGCTTCCTCTAAGGGTGTCCTATTAAATAGGGGATTTATGATGATTTGTTCTTCCCCACATTGATGGGATGAGGAGGCACTTTGCACAAAGTGCGGTTCCTCACTCCAATGGATTGTTGGTGGGTCGAGCGAGTCTAATTCAAATTTAGAATGCTCGACTGACTCAGGTTTTGATGGATTGGTTTTTATAAACCAATCGTTAGGTCCTCTTCTTCTCAAAGAAATCATATAAGGTCAGATGGAAGGTTTCCAGCTATTGTAAATAATCTAGTTGAGACGCTTCCATGGAAATGGTGCCAAAATGTTGCGGGCCAAACAAGGTTAACTTTTTTCTACTTTTGTCACATGCCCGTGCATTTAATTTATCAACCCAGGGAGCTTCGTAAACTTGTGAAGGGTCTGAAAAATATTGCTTACAATACCACTTGAGATGAGTCCGCTAGTTCTACTATTGGGAGGTGTTTCAAACGACTGTCAATCATTCACGCACTCCTCAATAATTTACGTAAACAAACAATTAAATCTACAAAAAGAAAATATCCACACATTCTTGGAAATGAACCTACTGCAAATGCTGGAAATATCGATGTGATAAATAATCTTATAAAACACTAAACTAATTTAGAAAATAATACAAGAAAAGTAGGGGAAGAAATACTGGCTTGGAGTGGGCGTAGGCTCTAGCAGCTTCCTCCCAGCTGAACAAGAAAATGTGTACAAAATATAAGCATTTCTGGTGCTCATCAGGTGTGATTTCCAAATGCCTTTCAGGATGACACGAACTGCTCTAGGGTGGAGGTGCCCTCTTCTTCATGATAGGGAAGGAACTTGATAGTTTGCTCTCCTTTGAAACTTTTCCCTATGGTCAAGAAACAACACAAGAATATCAAAAAGATAAGCAGCCTCTCATAATGAGGCCCTTTTAGGTAAATTGCATAATGACATCATTGAACATGTATAATCAAGAAAACATGAAAAGTGCTTCTAAGCTATACAAATCGAATCAAGATTCATATAATAGCGTAAAGAAATGTAACAACTACACTATGCATGGATCAAATGTATAAAACAAGGAATGAAGGTGCATAAAGAACCATTAATATCCTAATTGTAGCATAAACATGAAGATGTAAATCTAACCTAATTCTACGGTCAAAAAATTGTTAAACTACCATTAAAACATGAAAACAACTAATCTATAATTAGTCAGACAAAAATGAAAATAGGAAGGTGGTTATACCTCTGCTGCAAACCACAACTCTGGTGAGCGGTCTGCACTGTAAATCGTGGCTGACAGCCATGATTAGCACTCTGATAGGCTTACCCTCAATTCCAAGGGTAGTGGGCTTGACCTCCTAGTTTAATTGATGTTCAAGGGTTGCCTTCAATGTCCATATGATATGTTTGGTGATTGAATCACTATGATGGGCCTTTGTTTGCCTGAATTTGCGTTTCTTGATCCTCCTAGGCTCCTAGAACTTCCATGGAAAACTGATCATTGGATGAATAAAAAAGTAGCCTTTGAATTGACGAATTCAATACACAATCTGATAGGGCTTCGCAGCTCATTTTATCAATTTACACTCACTCGATAATTTGTCAGGGCTTCGCTATACAAATCATCTATCTACTCTCCCCATTTGGAGGGTGTATTTATAGGATGCCCTAGGACTGGGGGTGGCTTCATGGACAAGCCAAGATCAATAAGAGGTGGTTAGGATAGTTGGAATGGAAGCACCTTCTTCTAGATCAAATGGTCGTTCCAACCGATTTGGCTCGGATTGAAGGCCAACTGAACTTCAGTTAAGACTGCAAGTCACAACTACGGTCTAGAATACAAACCGTAGGTCTCAATCATGGTTTAGCTATAAACCGTAGGTCTGGGTTGTGGTTCAGACTGATTAGGCCAAGGAGTCCAAATTGAGTGGTTAGAACCACTACTCTATCTTAGAGTCTATCCAAGATATTCCATATGGTCTTCTAGCATACCCATATGAGTAGTCACCCTCGACATGATGTGTTTTAGGTGTCTACATATGCCCCTTTTGAGATGCGTTGTGAGATCAAAAAACACTAAGCAAAAATAGACCTCCTAAAATGATGTTGAAGGTTCTATGATGATCATTAGTCAAATCAACATTAGATGCCCCAAGTCCAACAAAAGTATGCGCATCTTGCAATCATTGCTTCCAACGCTTTGGAGGCTTAAAATTGAAAGAGTTTGCACTCGTCATCAGACATTCCAATAGCTTTGGTGCTACAATATGAGTTAGGCCTATATAACCGAAAAGATAAGAGTTATAAACAAATTATCATATTTGCTATTTTCCCCAAGCAAAGGGGTAAGCTTATGATAGTTGTTCACAATGATTCACAAGGATGAATGCAATTTTGACAAGATCAAGGGATCTACGATTTCAGGGATCTTTTGTTGATTTTGATTATTATTTAATATTATGACTACTCCTCAAGCGATGAGTCGATGAGAGTAATGAGAATGAATAAAGCGATGATGTCCCTTGACCACCATGGATGATCTAAACAAATTTAGATTTGAGCAAATTAATGTATTGGCTAAGCCTAGTTCAGCTTTTGATTCCAACTATTAATAGTATTTACACATTTCTATACCATGGAGCAGTCAGGCTACAATAGCCGTCTTAGGGAATCAAAATGATACAAATCCAATCAGATTTGTGTTGAATCAATTTATCGATTATTTTTTGAAAAAGAAGTCATAAAAGAAATGGCATGCAACGCCTCATTCTCGTGGAGCAGTGCGGCTGCGAAGGCCTTCGTAGAGATTGAAAAGAAGCATATCAGATCAACACTGACAATTTTTACCCCAAATGTCCTTATGGTAATTTACTCATATTGTCGGATTGCATAGAGCACAAGTCGCTGTAATCACCAAGTGTATAGGGTAAATTACTGAATACGAGACGCATTTGGTGTTTTGAATTATTTGATTTTATTTATTTGGTTGGGATGTGTATCGCTCCATGAAAGGGTTTTCATAGCGCCAACCTCGGTTGAATGTACTATATAATATTATCTAGATTTTTAATTTTTAATTGGATCCCGGTGCTTGATTATCACCAAATTTCTAAATTAATTTGCTTTTATTGAGTTTTGATCCAATGGGAGGCATTAATTTATCTTTTTTGCCCTTCCCATGGTGGGAATTTTTCTAAATTGCCTACCAATTGCAAACCACAACTAGGATTTACAGTTCCCATTTACAAATTTAGGAACCGCTGCTAGGGCCTGCGGTCCACGTGAAATATGAGAAGCCTATAAAATGCTCAATTTTCATATGTCTCTCCTTATTGCCTGATAGTGACTTACAAAACTAGAGCTCTAACAGTGATAGCTAACAAAAATGACCTACAATATATCATACTTTACCTACACACTGACTCATAGCATGATGGCAGGGTGCGGGCAAGCGTCTTCTAGCCGCGGCAGACGAGGTGAGGGTAAGGTAACTAAAAAACAAAGACCTCGCATCCATTACCAGTTAAAAATAAACCCAATTCACTAATTAGTAAATCAATTTCACTAAATTGTTGGCAATGAACCTCATCTTAGGCTAGGATAGCTTAGATTTCAATTTTTTTGCATTTTTTGTCGTGGTATCACACCCTATCGGATATCAATTGGAGATTGTAGGTACCACCTACGGTTCCCAATTGGTCAATTGGGAACCATAGCTGCCAACTATGGTCAACATTTAAAATCCCAACGATCAATTTTTGACCGCATGTGGACCGCAGGGTTGACCCGTAGTTCGCCAACTTTAGGAAAAATTTGCAAAATTTTTAATTTTTCTAAGTTTTTAGAGGCAATTAATATCATTTAATGTATTTTTGACCTATTTGATTGAAAATTTTGATTTGTAGGCCTGCATGATGACTTGTTTTTGCAATTTTATCATTTTTTTACTATTTTTGATGATTTTTAGGTCATTTTTAAATGTTTTTTCTTGTTTTAGTTAGCTTTTTTTTTATATCATGCTATTTATTTCAGAGATTGACCTCTAGAGCGTGAGAGCCTAAAATTCTAAAGACTCTCCATGGAGAGCTTACTGATGGTGAGTGAGAGTGGTTCAGGGCTGTCAACTTCGGCTACGTACTAGATCTACCCACTATCAGGGTAGATCAATCCTATTTGACTATGTTGGCCCAGTGCTGGAATATGTGGACCAACACGTTTCACCTACCTACAAGGGAAATGACAATGACATTAGAAGACGTATATAGGATCTTTAAGATCCCCATTTATGGTGAGGCCATCTTCTCCTCGACTTCTGGTGCCAAGGAGTCAGTATTCAATGCTATCTTTGATGCTCAGAGAGAGGAGGCTCAGCGTGCCATTGACCATGGAGGGGTCCACATTGGCTATTGGTAGGGGAAGAATGTCTTCTTTGTGTGCAAGGTCGTTTTCATGCATCTGGTGGTGCAATATGTGCTTCCATACTCCTTGGGCATGTGGATTCCCTAGAACCTCTTAGCTAGTGTGCGTAGAGTTATACAAAGCTCTATCTGATAGCCATTGCTCCTAGCCTAGGGAAGCACTCTATTGGCTCAATTGTATCGAGAGCTATATCATATCATTGACCAAAGCCACCAAGGGATCATCTGTAGTCTAATTTTACAAATTTGGGGCTGGTAGCATATCAGGATAGAGCGTCATGGGGAGCTGGCCATACACATCACAGATATCGATGATGATAATCAGTGTTATGTTGCCTACTGGCCTTGAGAGGAGGAGGGCCTCTATAGTAGGCCCATGCTGGTAACGTCCAACATTACATCACCTAATTTGCAGGACTCCGGCTAGATGATATCGAGTGGTGGCCTTACATGGAGTGTCCTGATTGGCCTGAGGTCGATGAGCTGCTTTAACAGTATCACCGAGATAGATGGTTACTCGGCCATAAGATCAAGATCAAAGAGTATTAGTTTTTCTCTCATGTCCTACGATAGTTTGACATGGTGCAAGATATCTCAGAGGTCCCATTCGCCTATAGGCGCTTGGCTTTGGAGAGGTATCTATCATGGATTTAGCCTTCGGCTCTAGGGGATGCTCTTGATGACTTCTAGGAGACTGGGGTTGATCGAGATGCAACCACTCCAGAGTACAAAAGATGGTGGTCTATGTTTCATTGGTACAAGACAAGATCTTTAGGTCGAGCTATAGATCAGGCTGGAGCAAAGGTGGATCATGATGGACGCAATGGGCACCAATGGATAGAGGGTGGATGGGGCATAAAGGCTACTCCTAGGGAGGGTCCTGAGGTTGATCCTATTAAGGAGGCTCTTGAGGAGGGTGAGGTCCCTCTTGACAGTGTAGAGAGACTACTCTTAGCATAGGTGGATGACTTGCAAACTCAGCTTGGGTGATTCCAGATGCAGCAAAGAGAGTGGGACACTACTATCGCTACTCTATAACATAGTTGACTGATAGGGATCGACAATTGACACAGATAGAGTAGAAAATTGTTAGCCTAATAGCACAGGCTACCATAGCAGAGACCCAGGTTTACGAGCTCACCCATGCTTGTTACTTGGCACTAGCATAGAGGGATGCAACAGTGGTAGAGCAGGATCTGCTCAAGGCATAGAGGGAGGATCCCTCATCCTCTTAGGTGATTAAGGGGGCTCTAGCAGCACCAATAGTAGTACTACTAGGTGGCCCAGATCCTATGGCAGAGATTCAGTGTCTGTAGGGTTTGTTGATGAGTGCCAATGACAAGCATGCATCCATGGTTGCTCAAGTGGACCAGCTAGTTGGATACATTCAGATGCTAGGTGCAGCGGTTCTCAAGGATCCATATGCTCTAGAGTCCCAGCAAACTAGATCTTAGACTACAGGATAGTCTACTGCTAGCTCTAGCCATTGTACCCATCGGAGTGGGAGGACACACAGGTCCTCTAGCACACATGGCGATAATAGTCATACCAGGACTAGGGAGGTAGAGCAGTCTACTGCAACATCTAGCCATAGATCTCGGTGAATAAAGGTGCCCATTGTACAGGTAGCAGTTGGACGAGTGCTAGGCTTCTTCAGGCTAGGCGGTACTCAGGGTGCTCAGTAGGATCCATAGCAAACAACAGGGCAACAGGCAGATTAGGCTCCTAAGCACAGTACTAAGGGAGGTAGTGAGAGCTTCGATACAGGGGAAGCAGATCAGAGCTAGAACTCTACTATTGTAGGATACATTTTTTATATATCTTATTTTTGTTGTAAGGTCGAGGACCTACACAATTGTAGCCTACGGGCATTTTTGTACTCCCGATATACTCTGAGACACATATTTATATATGATATGATCATTATTATGGCTCATTATTGTGTACTCATTTATTTTTTATTTTATGTTTATGTGATGCACATTGATGCAATGCTTATGTTATGTTGATGCTATATGATGTGATGTATGAATGACATGCACTAGATAGCTATTTAATTTATGATGATGATATGCAGTGATATAGATTCTTAGATGTGATTTTTTTTTTACGATAGATGCATGTGGATACGATGTTCTTTTCTAAATGCATATTTGATATTGCTTTATTTTTATGCATTATTGTATGTAATGATTTATTTACATGATGCTAATCTAATGTAAATGAACCTGTATGATTTAATCACTTAAAACATAAGGAATGAATGCAAATATGTTTATCAATCTAATGGATGACACCACAAAATGTATAAAAATCATGAATGTAATTGAAAATCCTTAAGATAAGAATTTAATCAATTAATCACCCATATAAGAAATGCAATGGTATGCGGTGTTTATGATGCGAATGTTATAATGTGTCATTCGATTTTCTTTTGCAAATTTGAAAAATATGTACGATATAGTCAGTGGCTGTCTAAATATTATTTCTAATATCCATCTAGTATCTATCCTATATGTTGATTGTGCTTTATATAATGATGTATCATGGATGTGATACTTTGCAATTTGATGAATTATATGGTTGAAATTTTTGACATTTTGTTGCTATGGGAGAAAATTTTGAGGTTTTCCATGAGACTCAAACACCCTAATAGACTTATCAAAAGTTACATACTAACCACACTAGGCTTTTGAGATAAAAGGATTTTTGCGGATAGACCCTAACTGTTCATTATCCCTGTGTGTGCAAATGATTATTTTAAGATGAGACACGAGCATTCCCCGATATGAAGCGGGATTATTTCAGCCCATTGCTAATATAGGGGTTCCACAAATGTCTTATCCAATCTCAAATTTAGATTTTAGTTGGACTAAGCCACTAGGTCATGCAGGACACCTGAAGCTATCTCTTCCACATTCAAACATTGGTCTTGTTCATAAGCGAGATGCTAATGCGTCAGACATATCGTCATGCATAAGGTACAGTAGTGTTGACAATTCTAGGGATTCAGGCTCATGCCTTTCTATCCTTCAATTTTCAGGATACTTGCTCATATGTAGTGAAGCAAGGGAGTAGATTCCATCTTCTTTCTGAACTATCTTTGGATCTTCATTTGATCTCTCTTCGAACTAGATTTTGGATCTTCATTTGATATTCACTCAAACTTTTGATTTATGATCTTCATTTGATATTCACTTTTGAACTTCACTTTGAAATTTGATTTAAGCCTATTTTATGATCTTCATTCGATCTTCACTTTTCAGCAATTATATTTTATAATTTTCTTCAGAAATTTTCCTTTGGGGGATTTACTTAGAAAAACTGTTTCTGGTATATCGATTGAGAATATCGATCTTATGATATCAATATGGAATATCACTCTAGGGATTCAATCTATGATATCGATCTAGGGTATCAATCATGAGGATTGATGTAGGATATCTCTTTGGGATATTGTTCATTTTATCGTAAGAAAGGGATTTTGAATATGGAACTAACATATCCTTTTGCCAATTTTCAACATTTCCCATACCGTCCGCACAGAGGTATAAGCAAGAATAACTCTTTTCACTTCAGGATACCCTATCCTACTTCGTGGCTTTCATCTTCCCCTAGTATTTATTAGGATTGTTTAAATTTTTTGATTAGTGATAGGCTTCTGATATGCTAAGGGCTATACTAACTGAATCTTAGCTACAAAAGCAAAGCAAACTTTCTACCAACTCTTGATAAGACCACTAGGTATGGCTGAGTGACCGAAAAATACTAGTATATCTCCATAACAACATTATAGATTATGTTGAAAAAATAATTGCTCACATGAATGGTGGATTATGATAAATGCAGAGATGCATGATTTAAACACCAATGTGGCATCATTTGTAAGACTGACAAACACAATGTCTTCTATTACAGAATGCAACGGATGATGAATACATATATGCAATGCAGTAATGCATCGAATGCATGTGTAAATGCAAAATAAAAATGCAAAATTCAAATGCAAATGCAAATGTTTTTGGATTTTATGCTTTACTAATTTTTTTTGGATTTTATTGATTTTATAAGTTTTATGGATTCTAAACCTCATAATTGGCCAAACGGTGAGTACATGCCTCTCGAACCTTTAGATTGACCAAGCAATTTTTAGGAATCCTTTTAGCTTTTGGGATTGACCAAAGGGATTATGTGTACCTTTTTTGAGAATCCTTGGAGCCTTTGGGGTTGACCAAGTAGTTTTTCAGAAACTCTTGGTGCCTTTTGCATTTGACCAAAGGGATGACATATGCCTTTAGAGCTTTTTAGGATGATTGAGCAATTATAAGGAAACCCTTGAGGCTTTTAACTAACATGACCAGGAATTTTTAGGGACCCTTGGAGCCTTTTGGGATGATTGAACGGTTTTGACCAAACCCTCAAAGCTTTTGATTTTGACCAAAGGGCTTACATATGCCTTTGGAGCTTTTTACTTGACCAAACCACTGATGAGAGTGTTTGGAGCATTTTAGGATGACCTAGTAGTTACAAGAAACTCTCGAAGACTTTTACTATGCACTTCAAGCATAAAACACCTTAATATGAATGATGTTGAGAGGTTCAGGCTCTTTTACACCCCCTAGCAATGTTAGGTGATAGATACCTGAACCAATATTTTTGGATATAATGTAGGGTCGTAGCCAATTAGCTACGAATTTGTCTCGCATATCTAGTGACAAAATAGAGTTCTGTTAGTTTTCTTTCAAACAAGATCCCCAACTTTAAAGTCTCTTTGGTGGAGTTTGACATTGTAAGCTCATTTTAGTCACTCTTGATAAATGTGGAGATGCTCCAAGGTATTCATGTGATGTTCATCAAGTAGCTTCAGTTGATTTAGTCGAGCTTACCACACAGTGTCATCATCGATGAACTCTTTCAATGTGACACACAGCATTGGAATTCCTAATTCCAATGGCATAATGGCCTCAGTACCATATACTAGTGAGAACGGTGTTGCCTTAGTGGGCATCCGAATACTAGTCCTGTAAGCCCATATCGCAAGCGACAGCTAGATGTGCCGATCTTTGCGGTTTTCTTGTACCGTATTTTTGAAGATGGCCACCAATGTCTTATTTGAAGCTTTAGCCTGCCCATTTTCTTGCAGATAGTATGGAGTCACAAAACAGTATTTGATTCTATATTTAGATGTCAAAGCTCTCATAGTTTTGTTCTTGAAAGATGTTCTATTATCTGATATTATTTTGGATGGAATCCCAAATTGACTTATGATATGCTCTAGTATAAACTCTATTATATGAGCTCCAATTGTCATTGTTAAGGGTATTACTCCCACCCACTTTGTAAAATACTCAGTAACCGTGATTATGAATGTATGTTAGCTCGATGATGGAGGAGAGATCTTACCTATAATATCTAGTCCCAACTGTGCAAATGGCCAAGCCACTTGAATGAGTTGTAAGGCCTACAATGGCAAGTGCGTAATATTAGCATGATGCTGGCATTTAACGCATTTCTTGACATACGCATTACACTCCTTCTCCATAGTGGGCCAATAGTAGCCCATTCAAAGGATGTGCTTGATGATGGCCATGTCGTTGAAATGGCCATCGCATGTACCGTCATGGGCTTGCAAAATTGCCCATGATGCCTCTTAGAGCTCTAAGCAACAAAGGAGAACTCCATCGTAGATTCTTCGGTACAAGATATCTCCTATTAAGACATATTTAGTCACTTTATATTTAAATGTGTGCTTTACGGCATGCGACAATCCCTCTGGGATTATACTAAGCTTTAGGAAGTCTTTAATTTATGAAATCCAATTTTGATAAATCTCAGCTTCGACTGCCAAGACGAGTTACTCCCCCTACATATTTATTTTTGTAAATGTAGACTCAGAAACAACCCTGTGGTGAATGGTAGTGCCACTCCCTATTGGAATTTGAGAGGTTAATGACCCCCAGGGTGCCTTCTTAAGAAATTCTTCAACCCTACAGAACCATTCAGCTTCTGGTTCTACACTGATCATGTTGATTGATTTTTTGTTATCATAAGTTGCACGCTCTGCTGCTGGATGCAAGAGCATCTTAACATGGTAGGTAGTGAAATCAGTGGATGGATTCTGAGGGATTAAATATCCTAGAGAATCCATGGTATCTATGAACCTATTTAACAATCGAGAGATTGCCTCAATGTCATACCATTCAAGTTTGGCCAAATATGTGTCAACTAGATCTTTATAGGCTTTCAGTACGGGACACCGACACTGAAAAATCCTCTTGACTTGATTTACTATGAGCAAGGAGTCACCAAAGATGTCTAATCTCTTAATTAATTCATGGCGACAACTGTGTGGAGGTAGTGTTTTTGTTGGTGCACGTAAAATCCAACTTGAACGACAAGGGCATTAAGCTCCTTGTAGCATGAAGAACACTATTTCAGCACCACCCCCTTGTTCGCACTTCAAACCATCGAAGAACAAAGTCATATCAATATTTTTCTTTAGTTCTTTGGGTTTGGGAGCTTTAGATATGATGAAGACTGCATTTTCCAGAAGGTCAATTGTTAGAGGTCTACTGTTTGACAGTGGCACCTCAGCTAATTGATCTGCTATGACCTGTCTCTTAATGGACTTATGGCTTATGAATTCTAGATCAAATTCCATAAAAAGCATGATCTACTTTGCAGTACGCGTATTGTGATAAGTCTTACTCATCATGTAATGCAAAGGATTTTGTTTGGATATAACATATGTTGTATGACTTAACATATAATGTCGTAATTTCTTTGTAGCGAACACTACTGCTAAACACAAATTTTCCACGTATGCATACCCAATCTCATAGCTCACCAAAGTGAGACTAATATAATATATGGCCTATCATTTGCCTTGCATGTTCTTTTGGGCTAACATGGTTCCCAGTGCAAAGTCAGTTGCCGAGATATATAGTATAAAAGGTACCTTTGGCCTTGGTGGAGCTAGTACTGGTGACGTCGCCAGGTATTGTTTTATCTTAGTGAAGGCTACCTTACAGTCCTCATCCTAGTTGAATGGGACTCCCTTATGTAGTAGTTGATTCATGGGTCGACATTTATCCGATAGTTGGGTGATAAATCACTTTATCAAGGCTACCTTACCCTGAAGGCCTCTTAATTCCTTAATATTGGTAGGAGGACGCATTTCCAAAATGGCCTTGACCTTCGCTGGGTCTACTTCGATGCCTCTCTTAGAGATGATGAACCTTAGTAATTTTCTAGAAGTTATGCCAAATACGCACTTCTTAGGATTTAGGCTGACATTGTTCTCTATCAAGCGATTGAAGTCTTTTCTTAAGACCTCTGCATGCTCTTCTCGTAGCAATGAATTGGCTAACAAGTCATCGATATAATATTCATGAAAAATGTATGTCATGGCCCGTTGATATGTGGCACCAACATTTTTGAGGCCGAATGACATAAATTTATAGCAAAATGTTCCCCATGGTGTTATAAATGCGGTTTTGTGCTGGTCTTCGGGTTTAATCCAAATTTTATTGTAACCAAAAAAATTGTCCATTAAGGAGAGCATTTCATGACCTGCAATTGCATCTATGAGAGCATCAATATTGGGCAAAAAAAATGAATATTTGGGTGTTACCTTATTTAGGTCTCTTAAATCCATGCAAATACAAATTCTTCCATTGGGTTTTCCCACGGGTACCATATTGGACACCCATTCTGGATAATTGATGGAAATCACAAATTCCACATCCAACAACTTTTGTAGCTCATATTTCACCATTAAATTGGGTGCATTTTCCTAAGATTTTTCTTGACCAGCTTCTTCGTCAAATCTAGTGAAATGTTATGAGTAATCAATTTCGGATCTAGACCTGGCATTCCTTATACGACCAAGCAAATAAATTTGGTCTCTCTTTCAGCATAGGGATGAGGGTTGCCCATTCATCTGGAGTGAGACTCTCTCCAAATTTAAGCTTCTTTGTGCTAGCGGGATCATCACTGATATCCACCTCAAAGGTTTCCTCTACCGATATATGCAATCCCTCCTCAAGCTGGTGAGGTGTAGGAATTAGATGGATGTCATCAGTCGGGTTTATTAGTTCCGCGTTGGAAGCATTTTCGGTATGGTAAACATAATATGTATATCTTGATGCAAAATGGAAAGGTTGCAACATTTCATCATTGGGGAAGAAATCCTTAGGCTCAACGGGTGAATCAACATGATCCCAATCGATAGCATCTTTGTTAAGATACAACGGTTTAGACGTATCTACTGGATTGTGGAGTGGAGTGATCAAATCAATGGAGACCATGTTTATGGAATGGAAATGATCTCTAGGACCACACGGATTGACCTCTACAAAGTCTGCATAGTCCTCATACCCACAATATGGCTCTAATGGAACAGGCAAAAAGTGTCTTCCCTATGAGGACTACGAATAACAGGATCCTCCCTATGCACTGAATGTAAAATATGATCATTTGAGTCATGAAGCTGCATGTAGGTTGGTGGAAGAGGATTAACCAACCTATGGATTTGATCCAAGTTTAACCGTCTTGCTCTTAGATGCGGACCAACATGTAGCTGCCTATAGACCTCATCAATGTCGATGGGTTTATGACAGTGATGCAAATAAGGAGGACCAAGGTAGGCCCTCTCTAGCTCATCTTCTTTGTCATTGTCATAATAGAATCCTTCATTCATCCCCACTCCTAGAGGGCGCTCCTCTAAATGAGGTCCCATGAATCTTACTTCTTGCATGTTGTTGTTGCTATCTGGAAAGACCGAATAATTATACCTCATGTACAATGCTACCAAGAAAATTGGCTTAATCTCTTCCCCTAAATAATCAACGTTGAGAAGGATCACTTTGGTATCCTGTATCGACTCAATAGGTAATATATGATGTGCATGTAAAGGTATTACATAAGAACCTTCGACCTCATCCTCAAATTCATCATTGTTAGAGGAATCCTCGTCTGCATCATAGCCTGGTCCACTCATATCGGAGGTGGACTCTGCTCCATATTTATTACAAAGATATCCTAAATCGAGATTGCTTGTAGTAATGGGGTTGCACCCCTGCATATCTGTGTCATCGACTGAATCATGGGTTTGGTGTCCCAGTTGATCTCTGGGGTTTATTTTGTCTCAGTCTGCTCAAGGAGCCCTTCACGATGATATTCGAGTGTCTCGATGGTGATGACAGATATCATAGGATGATTCCTCTAGAATTTGTAAGGATCCATATGATATGGATCAAAATCCATATTGTCCACCATGTTGAGGTACAAATGATCTAAGGATGTTGTGAGCAAATCATCCTGTCCATGTATCTATAACCCTAGACCGAATCTATCAATGACTAACTGATAATGAGGTTCCAATGGAGTCCTCCGTCCTTGTTCAAAGATACCAAGGTCGTATCCATGCCAATGATATAGCTCAAAAATATGCATGGCATACTCTGGATTAGAAAAATAATGAACATTTATCGTGAAGGGTTCCTCATCATCTTCATCCATGGGCTCTCACATTGGAAGTTGATCTATCCCTACATAGATGAAGTTAGTTTGGTTAGGTGGCTCTACCAATGGAACCATCGATCCAATCGAATAACAATGAGCAGATGGTTTGCCCATCTCTTGTGCAGTCTTCAAAATTGGTCCAAAGGTCACATTTTGCACAAGGTACTTGCCTAATATGGTATTATCGAGATGTACCATCACCCATGGTGTAGATGACCTGCTGAAGATGCAGGTGAGGTAGGCTAAGGCGCCTCCTCGACTTTGTCTTTGCATTCCTCAACTTCCATGGGAATGGAAATGTCCTCAACGATTGGCTCGGGCTCATGCTCTTTCTCTTTCTCACCCATCTTCGCCTTCAATTTCCTGCCATCTTGATGCATGAATTATGTCAACGACTTCAAGGAAGTGGCAGTGGTATGCTTTGATCTATGTGACACAAATGGCATTGGTTGAGCATGCACTACCGGTTTGCCTCCTGGTTTCTTTATTGGCAATGACGACCAAACATTCAGGTGCATTGACGGGAGTATGAAAACCCCAGGCAAATATGCTAGGTTCACAAACTTAAATGGCTCCTCATCTAAAGCTACTACGTGAACCAGTCCCTTATGAATATATTTCACGCATTGATGTAGTATCAAGGGGATGCAATGAATTTCAAGAATCCAAGGCCTATTGAGTAATATTTTGTACTGCATGGCCCCTTCTATCACGTGACACATTACCAAAATGGTCTCCAGACCTACCTGTATGGGTAGGATAATTGTACCGACAGTCAAACATAGTGCGTCATTAAACACTCTCAATCTGAATGTAGTTGGCACAATCTATGATTTAGGTAGCTTCAAATGACTTAGCGCCTTGGTCGTTATTATGTTGATAGATGAGCCAGTATCAATCAAGACCCTATTCAATGGGATGTGATTTACACACACAATTATGTGTAGTGGCGGGTCGGCCATAGTTGTAGAAATTATCCTTATCTCATGATCATAAAATTGGATCATCGATTCCTGAAACTGTTGTACATATCCCATGAAATTTGTGAATGCTTGCACATCCTAGGCCTGTACTTTAATGGACCTCAAAATGTCCATAAGATTCTCCTTGTATCTCGAGGACTATTGTATTAATTCATATATTAACAACTTCGCAGGAGTTGTCTACAAGTTTTGGACCAACCTGCTCCTCATGGTCACCATCGGTCTTTTTGGTGGGCCTGGAATATTTTGTTTCGGCCACTGATTTGGCGTGGCTTGTATTTGAATGGGAGCATGAGGTTGATTCTATTGTTCATATCTCCTGTGTCTAGTGACAATGTTTACCATACCTACGAACCCCTTGGTAGGTGGTTCAACTCACACTTGGTTAACTTGACCAACATTATTTCGAGGCACCTCATGATTTGGTAAGGGGTTCTTGTAAATCCCCATATTCTGATTCTTAGGTGCCGGTGGGTTGTGCAACACTACAAGCTCACCATTGTCAATCATATTTTACACCAGATGTTTGAAATACCAACACACCTTGATGTCATGGCCTTTAGTTCTATGAAATATGCAAAACATATCATCTTGGAACCCCTTTGGTTTGGGTTTATTGGGGTCTATCATCTTGACTTCGGGTAATCTAATTGCCTTGGCCTCACATAACTGATGGAAAATCCACATCATCCATCAATGGTGTGAATTTGCGAGGCAAACGTTGATATTTGTTCTTGCCCTTGTAATTGTTTTTGCGCTTGTCATATTGCGCAGGGGGAGGTTAGGCCTGATAGTTCTATTTTTGTTACCCCTTGTCCTCCTATTGGAGATTCAGTACCACTTGATTTACGTGGGCCTGCTTGCCCTATTGTTTTGTGGTACTCTTATTTTATCCCTCTCTCCTATTTTTGAGCTTCAAGTTGCCTTCCTACAACTTGATGTCCTCAATCACCTTGGCTTGTGCCAAATCCTCTTTGAATGTAGGGTACTATTACAGCTGCAGTAGTAATGAGATGTGCTTGGCACAACTCTTCATAAACATTTGAGTTAACTCTGTGGCAGGAATAGGGAATGGCAACTTCACCATTAGTCTCCTCCACCTCTTTTCGTATTGCTCTATTGGGTCATCATCGCACCGAGCTAGCGTAGCTAGATCGAAAATATTGGCTTTGTTTCTTGATGCCAAAGGAATAGCATTCAAGAAAGGCATTAGCTAATTACTTGAAACTTGTTATGTTGTGTTTCTTTAGTTGATTAAACCACTCTCGGGTTGGCCCTGAAAGTGTCATGATGAACGTGCACAACAATAATGCATCATTGCTTGCTATCTAAAAACAAGCATCCAGAAAGGTCGTTACATGTTCTTATGCATCTTCATCACCCTTAAACTTATCTAACTAGGGCATATCAAAATGCTCAGGGTAAACTGAAGTAGGCACCAAAGGATCCAAAGGCTCGTTATGGATTTTTCTCAATGTCGGCTTTTGAATAGTCATGCCTTATCTCTCAATGGCTTTAATCTTCTCGGATAAGGCCTTATAGGCCTCTGAAGACAAAAATTCATCCTCCCTAAGTAGATGTGTAGGTGGCTTAGGAGGTATTGTCTTCCTTGTGCGAGATGGAGGGTGTTGCTCTTCCTCCTCTTTATCTCAAGAGCTCTCAGGATATTATTACTCGTATCTATCTCCCACTACTGCTTCATGTTGTCTCAGTCTTTGATTATTGAGCGGCGGTGGTCGCTCCCTCTGTTTAGCACTAGCATGAGTACGAGCATCTTTATGCTCTTGATGCATATCGACTTGTGAGAAAGCCTTCCTATATGTATGCTCTCGATGCTCATCTTGAGGATATAGGCCAGCCCTAGCTAACCGATCCTCCTACTCCATGCATTCCTTCTAGGTAAGGATACATTCTTTGCACATGCACTGCTCATATAACCTTTGTCTTATGAGCCTATGTGCTTGAATATTTTCATCTTCAATACGTTGCCTCTTTAGACAAGCATCCTCCAATTGGTCTTGGAGGAGTTGGCATTGTTGCTCTGATTCCTGTCAATGTGATCTATCGATCTGGTCAGCTATGGGAGGCCTCTGGTATCCCTACTCTATACAAGTGACCTTGTGGGTTCTATACCCATCAGACTAATGTGTTGTGCCTTTGCCTCTATCTGTGAAGACAACATTGGCCTCCTGCTGTATCCTATATTGTGAACCACCATGCGCAGATAGTGGGTGTGTGACATGAGGGTGCTTAGAATCCTCCCCATGTTCTCTAGTAGTGCGAACAACACTCATGCTATGCTCACTTAGGGATCGAGTAGGTGGAGTGGAAGGCTTACAACCTAGCTTCTCTAGAACACTACCTAGACCCTCTAGCTACCTAGACCACCATCGTTCATGTGGTGGTGTGCCATTATCTCCCACCTTTGATATATCAATGGTGATCTTGCATGGTGGACCACACATGGGAGTATGGTTAGTTTGATTCTCTATAACGAGCCTATCTACCTACCCCTGAATGGGCAGGTCTCTACTCCTTCTATACTTAGAAGGTGGAGCCATAGATCCTCTAGTGGACTTAGTACATAGGGGCACCAACCTGGTCCCCTGCATAATAAAATCTTCGACCAATATCTTGGATGCGGGTGCATTGCGGTCTCATAATGGCTCTCAAGTGGAACACCCTCATGCTGGAAGGTTTCCTATTCTACTCTATGCCTAGAGGAGTGTACTGGCTCTCCTCGTGTCGAGTTATCTCCTAGAATTCTAGTCGAATGATGTTCAATTCACTCATGTGGTTGAGGATTTGACACGTATTGTTGTGAATTGGTTAGGGGTTGGTCATCGGTGTTGGATTTGGACCTTTACCGACCACTCTATGTATCCACCATTGTGTACCTAGATTCTAAATGTATTATTATTAAGCAAACAAGGCATACAATAATGATTATATTATTTTAAGTTTTAAAAGTGAGTCCTAAACTATTTGATGTATTTTCAATATTTGTTGTATTAGTGTAGAAACTCTTATCATGTTTTGCAAAACTTGTTAGATTATATTCTCAGTTTAATGGATTTCACCTGTATGCTCGCAGCTCAACAACTTGGCTATGAACTCCAAGTCGCGTAAATCTCCTGTATGTGGTAATGAAACCCACACCCGAAAAAGGAGCATAGGTCCTCCCAGATCCTCACTTGTTTTCCCCTAGTCAGCGATATACCCTTCAAAGAGAATACATACAAATTTTCTAGGGTACAAAAGGTTCTTAGATCCAGTATTGGTCTATATATCAAGGGTTCATAAGATTTGGGCCAACGGATGGAAGTTACGCCCACCGTCATTGAACCCTACTAGTGGTTGGATGTCAAGCCCAAATCACTAGCATTTAAGTGCTTCATGGTGTGTGTGGTTCCTTTTAATGTACATAAAATAAATGCATCATATAGCACACATGCTCATTTTCTAAATGCTATGCAAATGAAAGACGTTTCAAATTCAAAAAATGCAAGCTATTCTAGATGCTCTTTAAGACTATGCACATTATGATGCTAAATGGCCACTAATTGGGCCTCACGTATGTAAACCATAAACACATATCTATCAAGCACCCTGTAACCTAGGGCGAACTGCAATCAGAGGTCTGTTGTTCCCACCAGTGCCTTTCTATTGAAAGCAAACTAGGACAATTGATTTACCATTTTCTTAGTTCATTTCCTAATTTGAATTCAAATTAACCTTATTGTAAAAACATAGAGAGAAAAAAAATGACAGAGGCCTGAAAATGGGACCTACCTCAAGTCCTGCACTGTCTAAAATTTTGAACTCGATTGTTTGTGTTGTTAGTAGGAGACTGCAATTTTGATCTATGGTTTTGACTGTAAACCACATCTTGTACCTACGGTTCAGTTGTTGGACCATAGTTGATAGCTACGGTCTATACCTACAAGTGTAAAAACCCAATAAAACATAGTCAGATCCTATAAATGTAGGGTTCCACCGTGATCATCTTTTGTAACCACCAGAAAGGGTCACACCCAATGGCATATCCTATTGCAATGAATGATAAAAATATAACATGCATACAAGAAAACAAAATTGACAACAAATGAAACAAGAAGAAAAACACTTTATTCCATTGTATTCAAAGTCAAAATCCAATTACAAGTATGTCCCTCTTAGGGATATTCATTTTGATACAATATTACAATAGGAGTGCACAATTGTTTCCCTCTTAATGGTAGGTGTGATTTCCAAATGCCTTTTAGGATGGCATGAACTACTCTAGGGTGGATGTTCCCTCTTCTTCATGATGGGGAAGGAACTTGATAGTTTGCTCTCCTTTGAAACTATTCCTTGCGGTCAAGAAACAACACAAGAATGTCAAAAAGATAAGCAGTCTCTCATAATGAGGCCCTTTTAGGTAAATTGTATAATGACATCGTTGAACATGTATAATAAAGAAACATGAAAAGTGCTTCTAAGCTATGCAAATCGAATCAAGATTCATATAATAGCGTAAAGAAATGTAACAACTACACTATGCATGGATCAAATGTATAAAACAAGGAATGAAGGTGCATAAAGAACCATTAATATCCTAATTGTAGCATAAACATGAAGATGTAAATATAACATAATTCTACTATCAAAAATTTGTTAAACTGCCATTAAAACATGAAAACAACTAATCTAAGCTAATTAGTTGGACATAAATGAAAATAGGAATGTGGCTATACCTCTACTGTAAACCGTAGCTCTGGTGAGCAGTTTGCATTGTAAACCGTGGCTAACAGCCATGGTTAGCACTCTGATAGGCTTACCCTCAATTCCAAGGGCAGTGGGCTTGACCTCCTTTTCTAATTAATGTTCAAGGGTCACCTTCGGTATCCTTATAATAGGTTTAATGATTGAATCACTGTGATGGGCCTTCGTTTGCTCGGATTTGCATGTCTTGATCCTCCTAGGCTCCTAGAACTTCCATGGCAAACTGATTGTTGGATGAATAGCAAAGTAGCCTTTGAAAGCATGAATTCAATACATAATTCGATAGGGCTTCGTTGCTCACTTGATCAATTCACACTCACTCAATAATTCATTAGCGCTTTGCTATACAAATCATCTATCTGCTCTCCCCATTTGGAAAGGGTATTTATAGGATGCCTTAGGACTGAGGGTGGCTTCTTGGAGAAGCCAAGATCAAGAAGAGGTAATGGAAGCCTTTGGAATCTTTCGTCCATTAACTGCCTTCTTCTAGATCAAATGGTCATTCCAACCAATTTGGCTTAGATTGAAGGCCAATTGAACTTCAATTAAGACCGCAGGTCACAACTGTGGTCTAGATTGCAAACCATAGGTTTGAGCCATGGTTCAGCTATAAACCGTAGGTTTGGGCTGTGGTTCAGAATGATTAGGCCAAGGAGTCCAAATTGAGTGGTTAGAACCACTACTCTATCTTGGAGTCTATCCAAGATCTTCCATATGGCCTTGTAGCATGCCCATATGAGTAGTCGCCCTCGACATGACACGTTTTAGGTGTCTACAGTAAGGTATCAGTCCTATCTATTATCCATATTTATGTAGGTCTAAGACCCTTGACTCATCATCTATTATCTCTCATCACATGCATAAGATGCATGCATAGGGGAGAGTCAATTGACCTATAATTAATAGTAGAAATAATAGGAGTAATACTCATAAGAGCTCATCATCAAGGGATCCTATGACATATCTACTTCAATTATATTCAATAAAATAGGTCACTTGATTCAACATCTCTACACCTTCATAAGAGAGACCATCATGAAGTAGCATATTTGTGAAAGGATTCAGGAGCACTTCAAATTGAGAGTCATGTGGGTAGACTAAATGTGATCATTTATAGTTCACATTTCTTTAAAAAATATTTTTCAATAGCTTTTCCAAAAGAAGAAGGATGGAAAGAGTTATGACAAAGTTGGTGGAAAGCAAGAGAATTGAAGCTAAAAGAATAATTTAAGGGCTCTAGCTCAAATAATTCTAAGGACTCAAATGAACCTTACACTCAAATATTGGAACATAACAAAACCCTGATAAATCTAAAAGGAGAATATAATTTTAGAGGATTAAAATTTTTAAGAGTTTTAAGAAGAAGGAATTAAAGAAAAGTTATAACCAAATAAAAAACCATTGATATCTAAAGGCCCAAATAAAAGTACTGTATACACCTAAAATATGTCATGTTTAGGAGAATACCCATATGGGCACATTCACAAACCATATGAACCCTCTTGGATCTCTCCAAGAGCAAGTAGTGGTCCTAACCACTCAGGAAGGGCAGTTTTGGCCCCTCTACACTTGGCCACTCTCAAGTAGAGCGGCCATAACACCTGGCCGCTGGAGACTATAGTGGCTAGACCTGGCCGCAAGACCTAAAAGCAGCCAGCATCACAAATATATTTGCCATGAATACAGGCTCATATCACGTAGTATTACTGCACCTATGCATGGATTTTAGGTGGATTTCAACGAGGAACTCCCTGATTCCCTCCTAACTACCCCCTCAATGCAAAATTGTGACTACTGCTTCCCACACGGAATGGTTAGTCGCATGCAATTTAGAGAGATGATTATCTAGGAAGCAAAGCTCTAGATCTGGGAGGGAAGACTACATATAGACTCTCCCAAAAAGAGCCATGAAGTTTTAAGGTTAAGCAAAAAAACCTTAATGAAACAGAGAACTGAGCCACACCTTTTTGAGGAGTACAGGAGTTCCTTTCGGTTGAGCTACACCCATGCATCAGCATTCAAAATCATCATTCAAAATCACCAATCAGTTTAGGAGGCACACCAGGAAATCCTTGAACATAAATTTGAGTGAGGGATCGACTACCATAACCCATCAGACCTAAGGTAACCTTTAATTTAGAGGTCGCTATCTTTGACAGTGACCCATAGTCATAGCCAAGTTTTAAAATGGTCTATTCCTTTATTTTTAGTAATAGATATACATTTATTATTATGTCATTTACATGTCTTTAGTATAGATATGAATATTCTATCATATTTAGATTAATATTCCTGGGTTCCATATGCACATTACTTATATTTGCTTTATTTTAATGCATCATGCTTATTTATCCTAATTACCATATTTTCTAACAAGAGCCTCTTCTGGAGAGGTAGCCCATACTACTTACCATGCTTTTTTTGTTTTCATGTATGCAGATCTACAGGCTTACAGGACCATATCAAGACATCTGAAACATGTGCTCCCTCCTAGACGAGAGAAGGAGAAGGAGGCATCTGTGAGCCCTCAAACAAGTTTGTGTGCGAGATCAGGAAGCCTACGGAAGCGCATCACCCCTTTGTGAGGGATTTTATTCGCTTGTAACTCATTGTATCAAAATAGATATCCCTCATAGGGAACGACATGTAATCGGGTTTCAATATAAATAAAAGGATCTTTCTTTGTTACTTCCGTGTTATATGCATTTCATGGTCTTTCATTTCATTTCGGTATAATATTACAAGTAGAATAAGCGGTGTGCACCTCCCAGTTCACACAGATGGTGATCACGGTGGGACCCCCACTAGGGTTTTGTTTTTTGGCCAAGTTACTTATGTTTTGGATGCCTTTTTCTGTGTAGGTCTATCTGCTCTGGTCAACAATGACCAGAAGATCTTAGCCGCTAAAATTGTCAGTGACCATAATTAGCCACTCTAATTAACAGTGGCCAGCCAGAGATTTGAAATAGAGGTCAGCCAAGTCATCATCAGGTGAGGAATTGAGGTTGGTACACATTTTTGATCCTCTGTGATTTTCTATATGCATTTATTTTCTAGAAACAACAAGCAAAAATGTAGCTAAGTAGGGAAAATTAGGAAAATAAAATAAAAATTGCATTGTACATTTCTTAGATTTATTTAGTTTCCTCTAGGCACTTCTAGGTGATGAGGCCTGGAAATACCTCAATCACTGAAATTGCCTACAAACTCTTATGTTTAATCTAATATGCTATTTAAGTTAATTCAATATGCTGTGTATTAATTATTTGCATGATAAATGTATCTAAAATACTATATTCTGATTTTTACAGTTTTTTGCATAAGTTTTATGTTATTTTGTTATGACTTGTTAAATGAGATATGCTTAGGTTGATAGCAACATTTCACTAATCATGTTTTGATATGTCTCAAGCATTTATTTTACCTAAATCTAGCAACAGTGCAAGCAAACTGTTACTATGCAGCAAAAACTGGATTTTCCATGTAAATTCCAGCCAATGAATGGCAAGGCATGGAATTCACATATGGAAAGAGATGAAGACCATTGGAATCTAATCCTAATAAATAACCCACATGAGAGATGCAGAGGAAATCATTTAAAAAGCACACATTTGTTCATTCTGAAGTCTCTTCGAAATGAAAAGATACCTTCGAAATGAGAAAACACAGTGTCTTCGAAATGAGCGGATCTTTGGAATGAGAATTGCAGTATCTTCGGAATGAGCCACTTATCTTCGGAATGAAAATAGAATGTGCTTTTTGACTTGTTGACCGATTTATGACGCTGGAAAAATGGAAATAAATATTGAAAAGGGTAAGGGAAAATATCTCCCATATGAATTTATCATCCTTACCGACCAAAGCCACCATTTATGGAAAGATCAAGTTTGATCTTCTTCTAGGATAAAACCAGAAATTGTTGCAGCATAATAGGATTAGATATTTTGAGATATTCTTAGTTGTCAGTAGATCTTAGGACATCTATAAATATGGCTCCTGTTTAGGTTGATCTAAGAAGGAAATAGAGAAAGCAGAGAATAGAGAAATATAGGAAAAAATAGGCAATAATTAGAAAAGTGACTGTTACAGTCCTGTAACAGGTTTTCAGTAGAATTATTGTAATAATGTTCTTGAATAAATAAAGTGTACTATTTCTATTTCATATTGCTTGTAAATTAGTGTGAGTAAGAATATCTAGAGAGAGAGAGACTCATACCTTCTTTTGGACAAGGAGGCTAGCCACTTCCAGACCTAGGAGGAGGACTAACAACAGGTTTTTATTCCGATTTTCTTTGTAGAGAATGAGTTGTAGAACTTGTTATTTCATTTCTTTGTAAACAACTAATAATATTTGCAATATTAGGTTATTTTATTTTTTTGGATTAATGGTTTGGTTGTAATCTCCACTTTCAACAAAGCTTTCAATTTATTGCAGACTGTCATTTCTAGAATTTATTATTTTCTATAATTTCTTGCATTTTGTGTTTGCTGTCAACCCTTGCACAGAAGATTGACAACCTTCTGTTACAGAGCCTTGACAGGGTTTCATTTCCATGCTATAAGTAGGTTTCCATTGTTGCAAAAGTAAATAGATTTCCTTTTTGCAATTATAATCAGACTTCTAATTCTGCAACTGTTATTTCTGCAACATTATTAGGTCTCATTCTACAATTGTAATTAAGATTTCATTTCTACAGTTAATGATTAGTTTCCATTTTTGCAACTTATATTAAGCTTTAATTTATGCAATTTAGAGATAGGAATGTCCTTAATCCCCCACACAATCGATTTCACCAATAATACCTGTTGCTCCAGATTGACCTAAGTTATAACCCTGTTCACCCCTTCTTCCATAGATAGTCTTGTACACTGCCCTGGATTGACAAATTCATTGAGAATTATTGATGTGTATAACGACTACGCATCACTAGGAATAGTGGGCCTCTGCTTGTAAGGTCTGCCCTAGTCTCCAGTGTGCTAGGCTTCTGTGTGATTAATCTTCTTGCATGTGGCCCAACCAGTGGCTGCCCATTCACAAAGTAGGAAGTGCATTACACAAAGATCATCTATATTACATTAAATATGCATCTTTCTGAAAGCAAAACATTATTTTTAGGCATGTAGGGATGTAAAGCATGAATTTTGGTTGATGCATCATTTTATATTTTAGAATACATAAAAATAACACCACACACTTGCATGTCCTATCATAACATTGGCAAGGTTGGATTTCATCACCAACCCCCAATTCAGACCGGTGATGTTGGAATTCATCTCCTTCCATCAATTTACCCCCTAGATGTCCTTAGAAAGAATAGAGAATTCTTTTTGAGCTGGTCTGAGTCACTTGTGTTCAAACTATCTCCCACTATGGCATAGTGGAAGAGCTAGGTGAACCCCCCACTAGGATTTAAGCGGTGTACCCTAGACTCTTTTGAGAAGTCATGTTCGACACTAGTGTCCTTACTCCACTTTGATTGAATTCCCTCATTCCAAGTCCAAAGCATAGACAAGAGATCAAAATCATCAACAAATATAAAACACACAAGACAGTTTAGGGAACACATTAAAATCCTTAAACAAGATAAACACATGTTTACTTTGTTTGTGTAACTCAAAAAGTAATCAAGAAGACAACCCAAATCATAATGGTGAACACATGGAGTAACCACCCTCGGTCCATTACCGAAGGGGAAACTAGCACTCCTCACACTCACAAACACACTAGCGTTGAGCCACCCACACATAACGTCATCGGACGAAGTTTGGCGAGTCTTAGGGGCGACAACTCAACCCTTGGGGGGACTCCACGAGAAACCCCAGCAAGAGATCCACTTCTTGGGTCCCCATCACATAGACATGAGGAGTCCTCAAGGCCTCCCTCATCACATAGGAATGAGGAGTCCTCATGGTGCCACTCATCATATAAACACACGGAGGCATCATGACCTCCGTCATCACATAAACGAGTGGAGGCATCATGACCTCCCTCCTCACATCGACCTATGGAGGTATCACGACCACCCTCATTGCATAAACATATGGAGGCTTCAAGACCTCCATCCTCAGCACTTGATGAGGAGGAGGCATTCAAGGCCTCATTCATTGATGCAGGGGAGGAAAGGGAGGTAAGATCCCAAACATCGCATGACACGCATAGAACAAACCCACCCACTGAGGGGTAAAACCATAGGGCTGTGCCTAGTCATAGACTTGGAACATCTTGTAGCCTCCCTATGGATGGGAGAGTACCCCTAGATCATGAACTCATTGGTGCAAATGGGACTCCATGGGATCAGCCATGGAGAACTAGACAACTCGATGAGCTGGATCGGTTCCCCTTGAGGCCAGCTCTGAGAAGCATCACTACTGCATGTTCAGCTTCAGGGAGTTCACGTAGTGTGGCCACTAGATGCACCAATGAACCAAGGGAAGCTTCAAAGTGACCCTACAACACATACACTACTTCAGATCATGAGCGTACTCAACCCTTAACACAATACACAGAGCAAGTTGCCCTAGCAGATAGGGGCAGGTGCACAACAAGAATCTCCTCGAGAGGACTCAATATTAGAACCCCTCGAATAGAAATCAAAATACATGAACCCTCAATAGCAAGTCGCTCTGACTACCTACGTAGGTTGGAAGAAGAGCTACACATTGAATGAGAATGCATGGAAGATCTTGAGCAAGAAGAGCACAGAAAAAGGTGCCTATGCTTACAAGAACAACTCTCAAGAGAAGAAAGGGTAGAGCATGAGGAGCTAGCAGAGAGGCTAGCTCGAATAGATGCACACATTGCTAGTGAGAGATATCAACATGAAGGGCGTACCAATTCTCCATGAGGGAATGGCGCTAGATATGAGCATCTTCAACATGCCCCACAACATCAACAACACCCGGACCCCAGGCAAACACAATTCAATGGGGACCAGGCAAGGATAGGAGATCAGGAACAAGCCCAACTAGAACTTCCAAACGTGGTCATGGGGGATGAATACAGAGGCCCGATTGGGGCCAACACCGGAATACCTCCATTACCACCATGGGAAAACCTTCAAGAACATGAAATTATCTCCTCAAAGGCATACCAAATGCTCGTCGAGTGAGTCAAATCTCTAGAAAAGGATACAAATGGACAAAATCCAATATTGGACAAGATACACAACCAGCCTCTATGCCCATCAGTCCCAAGTCCCGCATATCCTAGGCACTTTGAGATGCCTAGACTGGATAAGTTTAAGGGTGAGGGAGACGCGTAGGAACACATGATCAACTTCATGAATGCGTGCTTCCACATTAACAAAGATGATGCCTTGATGCTGAGAACATTCATCATGACATTCTCGGGTGCGACAATGCAATGGTTCAACCAATTGCCCAAACATAGCATCACTAGATTTGAGCAGCTAGCAAATGCGTTCCTAGAACGTTTCTCCTTCGGTGCCAAGAAGAAGGTGAACTTGTCTGACCTGGCCAACTTAAAGCAATATGATGATGAGCCAGTGATGGACTATGGAGATAGGTGGAGAAAAATCATGGTGAAGCTATCATTCTCTGTCCCCTCAGAAGAACTCATTCGAATGTTCACAAAGAGTTACACAAAACACATTTCCCTACTCTTACAGCTGTAATAATACAAATCATTCAAAGAAGACTTGGCCCAAGCCAAGCTTATTGAAGACATTAAGGTCGATGAGGGAGACCTTAAGCTCCACAACAAAAAATAATGGAGAAAAAACAATTAGAACAACAAGAACAAATAGAAGCAGGCCAAGCCTGCTCAAGTTAATCAGGTCATGTTAGCCATGCCACAAGGGAGGAATGGATAGCAACCCCAGAACTATCAAGTGCAACCCCCACCGGCTAACTATGATCCCAAGGACAATCAAGGCCAAAATAGAGAATGTCGGCCACCTCATTATTTCATGCCTCTAAATGAATCGATGCAATCGATATTCAACCAATTAAATGAGGCATAGAGGATAAGATTTCCCAACATACAACTGCTTGACCCTAACCATCCCAAACCAAGAGGATACAGGGAAGATCACCATTGCCCATACCATAGGAGACAAGGGCATGACATCGAGAATTGCATTGAATTCAAGAATGTGGTGCAAAACATGATCGAGAAAGGAGAGCTAAAAGTTGACAACCCACTAGCTCCCGATAACAGAGATATGGGTATATACCAAAACCCATTGCCAAATCATGAGGCCCCTAGAGATCAGGGTCCCCAAGTTAACCAAGTCTAGGTCAAGCCACCTATTTAGGGGTGCATCAAAATGGTCGAATTGGTTAATGTGGCAACCAGGAGTCAGAGATATGGGCAACCATAGCCTCCAGTGGCTCCCATCAATATCCCAAGTTGCCTTGGCCAAGGCTGGCACATGAGAATCCTCCAGGTCCACCAACGAGACCTGTGGTGACTATTCAGAGTAGATTAGAACAAAATCTACAAATGACTCCAGCCAAATTATCCATCTACGAGCTCATACAACAATCTCCTAGGCACAAGGAGACGTTAATGGAGATTTTAAGATCAATCGAGCTCCAACCCCAGAACCCAGATGCGTTCACACATTTTATGGGGCAAGTTCAATAGTGCCAAGAGTCGATGATATATTTTTATGATCATGAAATCAAAGAAGTGCCAACTACTATAGCGGACCCACCTTTGCACATCATTGCATCTATCAATGACATACCATTCAAGCGGGTTCTGATTGATATAGGCTCATCAATCAACATCATTACTACCAAGGCTATAGGGCACTTGAAGATACCCAAGTCCAACATTATCCCAACTTCATACACCCTTAGGGCTTTCAATGATGTGCTATGCACCATAGTGGGCACAATCATTTTACCTATAAAATTAGGGCATAAGACCATCCCTGTAATGTGTCATGTGTTGGAAGGGGCAATGCAATATAACATCCTCCTAGGGTGCCCCTGGATTAGGGACATGAAGTGCGTACCCTCAATCCTGCACCAATGCATCAAGTATGTGCACGAGGGACAAGTGCATGTGGTCCCATCTGATGAAGAGCCATTCAAGTATGTGCACCAAGTTGACTTTCCAGGAGGTTTCGACCTACCGTCAACACACTTATACATCAGACCTTCATCTCCAACCATGCAGCCTAGAAGCCAAAGCAGATCAGTGAGAGGTGACCCATCCACATTGGCACCACCTCCTGCACTCAAAGCCATGGGCACTACTGAAATACCTTTGATAGATAAGGCTAGGGGTAAGCAGAAGTTGAAGGCACCCCTAGTAGAGAAAGAGTGCCAAGGGTGGCCGATCAAAGCAGCAGTAGAAATTCCTACTCCCATGGAGGAGGAACATTCCCAAGGAAGAGTCGAGGAGGTACCTCAACCTACCTCACCTACATCATCAACAACATCATCTGCACCCCAAGTGATAGTGCACCTAGCCAACACAACGCTAGGAGAATATCTTGTGCAAAACATGACGTTCACGCCTATCATTGAGTCTGCACAAGACATGGGATGACCAAGAGTCCCAAATCTACCAATAGGAATGGTGGTGCCCTTAGGGATCCTGCCTAACCAGACTAACTTCATATACATTGGTCTATATTATACCCACATTGCTCTAGACTCATAGAAGGATGAGGATGAGCCATTCACCATGAGTGTCCATTACTTGTCAAACCCTGAGTTCATGCTAAGATACTTTGAACAATGCCATTGGCATGGATATGGTTTGGGCCTATATGAACAAGGGTGTAGGCTGCCATTTCAACCATAATATCAGCTACCTATGGATAGGTGTGGTCTAGGCTATCAAATGCAGGGCCATGATGACTCCTTAGAAGCAGCATTGGATAGGCTAAACATTGGGTTCGAAGAAGACATTGATTGGAACCCATATCGACCCCCTGTCAAAAACCTTTGGGGTGATGAATGGGTGTCAACAATCAATATCACACCCCCTGAGACATATCACACTGAATCCTCCCTTGAAGCACCCTCCTTAGGAGCCATCCTATGGGAAGAAGAGCCACTGCATGGATACGGGCAAGAAGAGTACAACTATGTCCCGATCGAGGATAAAAATGAAGCTGGATTGGCCTACCACGGGCCGCGATATGTGCAGAACCATGATTGGATAGGCCAGATAGGAAGTGGCTACATCTCAGATGAAAGTGAGTCTCTCCCAAGTAGCAAAGGATACAGGTCAGATAAAATTGACTATGAGTCAGAGGACTCAACGGAGATGGCCTACTTGCACCCAAGACATGCAGGCTACAACATTGGGCCAGAGACAAATGCTAATGGACTCTTCATAAGTGATGATAACTATGAAGATGAAATAGAGCTGGCCTATCTGGGGCATCAAAAAGCCAGACACCAGCCCATCCTAGGACCAAAAACCAATGCCAATGGCTTCTGGATAAGCGATGATGACTTTGAAGATGAGACCGAGATGGCTTATCTTGGACCTCGACACTTGAGGCCAGTCGATTTGCTTGTGGAAAGGGAAGTGGCATTCCGTGCCATCGATCCCAATATTTGATTCCTAGGAAGACCAGTGAACCTAGATGCCATCCATCACATGGTCAACCCAGAACCACCAATATTTAGAGAGTAGCTATTGCCCAACGACCCAGTCATCTCATCTATCTACCGACCGGATCCCGAGATCCCTATGCCACCAGAGCCCCATCACGAGCATAGAGGGCATCCCCTCAAGATAAAGTTTTACCCATGTGGCCCTGGAGATTTCATCCCATCCATCAACATGATCTCCATTGATTTGACCACTCCACTCCATAACCCAGCAGACCCATCAAAACCATTGTGTCTTAATCTAGATGCCATTGATTGGGGTCATGTTGATTCACCCCTAGAGCCTGAAGATCTCTTCCCCAATGAAGAGATGCTACAACCATTCCATTTTACATCAGGCTGTGTGCACGATGTCTATCACGCTAATTTTGACCTCGAGGCATTAGGAACCATGAACCCAGTAGATGACATCCATCTAATCCCCACTCCTCATCAGCTTGAGGAGGGGTCACACATGGCAATAGAGGAAAATTTCGAGGTAGACATCAACGATGATCCATCTCAACCAAAGAAAGTCAAGTTTGGAGAAAGCTTATCTCTAGAAGAACAGGCCATCATAATTCCTCTACTGAGAGAGAGACCGAATCTCTTCGCTTGGACTTACAAAGACATGCTAGGGCTAGATCCGAAGTTGGTTGTCCACAACCTATCGATAGACCCCATGAAGAAGCCGGTCAAGCAAAATCTTAGAAATATGCATCCAACCATCACTTTGATGGTTAAAAATGAGTTGCAAAAATTGTTGGATGTAGTCTTTATTATTCCCATCGACTATCCAAAATGGGTATCAAACATGGTGCCCATAGGAAAACCTGATGGAAGAGTTTGCATTTGCATAGACTTCAGGGATCTCAACAAGGCAACCCCAAAAGATTCATTTCCATTGCCCAACATAGATGCTCTTGTAGATGCAACTACGGGTCATGAGATGCTCTCCCTAATGGATAATTTTTTTGGTTACAATCAGATTCGGATTAAACCCGAAGACCAGCATAAAACCATATTCACTACTCCATGGGGGACATTATGCTACAAAGTGATGTCGTTTGGCCTTAAAAATGCTGGTGCAACATACCAGTGGGCTATGACATACATTTTCCATGACTACATGCACACAATTTTGGAAGACTACATCGATGATTTGCTAGCCAAGTCGTTGTTGTGTTAAGAGCATGTTGAGACCCTCACAAAGGTCTTCGATCGCCTGATTGAGCACAATGTCAGGTTGAATCCCAAGAAATGCGTCTTTGGCGTAACTTTTGGAAAACTCTTAGGATTCATCATGTCCAAACAAGGCATCGAGGTAGACCCAACAAAGGTAAAGGCTATCCTAGAAATGACCCCACCCATGAATGTCAAAGAGCTAAGAAGCCTACAGGGCAAAGTAGCATCCATAAAATGATTTATCGCACAACTCTCGGACAAGTGTCGACCCATGAACTGACTACTACACAAGGGGGTCCCTTTCCAATGGGATGAAGAGTGTCAGCAAGCCTTTGTCGAGATCAAAGAGTACCTGGCAATGCCACCAGTCCTAGCTCCACCAAGGCCAGACGTGCCATTCTTGTTATACATATCGGCTATAGATTTTGCTTTGGGCACCATGTTAGCTCAAAAGAATGTGCAAGATAAAGAGCAAGTGATATATTACTTATGCACACCTGGAAAAAAAAAAAAATTTTTTGCAACCAAGAAGTTGCGCCACTATATGTTGAGCCATACCACATATGTAATATCCAAACAAAATCCTTTGTAGTATATGATGAACAAGACATATCATAACACACGTACTGCAAAGTGGATCATGCTATTGATAGAATTTGATCTAGAGTTCATAAGCTAGAAGTCCATCAAGGGATAAGTCATAGCTGATCAGTTGGCTGAGGCACCACTGCAGAATAGTAGGCCCCTCACCATAGAGAAGCACCTGAGCCCAAGGAACCAAAAAATAAAGTTGACATGACTTTGTTCTTTGATGGTTTGAAGTGTGAGCAAGGAGGTGGTGTAGGAATTATCTTTTTCATGCCACAAGGTGCTCCAATGCCCTTGTCATTCAAGCTAGACTTTCCTTGCACCAATAACAACACCGAATATGAGGCCCTAATTTTGGGTCTCCAAACAACCATCTCCATGAAAATCAAAAGGCTAAATATCTTCGATGACTCCCTCCTCATAGTCAACCAGGTCAAGGGACTATTTCAATGTCGAGATCCTATCCTGAAAGCTTACAAGGAGCTTGTTGACACATACCTAGCCAAACTAGAGTGGTATGACATCGAGGCAATTCCTCATTCATAAAATAGGTTTGTAGACACCATGGCATCTTTGGGATCCTTGATCCCTCAAAATCTATCTATCGATTTCATGACCATCCATGTCAAAATGCTCTCGCATTCAGCGATCCAACATGAGGCTTTGGATAACAAGGAATCTATCAACATGATTCATATAGAGCCAGACCAGGACTGGTTCTGTAAGGCTAGAGACTTCTTAAAGAAGGCACCTTGGGGGTCATTAATCTCTCAAGGTCCCATGGGGAATGGTACCACTATTCACCACAAGGTTGTCCCTCAGTCTGCGTTTGTGCAAACCAAACCGTAGGAGGCACAAGTCATCCTATCGATCGAGGTCATAGCATATCAAGACTGGTTGTCCCAATTACAAGAATTCTTAAGACTTGGAAGTATCCCATAGGGACTATCGCATGCTAAAAAGTGAGCATTCAAGAAAAAAGTGACTAGATATGTCTTGCTAGGAGACATATTGTATCATCGAGGTTACGATGGAGTCCTCCTCCATTGCTTAGAGCCTCAAGAATCAGCTTGGGCAATATCTCAAGCTCATGATGGTACATGCGGTGGCCACTTCAATGACATGGCCATTATCAAATGGATTCTTTGGATGGGCTATTACTGGCCCACCATGGAGAAATATTGTTGTGAGTATGTCAAGAAATGTGTTAAATATCAACATCATGTGAATCTGACACACTTGCCATCCTAGGCCTTACAACCTATCCAAGCGGCTTGGCCCTTTTCTCAGTGGGGGTTTGATCTAATCAAAAAAATCTCTCCCCCATCATCAGGCCGACACACATTTATTTTAATGGCTACTGAGTACTTCACCAAGTGGGTGGAAGCGGTCCCCCTGACATCAACAATTGGTCCTCAGATCGTGGAGTTCATACTCCACAATATCATTTGTCATTTTGGGGTACCCTTCAAAATAATCTCGGATAATGGACCATCATTCAAAAACAAAAATGTGTGAGCTATAACGGCTAAGTACAACATTCAACATAGTTTTGTGACACCATACTATCCGTAGGAAAATGGGCAAGCAGAAGCCTCAAACAAGACAATAGTAGCAATCTTGAAAAATATGGTGAAAGAGAATCACAAGGATTGGCATCTACAATTACCCTTAGCATTATGGGCTTACAGGACTAGCATACGGATGCCCACTAGGGCAACACCATTCTCGCTTGTATATGGCATTGAGGCCATCATGCCCTTAGAATTAGATATTCCAATGTTGTGTGTCGCATTGAAAGAGTTCATCAATGATGACACTATGTGACAAGCTCACCTAGATCAGTTGACCCTTCTGGATGAACGATGCATCAATGCTCTAGAGCATCTTCGCATCTACCAGGGTCATCTAACATGAGCTTACAATACTAGAGTCCACCTAAGAGACTTTAAGGTCGGTGATCTTGTGCTCAAAGAGAACCAGCAGAACTCAAACCTGTCATCGCATCTACGAGACAAATTTATGGCTAATTGGATAGGGCCCTACATCATATCTAAAAATATTGGGCCTGGGGCATATCGCCTAACAATGTTGGAAGGTGTTGAGGAGCCAGAGCCTCTCAACATCATTCATTTAAAGGTATTCCACACATAAAATAGAAAATTATCAAAAACATTCAAATAACTGCAAAAGCTTCAAAAACAATAAAAATCATGAAAATCCAAACAAATCAAAAAACATTAAAATAAAAAACAATCACAAAAAGGCTCCAAAGGCATCTTAAAGCCCTTTGGTCAAATCACAAAAAGGCTCCAAAGGCATCTTAAAGCCCTTTGGTCAAATCACAAAAAGGCTCCAAAGGCATCTTAAAGCCCTTTGGTCAAATCACAAAAAGGCTCCAAAGGCATCTTAAAGCCCTTTGGTCAAATCACAAAAAGGCTCCAAAGGCATCTTAAAGCCCTTTGGTCAAATCAATCAAAAGCCCTTTGGTCAAATCACAAAAAGCCCCAAAGGCATTTTAAAGCCCTTTGGTCAAAAGCAAAAACATAAAAGTCCAAAAACATTCATAATAATCAAAAACTCAAAAACAATTGAAAGCATCAAAAATACAAAAAAAACATTTGCATTATGCATTCACACTTGCATCCATATAGTCACATTGCATATAAGCATTGCATCCATTACATTTGCATTAGAAACATTTGTGTTTGCAATCTTACAAATGACACCACAGTTGTATCTCAATCATGCATCTTCAAAATCCATCATCATCCATAACCCATGAGTGTAACTATGTTTTTCAACACAACCCTTTCCTATTGCTATGAGGAATATACTAAGGTTTTCCAGTCACTCCACAATACCTAGTGATTTTATCAAGTGTGGTAGAAAGTTATCTTGGATTTCGATAGATGAGGTTTAGTTTGATAGCACCTGGTGTATGTCAAAATCCTATCACTAATCAAAACACTAAAATCCTAGTTGGAACAAGGAAATATGAACACTACGAAGTGGTATTAGAAATCCTAAAGTGAAAAGGTTTATCTTGCTCATCCCCTTGTGCGACCGGTTTGGAAATGTTGAGAATTGGCAAAAGGACAAGTTCACCCCTACCCAAAGAAATCCCTTGCTTTAATCAAAACAAGCAAAAATCCCAAGCAAAGCAAAATTCAAAATTCAAAAGTCAAAGCAAAAACCCAAAAACAAAGTTATCATCACTACATAAATCCCTTGCTCAAAAGAAAAATAAAAAATTCAAAATAAACAGTGGTTATCACCACTATACATGAGCAAGTATCCCAATAAAAATGAAGAAAATAAGGGAGTATAGAACTTGAATCCCTGGAATTCTCAGCATAGTCAAACCTTACGCATGATGATATGTCTATCATAAGTATCTTGCTTTGGTACAGACCAATGTTTGCATGTGGAAGAGCTAGCTTTAGGTGTCTTGTACCGCCTAGTGGTTTAATACAACTAAAGTCCAACTTCGGATCAGGATAAACATTGGAGGATCCCCAATACAACAATGGGCTGAATGAATCCCACCTGGCACTAGGGTATGCTTATGTTTCATCTAATATATTCATTTGCACACACAAGGATAATGAGTACCTAGGTCTTCATGATAGAACTTTATCCTTCAAAGGCTCTGTATGGTCAGTATACAACTTTTGATGAAATAACTAGAGTATTTGAGTCTCATGGAAAACCTCAAAAATCATACATAGCAATAACTCATTTCATCCCATAATCATACATATCATTTCAAATCATAATCACGCATATCACATCAGCTCACCTCACATTTGAGATGTGTAAATAAGTAATTCTTGTATTAAGAGTTACTATTTACATCCATAATTGTTATGCATTCTGTGGTGTTGTCCATTAGATTGTTAAACTCATATCTAATCACTAATATGACTTAGGTGATTAAAGCATACAGGTTCATTTGCATTAAATTACCATCACATAAATAGTGCATCTCAAATATGGCATACATCATATCAATACATCAAAGTTAGACATGCATATAACCAATAGGTATACATACCATTATCAACATCATACCATCCAGTCATTCACACACCATAAAGCACAAGTCATGTAAACCATACCATATAGCATAAAATCACAAAAGCATTCATCCACACATGAACATCATGAAGCATAAGTCATAAGAACTAAAACCACCTGCATACATCATAAATCATACACCGACGCATATAAATACAACATCATCTAAACATACATCTATCACATCGCATCACATCATAAAGCATTAAAATCACATCACATCATAAAATCATAATAATGCATCACATAAACATAAAAGCATAAACATGAAGAAATACACATGATGAGTCTCAAAGCCTAAATATCATATAATCATGTGTCAAATAAGTACATGTAAGTACAAAAACCACCAATAAAGCTATAACCGTGTAGGTCAGGCGACCTTACACCCCAAAAATAGGTACAAAGTATCAGATAATCATAGTACATCAGGAGTGGCCTGCACCACTAGTCTCGCCACCACCCTCACCACCTCCTCTGGGAGGCGACATAGAGCTGGTACCTCCAGTGCGCTCTATCCGAGACCTGGTCCTATGGCTCGATCGAGCTAAGGACTGCTTGGAAGTGCTCCGCATGCTACGCTCTGAACCCCCTACTATGGGCCTCTCCCGAGGAGTAGCACCTAGAAGCCATATCTAAGACCTAAGGGTAGAAATGTAGGTAACATCTAATGTCATCTGAGCATCATCCTCCTCTATGATCCCCTACAGTCATCTCACCTCAGCCCCAAGATCTACACCTATACCTAAGGCAACCTGACTTCGAGCCTCATCACGCTCAGTGGTAACCTGGGCAAGCTATCCTTGAAGGTCTACAATAGTGGTATCCCATTGTTGGACCTGTATCTAGGAGGTCTGCAACTCGACCTCAACCTGGTGCAACTAAGCCTAGAGAGGAGACTCCTGATCCATAGGATATGCATCCTCCTCCTCCTCCAGGGCAACCTACTCCCCTATAGCTTACTCCTCTACTACCTTCTCCTATTGCTCGGCCTATCCCCAGTCATCTGTTTGAGCCCACACTCGGTGCCCCTCAGGATCCATAGCCTCAACCTCATCCAAAGACCACCCTAGATGGTCGCCACCCTACCATAATTGGGTACCCCACCAGAGGGAGTACGCATCTGTCACTCCAGCATCTGCAACACCAAGATCAACTACGGGAGGGTCATCCTCCTCAAGTACTACTATAACACAGGGTGGTGGAAGGTTCTTCTCGATGGCAATCCGATGATAGACCACCGGCTCGAGAGGAACATCCTATCGGATCCCAAACTAATGGAGCACCCTAGAGTAGTAAAAGAACTCCCTGATACCGACCTTGTGACTGATCAACCATCGATCATGGTGAGTCCTCACTATAAAGTTGGTAGGATCATCCTAGGTAGGACACTCATGATAAGGTCTCCATATAATGTCAGTAGCCCATAAACCTATCAAAGATGCCCTGTAGTGAGAAATCTCCCCTGCATGACATCGGCTCTTGTGCTCCTTGAGCACCCTGGGCCACCTAGATCCATAGCACTGGACATCCTTATCCAGATCAACAATCTCCACTAGGAGTCCTCTAGGGTGGTCTACCCTAATATGCTCCCAGCCCCAGACCTAAAGAAGCAAGCTACAGGTAATGCTAGCTCATCCATGACACTAGATGTGGTACAACTCATCATAACACTATGCCAGTAGTGCACTCCCCCAAGCATAGATAATAGGTTGCTCACTATCAATCAGGTCCTGTACCATCACCAAGAGGTTCCATGGGAACCTCAATCCAGAGCAATCAAGAATAAGGTTATTGTAGATGACCATCAACAACATAGCATGCAGGCGGGTGAAGACCTCCTCATCATACCAACGAGAAATAGAGATTCCCCCTAAGCGAGTATCCCTAGAAGCAGCGTCAGCATGCTCACCAAAGACCCTCACAAATACAAGCATGTCATGCAGTAGTGGGGGAGGAAACAATGGGCACTCCATCGAAGGGGATCCTGAAGATCCTGTAAACATCCTCCGGTGTAATGGTCATCTCGTCGGTAGGAAGGTGGAAAGTGTTAGTCCTATGGTCCCACTGGTGGGCCAGGGCCATCAAGTAGGCCTGATCGGACATAACCATGGGTATGCCAATGATATACTAGAGCCCACGGGCCTTAAGCCAGCCCCACTTAGTATCAGTCATCTCGCATAAAAGGTCACAAAGCAGGTTCGGGTCCCGAGCCCGAGCAGATAAGATCTAAGATTTCAAAATAAAGGCCTAAATCAATGCACTATAGCTAAATAAATGTAATAAACATGCTAAATGATGCAAATATGATCAAACTACTCTAAGGCTACATGAGTAATAAATAAATGCACCTAATCATTCAAAAATTTGCATAAAAACAACTCAAAATTCCAAAAAAATCAATTAATTGGCCTAAAAAATTAAAAATCTAAATTAAAAACCTAAAGTTCCTTGGCCGCTCGCACCAGGAGCGGCCACAACTCGGCCACTACAGCTGGTAGTGGCCAGTTCCCAATGGTCAAAAATTTGACCGTTGGGTTTTCAAATTAGTCGCTAACGGCAGCAGCGGCCAACCACAATGCAAACTGGCCACTCTGAGCGGTAGTGGCCAATGGGTGGCATGCCAACGACATTCCTCCCAGGCCCAAAAATAACAAAAAATTGCAAAATTACAAAAACTAAGTGAAACCCATCTAACTAGAACCTAAATGGAGCCTAACTACTGGTGAGGTTCATTGCCAACAAGGTTAATGAGGTTCATTTTCCAAAATTATTTAATTAGGTTCATTTTACCAAGAATAACAAAGGATGTTAGGTTTAGAGAGGTACCCATGAAGCTCCAGCTCCTCCACTTGATGAAGCCTCACCCTGCTCAACCATGGCATCCAATCAACAACATCCTAGTCAGAGTAGTCTCGTCTCACCTCAAAGCTCCAAAAGTAAACTTTACAACTGGCAAAAATGATAGCTTGAAACCCTAATTTACTTTTTGTTTTCAAAATCGTGCCTTGGCCACTGCCAGTGCCAGTGGCCCAAACTTCATGGCCGCTAGACCTGACAGTGGCCATGCATGACAATTGGGGGCCGTTGAACCTGATAGCGACCAAAAAATGAAGAAATTTTGCACCAAATTGCCACCGCAGAGCACTTCAAAATAGGCCATATCAGGCACTTATTTTCTTAGAACATTCAAAATCTAAATCAAACAACCAAAACATCATAAAAATCAAAATTAAAAATCACATAACCAACAAAAAACCCAAAAGAGCCTCGTACCCAGTCACTTGTTCTATACACTTAGTGATTGTAGTGACAAGCAATCCATGCAACTCGACAAGATGAACAAGTAACCATAAGGTCACTTGGGGTAAACTAATTACGATGAAATTGAAATGCTTCCTTCCAAACCCGAAGAAGGCCAATTATGGCTGGACCGCCCACGAGAGTGAGGATACGTCTCATTTCTCTTATAGCAAATAACAAGTCAACACAAGCCACAATAGAATTGTTAACACCTTGATTCCCTAAGAAGGCCATTGCGGCTGGACCGCCCCATGGGATAAAGATGTGCAATTACCAAACATAGTTGAAATCGCACCTAGGTGAGAACTGCTCTATAACAACAAATGCAAACCTCTAAGGAGATCCAAATCATTCATTTTGGTCAAGTGACTCATCATTTTGTTAATTGTCCTTTCCTCATCGAATCATCACCTGAGGAGGTAGTCAAGATTTTCAACAATCATAATCAAAGTCAACAAAATATCATATCAATCATGACAGAGTTGTGTTTATCTTACGAATCATTGCCAACAACTATCATAAGCTTACCCTTTGTTGGGGAAAAAAGCAAATATGATAGTTAAGTTTGTAGCTCCCCTCCCTTCGGATCTATAGTAGCACTGAAGCTACCCGATTGCTTGATGAGCGAGTGCAAACTCCCACACACCTAAGCCTTCCATTCTATTGGAAGCAATGATTCTAGGATTCATGCCCTCTCGCATGACTAGGGCATCCTATGTTGATCAGATCAATGATCATCATCCAACCTACAATATGGCCCTAGGTGGTCTACTTTTTTTCTTGCACTATGTTTCGCTCATAGCGCATCCCAAAAAGGGGTATCTGTAGACACCTAAAATACATCATGTTTAGGAGACTACCCATATGGGCACATTCACAAACCATATGAACCCTCTTGGATCTCTCCAAGAGCAAGCAGTGGTCCTAACCACTCAGGCAGGGTAGTTCTGGCCCCTCTAGGCTTGGCCGCTCTCAAGCAGAGTGACCATAACACCTGGCCGCTCGAGACTACAATGGCTAGACCTGGCCGCTAGACCTAATAGCGGCCAACATCACAAACAATCTGGCCATGAATACGGGCCCATATCATGTAGTCTGACTACACCTATGCATGGATTTTGGGAAGATTTCGATGAGGAACTCCCTGAGTCCCTCCTAACTACCCCTTCAATGCAAAATTGTGACTACTGCTTCCCACCCAAAATGGTTAGTCGCATGCAATTTGGAGAGATGCTTCTCCAGGAAGCCAAGCTCTAGATCTAGGAGGGAAGCCTACATATAGACTCTCCCACAAGAGCAAAAAGATCCACGAAGTTTCAAGGTTAAGCAATGAAGCCCTGACGAAATGGAGAACCAAGCCACACCCTTTTGAGGAGTACTGGAGCTCCATTCAGTTGAGCTATGCCCATGCATCAACATTCAGATTCATCATTCCAAATCGCCAATCAGTGTAGGAGACACACCAGGTGACCCTTGAACATCAATTCGAGCAAGGGATCGACTGCCATAGCCCATAAGACCTGAGGTAACCTTTAAGTTAGAGGTCGTTGTCTTTGACAGCGGCCCATAGTCATAGCCAGGTTTTAAAATGGTCGATTCCTTTGTTCTTAGTAATAGATATGCATTTATTATTATTTCATTTACATGTCTTTAGCATAGATCTGAATATTCTATCGTATTTAGATTAATATTCTTGGTTTCCATATGCACATTACTTATATTTACTTTATTTTAATGCATCATGCTTATTTATCCTGATTATCGTATTTGCTAACAAGAGCCTCTTTCGGAGAGGTGGCCCGTACTACTTACCATGCTTTGTTGTTTTCATGTACGCAGATCTACAGGTTTATAGGACCATATCAAGACATCCGAAGCACGTGATCCCTCCTGGACGAGAGAAGGAGAAGGAGGCATCTGTGAGCCCTCAAACAAGTTCGTGTGCGAGATCGGGAAGCCTACGAAAGCGCATCACCCCTTTGCGAGGGGACATTATACTCGCTTGTAATTCATTGTATCGAAATGGGTATCCCTCAGAGGGACCGACATGTAACCGGGTTTCAATATAAATAAAAAGGATCTTTCTTTGTTATTTTCGTGTTATATGCATTTCATGGTCTTTCATTTCATTTCGGTATAATATTGCAAGTAGAATAAGCGGTGCATGCCTCCCAAGGTCGCACAAGTACTACCTTAGAGGTTTACAAGGACCTAATGCAAGGGAGAAACAAAACTTTCAATAAGCAAGCCATTTGAAGAATAAGATTTTTTAAGTCATCGCAGAGGAAAGGTCAAGCCAAGATGCAAAGTAGTAGTAATAGCCCACAAACTCCTAGGAAGGGTAGGTAGACACATTATTGGAACATTGGTAAAAGTAGTAAGGATCACCTACCAAGGTGAATTCAATTTAGTAGTTCGAGGAAATGTTAATGTTCCATTAAAGATAAGGGTATGGCACCTGTAATAGCAATAGTCCTAAAATTAATAGGAGTAATGGTAGAAGGTTCTCCAATTGAATTTTTAGAATCCCCAAAAAAGAGTAGTAGAGATTTTCAATTCAACCTATAAATTTTGGAGGTAAAATCTCCCTAGATGTAATCTAAATAGTATTTAGTTTAGCATTGTAAAGGATCAAGAGGTTGAATAAAGTTTTCTTCATATCCATTTGTATAGCAGCATGCAAATCTCTTGGTGGTCTTGCAGGTAACCAAAACCCTACTCCTAGCATAACATTTGCAATACTTTTGCATGTACATATATATATTCGAGAGGCCTATGTGTCTATTTGGTTCCAAATATATTTGGTTCTCAAGCCCTGATCCATCTCCTTTGTTTGTGTGTGCTTGAATCTCAATTTGAGCTTATGTATGTTGAGGAGAGGAAGTATTCACATTGTTGTATTACAAAAATAGCTATTAATTAGGGGTATCTTATTTTATTTTTGATGCATTACCTTTTTGTTAGCATAGATTTTTTCATTTTTACTATATTTGTTTTACTTTCTCTGACCCTTTTCTCTCTAAGTTGTTATATTAGGAAACATACATCCAAGATCACATCTTATAAAGGAGCTAGCCTTTGTCAAAATCATAGAGGTCTCCAATTTATTTAAACCCTATGCTCTTAGGATTGGCCTTACTATGTCTCTATGTGTGAGATATGATAGCCCTAACTACTTGTTCCATGCCATATACGACGATCAGGGCATAAGAAATAATAATAGTTTAATGTCATTCCTGGTGGGACCCCATTGACACATCTATGGTCTTGTAATTGTAACAATAAGTTAGAATTATAGTTTTGTGAGGGTTTCTACCTATATATACTTGTTGAATCTTTTCGTCATTCACCTAGAGATTCTACTCAAATGAACATCTAAGAATAATCCACATAAAGGATACTATATTGAGTCTCTAGTGAAGGCTTTAGTCTATATACTTTTATAACACTAGTTGCATTCACCTGATGAACCTACTCTAACTAAAGAATTAAAAGTGTATGAATGAAATACTTGCTACCAGGTCCTTTACTGCTTAAAATTTGCAAGATTTGCTTCCTCCACTTGACACCATTCCATGAAGAAGAAGAACTAGGGACTAGAACATGGCTACTCCATATTCATCAAGAATATTTCCTATCTATAATGACAAAGACCTCTTAGTATCACTCACTCTATGGGAGGTTATACCAATGTACACTCCTAAACTGCTCTCTTACTTCATGGAAGAAGATCAAACTACTCCTATTGAGCATCTAAACCACATGGTGAGTGTGTCCATGCTTCATAATATATGAAAGCAAAACAAGGCTATGATATTAGGAGCAACCAAAAATGGTCTAGGAGTGTTTAGTGATTAAGCTAAACCAATTTTAAATATCAAATGATAAAATATCCTTAACAAAAAATCTCCAATTTTAAAAAATATTGTTGCTGGTCCAAACCAAAAAATTAGATCTAGAATTTTTAAATAGCACACAAAAAAACTTTAAAAAGGCTCCACAATAGTGCACCCAATGTGTGCTCTAAAAAATGTTTTTTCTGCTATATTCAAAATGAGTCCAATTACAATGTATATAATGATCAATCAACCTTGATCAATCAAAAAGTTAAAACAACTCAAGTTTCTAAAAAACTAGCTTTTATCATGGCCACCTTGCATGGTGTTTTTTTAGTTAACTAAAATTCTTAATTGGCATAAAATAAAGCACCCAATTTGAGATATTTTTGCATGTACTTTATTTCAATTACAACTCACTTAACTAGCCTTGATTTGAGGTGCCCTCTTCATGAAGATAACTTGCCTAGAAATTAACTCAATGTTGGCCCTATTTTCTTGGAATAAATCTAGAACTTGACTTTAACTCAATATAACTATCCAATCTAATATAGATTGACTTATTAACTAATTCTAGACAAAAATAACATCTCAAAAAACATAACACTAATTTAATAATTATGGGTGACTTTTGACATCACCCTCAACAATCTCCCCTTTGATGTCAAAGGAAGAAATATCCAATATTTCTTTGAGTCTCCCATGATTCACCTTTAGCAACCCTTTTGTAATTATATCAAAAACTTTATCCTCATTCTTAACGTACTCAATGACAAAATATTTATCATGTACTAAGTCTCCGACAAAATTATGCTCTCGTGTTTGGTACTTGCATGGAAAACTATATTTTTGGACAATTGTATTGCCCTAATGTTATCACAAAATATTTTTGGTAGGCTCATGTTGAGTCTTACTAAAATCCTTCAACATTATCCTCAGCCAAATACCTTGTGTACAAGCTCAAGTAAGGGCTGCATATTTGGCTTCGGTGGAAGACAAAGCCATTGTACTTTTCTTCTTGGATGACCAAGAAATCAATCCACTTTCCAAGGTGAAACAAAGCCCTATATTGGATTTTCCATCATCAATAGAATCTCCCCAATCTGAATAAACATACCCAACCAACCTTGAAGTTATTGTTGATCTGAATTGTATACCATGATCAAAGTTTTCCTTCACATATCTAAATATTAGTTTCACCACTTGCATATGCCTTTGAGTTGGCAAGCTCATAAACTGAGAAACTAGTGAAACCACATAGGTAATATTGGGTCTTGTGGATGTAAGGTACATAAATCCACCCACCATACTCCTAAAATTATTCTCATTAACAAGAGTACTCTCATACTATTTCATAAGCTTCTTCCCACTAGAATTACCCAATAATCAAATGCCATCCAATAGTGATGCACCATGGATATCTATGCATATGCACCCACGGAATGAATTTAGGTGCATGTTTAAATTTTCTATTTTTTGTCTATATTATTTTCATGAACATGTGTGTCTATGGAAATGTGCCAACACAACCCCCATTATTACCTTAACCACTTAAACAAATCCACTTGGCATGGTGCTGCATGGCATACCTTTTGATTGGTTGACAAGTTATGGTTATCATCTCCGCACAATCGGGCACATACTTGAAGGAAATTTACTACAGATAACCATAATCACTTTTTATTACAGTAATTAACCACCTACGTGAATGAAAAATTGCTTACCATCTACTATGAAGGGACCTTCAAAAAAAAAAAAAAAGCAGTGAGGCATGGTAGCAATTCGAAGAGAAAGCAGGAGCATCGCCGAGTGAATTGTGAGCTAAAGAAAAAGAATGGGGGGAAAATCGAAGAACAATGACCTCAAGAAGAGTGAGCTAACTGACTTCTTGGGTATTTCTGTATATGTCCAAACATAGTTGGATGCTACAGAATGGATGGACTATTATCGACTAGTCAGTCAGGTCAGGATACGGTGGTGGCAAATGAATTTGCAACATCAATGAGGGATGGGATTGTGCACATGCAAGGGCTAGATATTCTAGTCACTAAGGACTATATCACCAGAGTTACGGGCCTCCCTCTGATAGAGGAGTGCACATCCAAGGAGGATAACCTTACCCCTCTATATGTAGAGATTTTTTGGAGCACCAACCGAGCACCTAACGTGCACTAGCTTGCCAAAATGGCACATTCCCAAGCTTTGGAGGGAAGTTTTTGAGCATATCATCCGCTTCTTTACATGCTCTGGTAGGTACTCTCATCTAAATTCCAACCACTTATATTTCCTCAATCACATCCTTTATGGGGATAAAATCAACGTCCCCCATTACCTTGCATGACCCCTGAAAGGCGAGGTCATGCTATACCGATCGAGCACCACCTCGCCTTCGGCACACCATGGTCCGATTTTAGCCTTGGTGCGATATGTAGAGTCACATAGAAATGTGACAATTGAGGAATATGTGGGCATTAGTATAGCGGTAGGGGCACAAGAAGAAGGGGATGTGCCAATTCAAAATGAACAGTCGGCCCAAGGGGTGACAAATGCAAAAATGGCCTCGCATCCCGACTTGTAGGAAATATAAGGGAAAAAAGATAGGCCTCATCCCATTTTTTTTTTCCAATTTGAGGAGGAAGAAGTGCAGGCTCTATCTCCTTTTGCACCTCAATTCGAAGATGAGGTAGAGCTGGATTTCATTCCCATTTCCACCAGGATGAGAAGCAAAAGAATAAAAAAATCAAGGATGGTTTCAATCTCTTCCATGAGGATACATTAATCGATGAGCTTAGCAAGGAGGAGTACTTAGCCCACATTTTATAGGATATTTCCTGTGGTCCAACTCCTCAATAGGAGGTTCCATAGAAGATGTCTGCAAAAAGTCTGAGGAAAAGGATTTGTTGCAACAACTATAGGTTTTAAGAGAATAGGCTTCCACTTAGGGAGCCAAATTTAAAGAATAACAAGCTCTGTTTGAGGATTCCCTAAAGGAGGCTACATTAAAAATGCATGAATTGTATCAAATAATTCAGAAATTGCATAGACAATTGTAGTTGCAGGGCAGACCTATAGGAGCCGAGAAACCAACCAAATTTGATGTAATAGCCGATGGGGCAATAAAAGTGCCCTGCTAATACAAAAATAGAATAGGGAGATGCTATTGCAATGGAAGTAGAGTAGCCTTGTTCTACGTCTCCCTCTATAGAGCAAGTAATCCAAAAGGATGAATTTGAGGTTAAGGAGCCTCGAAATATAGAATAGTCTGCAGAAAAAGGAGATAATGATGAGGATTGATGTTTGGTCCTTCATATGACCCCTCCTAGTAGTTCCTAGCTAGGTTTTGCATAGTTTATTTCTTGCAAATTAATAATTTTAAGTGAGTCTTCTTCTCACATGCACTTGTGGGTACTAGTTATCTTCTAGTTGTCATTTAGAGTGTTAGTAAGTGTGAACTCAAAGTAGGAATTTTACTCACGATAGCTAAAATGGATCTTATAGTTAGCATTATTCCTTTCCTCTTAACTTAGAAAGTCACATGCATTCTCCCTTGCACTTTTGTAGCTTATGGTTAAGCATATTGGATCAAATCCATGATTTGATGGGTTTGGTTATGTATTTTGGGCCATTAGTGCCTATATAATGAGTTTGTAAATAATATGAAGTTAAATTTGGATTTTCAATCCTTTTCATTAGTATCGAGCCTAGTTCAAGTTTACACTAGGGCTTATGAGGTGAGAGGATAGGAGATAGAATTTTTTTTCTTATGAAAGAAACTTGTTTTCATTGAGGACTAGGTTCAAGCTCAAGGGGAGCTTGAAAACCATTACGAGAAGGAAGTTCCTTAGGCGTCAAAATCCTCGTTTCAACTTTCTTCGTATACTCAAGAAGTATAGGAGAATTTTACACAATTTCTTTCTTACAAAAATCCCTTGGCGGGGGTTGGATTTCTCCTACGGGTGAAATCACAGATTAGGGAGAATTGTTATTCTGATGTTCCTGCCATTTTTGAGTCTTGAAGAATCAAGCATCATCAAACTAGGTCGGGTGATGGAAAACCTAGATGCAGTTGCCTTTCAAACGTTGGTGGTGTGTCAACTGGATCCCGAAAGGAGAGCCCACTGAAGGAGTCTTGGGATATGCAAGAGAAATTAGCAATTTTTAAGAAATTTGAAGGTAATTTGCCTTCAAATGTTGCTAATAATTGTAATAGTTCAAGTTTTTGCAATGTTTTTTTTTAAATTAACCCACCTGGATTTAATTTTTTAAAATTTCTTAGTTTTTTCAGAAAACTTATATTTTAATATATATTTATATATATATATATTAATTAAATATAGATTAAGAAAAAAAAATCTATATATTATTTTTTGCTTGCGTATCTGTCTTTTGCCTTTTTTGGCTGCAATCGACTGCAGGTAGATTGCTTGGCGATGTGCGGCTGGAATTGTCAGAAGCGCGTTAAGGCCTTTTCAAACCGATGAATCTCTGACCAGCTTTTTTGGTGGCTACTATAGCGACGACACCAGCGATGGAGCTACACGCTTGATACTTGAGTCGGCAATGGTGACAACACTTACAGCAGTGTTGTCGGCGAAAAGCGATTAACTCTGTCAATAGCGATGCCGACAACAATTATTTGTTGATGCAGCGTTAATTAATGATCGCTGTTCTCCATCGACATAACTTGCGACAATTAGCAATTTATCCAAATCGATAGCTTGTTCTTATGACAATCATTTCTGTAATTGCACTATTGATGCAATCTTTAGATCCTGGCGATGTTCAACTGCCAACGTAATGCGCAGCCTCACGATGGTTTTTTTTATGTAAATCAGCAGTGTTTG
>JAQPPZ010014687.1:0-83087 GCA_028583015.1 Wollemia nobilis
GAAAACATCCCAAAAGGGATGCCACTTTCGGGTAAGACCCAAGGAGGCAGGGGTATCCATTCCGCCAAAAACGCCCAGGACTCGGACCTGGCCTACCACCTTTGACATACTCAAGGAGCAAACAAACACACAAAACCAATTTAAAAAAAAGTAAATAAATAACAAAAAAAATAATAAAATAAAATAAAAAACATGCTCCTTGAGTGTGTCAAAAAAAAAGCACAACCAAACACACACAATAAGATAAAAGAAACCACAACACGAACCACATAGAAAAACACAAGAACCACATAACAAAACACAAACAAGACAAAAACAACAGAACACTACAAAGACATAACCCAAAAAAAACATGAAAAATAAACACAACCAAAACCTAAAATATTAAAAAAATAAAAATAAAAAACAACCAACAACAGACAATAAACAAAAACAAAAAACATAGAAAACACTCACAAAAAAATACAAATTAACACAAACAAAGAGAAACACAAGAACAAGAACGACAAAAACACAAGAACAATAACAAAAAACATAAAAAAACACAAAAACAACAAAAAAACAACACAAAGAACACAAAAAAAAAACAAAACAAAAGAACACACACCTTAAAAAACTAAAAAAAAGAAAAAAAAATTGAACATAACAATGACCTATCTAGACCAGAAGACTATTAAGGCAAGAAACAACAAAGGAAACAAAAGAAAGAATAGAGTGAGCTAGGGAACTAAAAAAACCTGAATGAACCAAAGAGAAGCAAAAAAAAACAAGAAGAAACTAGGTACCTTCGAACTGGAGCCATCCAAAGAAATGATAGAAAGAAGAGCTTCCCTAATTTGTGAAGCCCACCATCTAGGAGGGTGGCCATAACAAGTAAGATCACCTTTGTCCAAAGCCCAATTAGCTAAAGCATCAACACTCTTGTTTTGATCTTCGACCACATGATTGTAATCAACTTTCAAAAATCCCATCCGGATTAATTGAATCTTCTCAATAATTCTTTTTATTCTCCAATCAACCTTATGATTCTTGGAAGGAGTCTTCAAAAGATTAATCATAAGTTGAGAGTCAGACTCAACTAACACCTTTTCCCATCCAACCTTAGTAGCCTCCTGAAGGCCTCTGAGGATACCATACCCCTCAAGCAAGGTTATTGGAAAGAATACCAAAATTCTCAAGCAAAAGTAAAAACTAGGGATCCATCTAAAAGTCTACCAATTCCTCCCACACTGGCTTTTCCAGGGTTCCCTCTAGAGGCTCCATCGGTATTGACTTTTCCAAAATCCTTAGGAGGAGGTTGCCAATTTCTTGTCCTATCCATCTTACTAATACTCACATTCCCTTTAAGTTGGTTGCCCTTAGAAGATTTAATCTTCAATCTTTGCATCACTTGATCCCATCTTTGGTGGGAGTTTTGGGGGTGATTAAGGAGTTGATGGACTGATTCAACTAAGTTGGCTATGGTCTTTTGCCAAATATAGTGAATATCCTTCCTATCTTGATTAAAAATTCGGTTGTTCCTTTCAATCCAAATATTCCAAAGAAGAATGGTAGAACCCATCCAAACTAACTCGCCTAATAAAATGATCAACACCCTCTTGATTAGGCCAATCCCTCCAAAGCTGTTCAAAAGTAAAAAAATTGGACCACTCGTAAGCCAAGTAAAGTGGCCATTCTCCTCCATAGCTCGGAGGCTAAAGTACACTCAGTAAAAATATGGTTGAGAGTTTACACATATCACATCTAAAAGGGCCATGAAAACCCCACTTCATAAGTTGCTCACCAGTAAGCACCCTACAATGCAATAAAAGCCAATTAAAGAACCTCACCTTAGGCCAGAGCTTTTGAGCCCACAATTGAGAAAATATGTCAGAAGAATGGTTGGGATTATTATGGCATAAGGTCAAATAACCTTGAGCAACTCGAATACTCACCCTTAGTAGTGTTGTTCCATCCAAAACAATCTTTTTCATGGGACCAAGAGAGAGATCTCATATGAAGGATGCCTTGGATATCTTGTCTTTGCCTTTCTAGGATTTGAATAGGCCAGTCCTCAATAGGGATCCAATATCTACCAACCTTTGAATTACCAGTATGGTACCGACGATAATTAGCCACCTTTATCCAGTTAGCTCGGTGAAGCTCCTCCATCCAAGGCCTCCAATCGGGAAACCGAGTTATCAAAGGCTTGTGACCATCCCAAGAATCTGTCCAAAAATTTGCCTGTTGACCATTATGAATGATCCAAAATAAATTTTTCTTTATCAAATCCTCACCAGTCTTAAGAACTGCTAAAATGGGAGAACCTTTGGTAGGAAGTTGATAGCGAACAAGGTCTTCGGGACTTTTGTTCTCAGCATATTTAGCATGGAGATTATTGGCCCAAAGAGCATTGGGGTTATGCAACATCCTCCAATATAATTTAGTAGCTAAAGCTTTGTTGTTATTAATAGAAGACCGGAATCCTAACCCCCCTTTATTCTTAGGAAGACATAAAGTGTCCCATTTCACCAAGGCCCATTTTCTTTTCTCCTTAGTACCACTCCAAAGGAAACGATGACTGATTTGATCCAATTCTCGAAGAACAACCTTTGGGATATTCAACACGGAAGATACATAAATAGGAATAGCTTGAAGGACTGATTTTACCAAGGTGATTCTACCCCCAGAAGAAAGCCACATGTTGGTCCACTTTCCAATTTTCTTCTTGACTTTGTCCAACAACCAATTCCAATATTTATTTTTTCTGCCTTTGAATATTTATGGGAATACCTAAATAAGTGATTGGAAGGGAGGTCTTCTTATATCTTAATTTATCCAAGACCATGGATTCCTGTCTAGCAGAGTAGTGAAAGAAAATAACTTTAGATTTGTCTTCATTGATCAACTGCCTAGTAGCCTTAGAAAAACAACTAATGATTTGCTTAATATTAGAAGCTTCCTTAACTGTAGCTTTACCTAAAAGAGTAGAGTCATCCACAAATTGAAGATGAGAGATAGGTCTAGCTCCATGAGCAATGGTAACTCCCTCAAGGGTTTTGTTTTCCCTCTTTTTGGTTATAGTCCTACCCAAGCATTCAACAAGAATGATGAATAAATAAGGGGATAGCGGGTCACCTTGCCTAATACCTCTGGAAGTTGGGAATGACCGAGAAGGCCTCGCCATTGATAAGAACTAAGTAGGAAACCGAAGAGATACATCCCATAATCCAATCCATCCAATCCTTAGAGAAACCAAATTGCCTCAAAACTTTGATAAGGAAGTGCCAATCCACTCTGTCATAAGCTTTGGATAAGTCTAACCGAATGAACATGGAAGGAGATTTTTGCATATCCATGGAATGGATGGCTTCCTGAGCAAGAACTATCTCATCTACTATTTGACGCCCTTCCACATAACCCCCTTGCTCTGGGGAAATAATCTTATGCAAAAGAGGCTTCAACATTTCTGCCATGATTTTAGTAATGATTTTGAGAAGAACATTACATAAAGCAATAGGTCTAAAAGCTGAGATATGATCAACCTCTTGAGCTTTTGGAACAAGAGTAATATAAGTTTTATTGATAACCTTCAAAATTTCTTTGGCTTTCCTGGCTTCTTCCACCACCTCTAATAAATCAACATGAAGGATATCCCAGAACTCTTGGTAGAACTCAATGGGAAAACCATCAGGACCTGGGGTTTTCCCTTTTTGCATTTTAAAAACTACCTATTGAAGCTCATTGATAGTAACAGGAGCAGTCAAAATAGAGTTCTCCTTAGAAGTGATAAGAGAAGGGATTGCTTGAAGAACATTTTGTTGAGAAGCTGAGTCAAGAGGAGTAGCAGCAAAAATATTGGAAAAGTAATCAACAACAATAGAGTTCATGCCATCCCAAGTATAAACAACATCTCCAGAATCTGATTTCAAGGAAGAAATAAAGTTGTGAGATCTTCGAGCTAGAAGAGATTTGTGGAAGAAATTTGTGTTTCGATCTCCTTCTTTGAGCCATTGAATTCTAGATTTTTGCTTCCATAAGATTTCTTCTCTTTTTTCCCATTCCTCTAACTGAGTTGTGAGTTTAATTTCATCTGCACTTCTCTTCTCTCGTGAGGCCATCTAAACGGATTTTCTTATTCAAATTTTCAAGATGAGCAATAACTTCATGTTTTTTTTATGAACATCCCCAAACTCTTTCCAGTTCCAAGTCTTGATTTTGGATTTAATGTATTGCAATATTTTGGCAAAACAAAACATCTTAGTCCCATGCCTAGGTTTACCTTCCTTCCACCATTGTTGCACATGAGGTCTAAAGGAAATGTCTCTAAGCCACATTAATTGAAAACGAAAAGGAGAGAAACTCACATTGGTTTTCCACATTTCCACCATGACTGGCCAATGATCCGAACCAACATTATTAAGAGTCTTCACTTTAGGAATGTGACCATGGATTAAGAAATTTTCAGAGAGCAAAAACCTATCCAATCTCTCCATTATACAAGCTAAGCCTTGCCTTCGTTAGACCAAATCATAAGGCCATTATCTGGTTGGATATCCACAAGATGGAGGTTTGCAATATATTCGCTCATGAGGTCAGTGCTTTTGTCCAAATTTCTATTTCCCCCCTTTTCTCATCTAGAGAGAGGATGGTATTGAAATCTCCTCCGATCAAGATCCAAGCTTCAAGAAAATGAGAGATAATATGAGTTATATCCTTCCACTGTCTTCTTTTTTCCTCCAAAGCAGTCGGAGCATAAACAATGAATGCAGAGCATAATTTGGTTGGAATGTCTACTTTGAATAGCTATAGCCAACAGACCCCAACTGCCAACCATATGGTGAATAACTACCTCTTTTGGGTCCCAAAGACAAGCAATGCCACCGAAGTCCCTTGGGAACCGAGGGAAACCACTTTTCCAACTCGCCAAATTTTACTGGCAATTGAGTCCATATCCTCCATTGACATCTTTGTTTCTTGAAGGAAAACAAGATGTGGATGATTTATCTGAATCATTCTTCTAATTTCATTTTTTTTTGAAAGACTCCCTTTGAGTCCTCTAATATTCCAAGTGATGATCTTCATTAATACCAGGGCTAAAAAAGTTGGGAAGGGCATTAATCTTACCTTCCTCTACAAGCTTTTCACCTTCTTTTACCATATGATATTGATTGGTCTTGCGACTTGCTTTTTGATTAGAATCCATCTTCAGTTTTTTTTCCCTGTTTCTTGACTTATTCCAATTGAATTTGAGATGGCTTCTAACCTTGAAGAATGCTCGTACACAACCAAAATTTTACTAGAGGGTTCAACGGAGTCTATATTGGGACCTGTATTATTTGAAGTTTTGACATTTAAAAGATTGTTTTTCTTGTGTAAATTTTCTCCCTTTTTTTCTATTGAAAACCTTTGATTTGTTGGTTTGTCTCCGAGTTCTTCCCTTCATATTTAAATTGTGTTTCTAAGATTTTTGTTTCCATTATTTCCTCTTCCTCACTTGGGACATCATTTGTGGAAAGGATTTCAAACATATTAGTAGATGACTTTGATTGATCCTTCATAACTGGTTTTTTCTGAGTGTTCTTCTTCTTAGGCATTTGGAAACCTCTTGAGTTTATATCTTCTTTCTTTTGATCAGGAATTTTATTTGGGCAAGCACCGGCCAAATGACCATATTCATGGCAAATTCTACAACGAAAAGGAATGTTCTCATAGTCCACTACTTGCTCCCAAGTGTCTTCCCCAAATTGTAATGTGATCTTTTTAGGTAGGGGTTTGTCAAAATCCATTAAAACACAAATCCGAGCATAAATAATATGTTCAAAATTTTGAGTACAATCAACAGTCATCATAAAAGTTCCTAAAGAGTTTCCAATTGAAGAAAAAATAGTAGGATTCCAAAATTCAATAGGGAGGCCAAAGAGTCTAACCCACACGGGAGCTATAGAAGGCATCTCTTCTTCGGATTTAAATTTAGTATGCCAGGGCTTCATGAAAAGCCTTGCCCTTCCAAAAAACCAAGGACCCCCTTGAAAATTTTTCTCTCTATCTTCATTATTAGCAAATAAAACAAGAAAATAACCATTTGGATAAATAGAGATTTGTAACTCACCTTTAGTTTTCCAACTTTTTGCAGCCCAGAATTTGAAAGTAGATAGACTCGGACGAAAACCCATGAACCGACAAATTAGTCCTCTTTTTTCCAAATCTTCAATGCCAGTCTGAATGTTACCCATATCAAGCTTAACAATAGGAGTTCCATCACTGCTTTAAGACATCCTGACTCCATTTTCCTGGGATCAATATTAGGCATTCTTAGAGGTTTATGGGAAGCCCTAAGATTGATATTAGCATTGGGTTGAGGCTGTCCACCACGGAGGGCATCCCTAAAATTCATTTTTGGGGCTGAGTTTTCGAAATTCTTACCCTTGACAGGGGTTTTCATAGTAGAATTATTTTGTGGGTGCACCTTAGCACCATATTCACTTGAGATATGAGCCATTTTTTGATCAACTGCTTGAAACTTGTTTCGTGATCTCTTTAATCCTTGCCCTAGACACCGTGGAAAGGTATGGTTTTCACTTTTCTTTTGTGCAGCAAATTGGAAGTCGTTGTCACTCAAGTTCATAGTATGATCTGTTGAAAGATAAATTTCTAACCCATATTGGATCCCCTGCAACATTTCCTGCTAAAATATTGAGCATAAACCACAAAAATATTGGCCGCTAGGGCCCGAAGGCCCTAAAAACCAACCTCCGGAGTTGCTTGCACTCAACCCAGATGAAACCCTCGCATAGCCGCTTGCCAAAAATCTCGTTCACACATAGGGATGTGCTAGGATATGTGTTGCTCCAAATGATATGAAAATTGGTGGAGACGTTCTAGGGTTTTTCAAGCATCTACCCTCAAAATTTTAGCTCAATCCGAGTCCGGATGAGTGAGATATGGCCGAAACAAGTTCGACAGTTTGGGCAGTCCTGCGAAAAACGTCCCTCCTCTAAAGCAAATTTTTTTTGTTCCAAATAATATTTTTTATTATTAAATTAATTTAAATAATATTTGCATGTAAATTATGAATAATATTATTTATAATATTTAAGAAAATTCTAGTATTATATTTATATTATTTACCTGTGAATATCCTACTACAAATATATTATCTTATTAAAATTTAAACCTTTGGATTTTAAATATTATAGTGGATGATTGAAGTAAGAGAAATAACCATTTTTAGAGAGAATTTTTAAGGTTTATGAAGAATATTATATATAAATTTTACATTTCAAAAGAAAAGCATGGCTTTAAAAAAAGGAAGCATGGTTTATGAAGAAATAGCCTGCATTCTTACGTTCTCAAGATCAACATTTCAAAAGGAAAGCATGGCTTAAACCAAAGTTACCTTAATAATTATTAATCCCTTAATATTTCTAATATTAGGATTCTAATTAATTATTAAGAACTAAGGTTAAATAATCAAATTTCATTCTTTTATTCAAAGCTTCAAACTACAAGCAATTCCTCTTGCAAGTTCATTGGTTCTAATTAATTATTAGGATGATGGTATTAGGATTCTTCAAAGGCCAATGTATTACAATTCTCATTGATTTAGGTAGTACACATAATTTTATTGATCCCTGAGTAGCCAAGCAAGCAGATTTTTACATACATGCTTGCAACTCCTTTGAAGTTATGGTGGTGAATGGAGGAACATTACCTTATAAGGGTAAATGCCACAATGTTAAGCTTAAGATAGAGGACTATGAATTCCAAACTGATATGTTTGCTCTTCAACTAGGAGGATGTGATGTTGTGCTAGGAGCATAATGACTAAGCACCTTTGAAACAATAGCTAGGAACTTTGCTGAATTATGGATGCAATTCTCACAAAATGGAAATTCCTACACTCTTCGTGGTTCACTAGTAGGATATCCATAGATTATAAGTTCAAGACATATGGCCATATGGAGAATTTGTTAAAAATCCTCACATGGGGTAGTAGCTCAATTATTTGTAATTCAACCATAAACTTTAGAAGAAGACAAGCCCCAAGATGAATTACAACTCATTTTGATCAAGCATGACACAGGTTTTGCAAAACTGATAGAATTACCACCATATCATTCCCATGATCATGCAATACCATTGGTACCAGGTAGCTTGCCACCTAAAATAAAATCTTATTGGTACCCCTATGCACTTAAGTCACAAATTGAGAAGTTGGTTCAATAATTGCTAAAAGCAAGGGTCATTTGACCTAGTAATAGTCCTTATTCTTCTCCAATGTTGTTGGTTAGAAAGAAATATGGATCATGGAGGTTGCATATAGATTTTTGTGATCTCAATAAGCTCACCATTAAGGATAAATTTTCTACTCTAGTGGTTGATGCACTATTGGATGAGCTACATGGTGCAAAGTTTTTCTCCAATTGAATCTTTGCTCAAACTATCATAAGATAAGGCTCAAGGAGGAAGATATCCCCAAAATAACATTTCAAACTCATGAGGACCATTATGAATTTTTGGTCATGTCATTTGGCCTAACTAGTACACCACCACATTTAGAGCCTCATGAATAATATCTTCTGCCCATTTATTTGTAAATTTATTCTAGTTTTCTTTGATGATATTATGATTTATAGTCACTCTTGGGAGGAGCACCTTATACATCTAGATCAAACTCTATATATTTTTTCTAAGAATAAACTTTATGCCAAGAGGTCTAAGTGTTCTTTTAGGTTGATAGAAGTGGAGTATTTGGGTCACATTATCACCAAATATGAAGTTAAAGTTGATCCTAAAAAGATTCAAGCTATTCAATATTGGCCAAAGCCTCTCACCCTTAAGGGAATTCAAGGATTTTTGGGACTCACAAGGTATTACCATCAATATGTAAAAAGCCATGGGAAGATAGCATATCCTTTAACAACAATGTTGAAAAAAAATATTTTATATGGTTATAACCCATGGAGAATACTTTCAATAAATTAAAGCAAGCCATGAAAACCACCCCAATGTTAGCAATGCCTAATTTTCTAAACCTTTTGTAATTGAAAGTGATGCTTTGGGGAATGGAATTGGGGTCATGTTGATGCAAGAAGGAATACCATTGGCCTTAACTAGTAAAGCACTTTTAGGTCAAAATTTAGGTAAATCTAATTATGCAAAGGAGTTGCTAGACCTTTTACATGTTGTTAATCGTTGGACACCATATCTCATTGGGTATCATTTTTTAATAAAACATTACCACCAAAGTCTCAAGTACTTCTTGGAACAATGGGTAGCCACACTTGAACAAAAAAAATTAGGTTTCTAAATTGATGGGCTATGATTATGAAATCACAAATAAAAAGAAAAGGAGAATATCATGGTTGATGCACTATCCCAACAATTTGAAGATCAAATAATGTTAAATGCTATTTGTACACGAGTCCCTCGATGGATCAATTATCTTAGAGAAGAAATAGCCAAGGATTCAAGATTGTAAAATTTGATCACCAAACTTCAAATAGAGCCTAACTCATGCTTGGGATACACATGAGACAGACAAGATCTGAGATACCATGATCGACTTGTTATTCCCTAAACCTCACAAATATAATAATTCATCTCGAAGGAAATACATACCTCGCCAACAATAAGACACGATGGGTTTCCCAAAACTTATGAAAGGAACAAGTGTACCTTCTTCTAGAAGGAAATGAAGAAGGATATTCAAACTTTTGTGGTTGAATGTGACACATGCCAAAGAATGAAAGGAGAAATTGTGTGTTCCCCTAGATCCCTTTAGCCCTTACCCATTATAGAACAAGTATGGGTAGATATTTGTATGGATTTTATTTAAGGGTTACCCAAGTTGGGAGGAAAATAAGTAATTTTGGTGTTAGTGGACCGTCTCATAAAGTATACTCATTTTTATTCCCTATCCCATCCCTACATAGCCTTTGTAGTAGCCCAAATATTTTTAGACTCCATATTTTGCCTTCATGGAATACCCACATTTATTGTGTTAGATAAATATTGTACCTTCACTAGTCATTTTTGGCAGGAACTATTTGAGTTATAAGGAAATCAACTCAAAATGAGTTTAGCCTATCCTTAGATTAATGGCTAAACAAAAATTGTTAACAAATGCTTGGAGACCTACCTTCATTGATTTATAGCTAAACATCCTACACAGAGGAGGATGTGGCTCCCTTTTGTGAAATGGTGGTATAATACTTCATATCACACCGCAACCAAGGTTACACCCTTTGATGTAGTAGACGATCATCCTCCATCATCACCCTCCTACATTCTAGGAATATCCAAGGTTCATGATATAGACACCACTCTTAGCCAGCTAGCATACCATGGTCCTTTGGCAACTTAAACCAAACCTTGAATTGGCTTAGAATTATATTCATCAAGTTGATCAACATCATTCTAAGAATAACTTTTAAGTGGGGGATATGGTTTTTATTTTCTTGCAACTCTACAAACAATCATAACTCCAACTCCACAGATGTCAAAAACTAGTTGCCAAATACTATGGGCCCTACCAGATATTACAACAAATTGGTTTAATAGCCTAAGAAATGGCCCTTCTAGCTACATCCAAACTGTTATCTAATGTTGACTTATATTTTTAGGATAGTGCACATTAAGGGGGAATGTTAGAATATTATTATTGTTATAATGTGCACTATGCCTATAATTGACAGGTTGACATTTGTCTTATGCCAATTGTCTAGTGCACTTTAAGAGGGAATGTTAGAATTAAAGTGCACTATGCCTTCACCTTGCAAAAAAAAAACAGCCCCACATTGCCAAAATCGCCAAAACTCTTAAAAAATTCTCTCCGTTTTTCATTCACAGGATCAACTTAGCAAGTGAAGAGGATACTTCAGAGAAAAAAATTAATCATAAAAAAAAACTCTCAAACCCTAAGGGTTGCCATAGGTGGATCTCACCGCTCTGACCAGATGTTGGGACTGAAAAATAAGGCACTCTTTATTTACAAGTTATCTTACAATATATAAGCATATTGTAAGATAACTTGTAAATAAAGAGTGCCTTATTTTTCAGTCCCAACACAAACTCCATATAGTTTTCTATATTTCTTCTCTCAAGAAGGTTATTGGTAACAAGGAATACATTTAATCTACTTTAATAGAGCTATATGAAGAAGGTTCCATCATGCTCAAGCCTGAATTTTTTTTGGATTAGAATTCACACACCCTTTGCAACTGTGTTATCATTGAATTTCTTTTTCAATAGCATGGACTACAACTATAATATGCCACATGGAAGTCTCTCTAGTAGCTACAACAATAATTTCCTCATCTCTAGCTTTGAGAACAAATATTTTTGAAGAGGAAGGGCATGCTAGGATCCATCCTAATATAATTATGTAATGAAACCCTCTCCAATATAGAGACCATATTATAATGATATTTTATAATGGTATGTGGCACTTGAGGCACCTAGACGAGTGGGGCCATTTCATGTAACAATTATAAAAAATGTAACTGTTGGTTTCTAGAAGATTCTATCTTGGATGACACTTTGCATATAATCCAACTCCTGAGCATTTGGTTAGGGTTGCATGAATACATCTCTTAAAGACAAGGGGGTATAAATGAATGCATTTTATTTTCATATTGAATCAAAGTATTGAAGGAGGTTGGTGCCTCGAAGAGGCCCATAATTTTATATTGTGATTTTTGAGATTAATATTTATTTCTATATTTATATTTCATATTGCAATATTTTATTCTTTCACGAATTACTGTTTTTATCACAATATTTATATGGATGTGTTTATTTTAATTAGAAGGTTCCTAACAACACCTATCTCAGAATAAGGAGTAGTAGAAGGATTATGTTTGGAGTCAATATGAAAGGCATGATTAAAATAATTATTTGTAGCATTGTCATTTTCCTCTTCCATGCTATCATTATCTATGTAAAATCTTATTTCTTTCAAATTTAGAAGCATCCTTATGGGATTTATGTAATTTGACCAACCATTGATAGAATAAAATAGGATCTTCTCTCTTATTTGGTTTCAATAATAATAGCAATTTTTCAATTACCTCTTGAGAAAGGGGAATGATAACATCCATATTAGGCTGATCATCTTTGAATTCATACCTATCTTGGGGGTAAGTCAAACAAAATTGAAGATACCTCTTGTATAACTTATTTCTAGAAGTCCAATGAGGTTCATGTTCATAAATTAGAACCTTTTGTATCTCATCCATAAAAATCATAAATAACTTTCATTGTTTTGGGTATGAGTCCTCCAAGGATCTAATTCTCCTTATATGATGATTATTTTATCATCATAGGTACACTTGATAAGTAGAAGAAGCTATGGTTTTTATCTTAATAGTCAAAAGTCTAACTAATAGCATGTTATAGTTCGTCTAAAAATCAAACACCATAAACTCTAGTCTATTGAACTAAAATTGGCAACCAAATACAACCAATGGGATCTTGAGGTCTACCATTATAACAATGAATTCTAGTAGATAGGACATTCTCTTTAGGATTTTTTAGTCTATCTATCAAGGATAAAGAAATAACACATGTATCACTCCCTTCATCAATCAAATACCTATAGACCATTATATTATTATAAAAATATGCTATCATCAATGGTAGATAATCATTCCTTGTTAAATAATTAAAAACAATCATGTTTTAAAAGGGAAAATTGATCACCAAGTCAAGGCTAGTATGTGCGTCAATGCAAATATTTTCTCTATGAGATTGAATACATTGCACTTCATAAGATCCTAGAATAGTAGGCCTAATGTTGGAAATTCTTGGTCTAGGCATCTCCATCTCATTCAATAAGTCTATTAATTATTTCCATTGATAAGGGAGATGTCCTATGTAATTCTAAGTACGAGACCTTAAAAGGGGTTGTATGAAACTATTCAATAATGTCCCATACTTTAGTCTTACCACTAGCTACTTTAATCAATGATTCATTGGATTATGTTCCATCCTAATGCTTTTATATCATGGGTGTTAGAATTTCCACTTTAAGGGGAAATTGTGGTATTTTAGTTTTTTGGAAACAATAGGTTCTTTGGAATGGGTTGAGGCCTTCTAAGAAATATTTTTCATATTTTAACATTTTTATATTTATAGCAAAGTTCCTATATTACCAAAAGAGGGTTTCTAATTGTTAGAAATTAAATTCATAATATTTATAGTGGTATATTTCTAGAACCATAAAATAATCTCGCAAAATTGGACACAAAATATTATTAATAAAAGCATGCATAAGAGCAATATATCACAAATATAACTCAAATATTTTTAATATCAAAGAATTACAAGATTGATACTAAGAGAGATATATTGCTTGGATATTTATCTCCAATATATAATTTTACATGTCTTTTTAGTAAACATCTGGGAGATGCATCCTTACATATTCTTCTCATAAAGACAAAACTCTCATATTGCTACATATCATGTGACTCTTCATTCTATATATTGATAGTTTGTCCTTTCTCTCATATTGACACATATATTATATAAAATATAAATAGTTCTATCAAACTAATTTTTACAAGAGGCCCAAATAATGTAATGCTTACAACACCTCCCGTATTACATTATTTGGTAAGAAGGCTTTTTGCCTTCATTCTTTGATTCTTTTTTTTTCTCTTAATTCTTCAACTCTAATTTTGGCATGGCTAGATATATGCAACCTTCACTAGGTCTTCCTTTTTAAAATATCTGTCTCTACCTCTGGGTCACTACCTCTAGGTCTGCCTCTAGGTCACTACGCCTAGGTTTCTACCTTTAGATCACTACCTTTGGATCACTCCCATTAGGTCACTACCTCTAGGTCACTGTTAGAACATTCATAAGACTATCATATCTATAGGATCATCACTACAAGTGCTTTCACTATAGGCTATATTCTAAGCTATGCTTGGGTCATAATCATTTATTTATTTATGATAAGACTAACAATATTCTTAGCAAAATTTGATCATACTTGGTTTTCTTCTATAGAAACCATACAACATTCCTTTTATCTTATCCCATTCATTCATGTTTATCCATCCACAATCCATTTTTAATTTGTAGTCTTTATTTTATTTTTGTAGATAAAATATTTGTGAATGATTATATCCTCCACAAATTTTACAACAATGAAGATTCCAACATTCATCTATCTTATGTCCATATCTACCACAACGATTACATCTATTCCCTATTATAAGATTATTTTTTATTTTTTGATTCATTATTTATTGTTTGTCCTTCATTGTTACTAATTTTATTAGTCCTTGTCATAGATTTGATGTCACTATTTCCTATCACAAATTTAGTTCCTGATTCATTGCTGCTCGTTTGTCTTGTATATCCAAGACCTTCACATTTTGGTCTTATTTTTGGTACACTCTTTCATTCCTTGTCCATGTTTTCCCAAATCTATGTCTTTATATCCCATTTTATTTAACAATTTTGAACCAATTCCTTTAGTATACCTTTCAAAATAACCAAATCCATAAAACTAATCCATATCAACATTAATAAAACTTTGAGCATCACTATCCATGTCATTATTTGAATCTTTGTCATCATCAATTTTAACTACATAAGCTTTTTTTGACCAATCATGAACTATACTTAAATTATTTATGTCACATCTAGCATCTCTCTTTGTCATTAATTCTAAGTCACAAGTATCATTGCTTGCATCACAAATTTCCTTTTCATTTTGATAAAGATCATTAGTATCGTAACATGCATTTATCATCATGGGATTTAATTTTATGGAATCACAACATACATTTGTTGTCATAACTTTTAAATCATTGTTTCACTGGTAACAGCAATAAGCTTGTTCTTCAAATATTTAATCATTTATTCTTGTCTTTAAGGAATTCATTAGAAAGTAATTCCATATACATTATATTTTCTATATCATTAGGTAATGTAAAAACACCTTTAGAGTCTTCAACTGCTTCATCAAGCTTTGAACTTAGATAATTGCCAAGCATTAATTTTTTTTATCTTTGGCTTCTCTCATAATTGATTGTAAGACTCTCTTTACCTTTATTGATGTATCCTTTTATCCTTTAATTTTTTCTATCATATATTGTATACAACATTTTAAACCTTGCAACATTTCCTTAGTCTCTTCTAGTGAGACATCCTGAATGTATATTTGTTCTTCTTGAAAACATAAGTTTTCTTCTTCATTTATTTTTGACAACTCATGTTTTTGTATTTCTATTTTTTATCATTTATTTTTCTTTTTGATTTTTTTTTTTACTTGCCATGTTCCTTTGAACTTGACAACCTTATAACTCCATAATTGAAATTAAAAAAACTAAATTTTAAAAATTTTCAAATTTAATTTTCTAAACCTTTGAAGCAGTAATCCTTTTAACTCCCTATTAAATTTGCAAATATTCATTTTTTCTTCAATTTTATCTTTTAAAAAATAGAAAATAAAATATAAAAACTTTAAAACTCTTAAAAACAAGTAAACTACTTCCATTCCTTATCACTCCATTTCAAAAATAAATATCCTATTTGAAAAACGTATTACTCCAAAATAAATCAAACTTCAAAAATAACTTTAACTAAACTTCTATTTCACTTATAATTTCAATAAATCAAATTATAAAAACTTTATAATTTATAAATCTCCTTTCAATTTCAAAATCTAGCTTATCACTCCAAAAAACCACTTAACACTTTAGTAAATCAAATAAAACTTATTACTCCAAAAAATTATGTGTAATAAACTTATCACTCCAAAATGAAAACTTTATAAAATCAACTATATATAAATATTTGGAAAAACCCTAAATGATTACCAACTTAGCAATACATCTCCTTTATAAAAAGAATTGCTAAGTTGGATTGTGGACTACACAAATTCAAATTTGATGCTTTTAAAACTATTCATGCAAGCATTAACACTTGATTCATTCTCCTTTTTGGTTGACATATTTTTACATGTAGAGGTTAGAACTTCCAGGTATTTCTTATTGATGTTGTGATAGGGTGTTACATTTGTAAGTGTTTCTTCTTTAATAGTTACGTTCCATCGAAACCACTTGGCACCACTATTCCTTAGCATGACTCAATAATCAATTGTTGCTCTTAATGACTTGTGCTTGATGGTGCTCACTTGGATCCACTTGAATACTCTTAGCTCTTAATATATTTTTATTTATAGAACTCACTTAGTTGCATTTGATTACTCTCACCTCCCAATATCTTATCCTTTATGGTGCTTACTTTGCACTTGATTACCTTCACCTTAGCAGTACTTACTTGACTAATTATTATATCTGCCTTAGTAGTGCTTGCTTGACTATTGATTATCTCTTCCTTAATAGTGATCGCTTGACTATTGATTACCAATGATTTAGTGGTGCTTACCCAACTGTTGACATTCCAAATAGATGTTGAATGCTCACATTCATTGACTCTACAATTCTCACTCACTTAAAAAATTGCATTATACTTGGACATGGATAAACAAACATCTACATCAATATTTATTGCACCTTGAATATTTATCATTGTTATTAATGTTTTGGTTGTTCTATGCAGGTTGACTTGTCCTTGATATCTATGGATGCTTATCCCTATGTTGGTAGATTACTTTATGCTTTCTAAATTTGAGATAACACTCAACCTTGAGTTCCTTGCTATACGTTGGATTAACCTCAAACTTCTACCTTAGGCATCTCCTCTTCACTTCACATTGGATGCTTTTATCTTTGTCTTATCCTATATGTTGTCTTTGGTTTCTCTCTTGTTCTGGATATCTTGTCTTCAAATTTCTAAATCTTTTTTTTTTAATTTCTATAAAACAATATCAAGGTTTGTAAGAAATCAAAATATCAATATTCTATCAAGTTCAATATCTCTATGACCTATTGCTCTATTAAGGGTTTGATCCTTCAATACTTCATAATACTTTTTATGATTATAAGTTTTGGCTACTCATATATATATATATATAAACTAAATTTTATGTAATACATGTAACATCCATAATATCTCTTCCAATGAATAACTATCAATATTCTTTTGGAAATAAACTTATAGGCTATCGTTTTGCTCTGGAATTCTCTTGAATGTTACAACTTTCTACTTCTATTTAGTTTAATTTTTTTTCTCTCTTCCAAACATCTATTATCCAAATGTAGCATTGCTTTGGAAATAAAATATCTTTTTCTTTCAAATCAATATTTTCAATAATCATTTCTTTTCTTCCTCCAAATTATAATTTTTTTATCACTCCCGTAATATTATTATAACAATATTTTCTCCAACAATTGTTCTTCCCTTCTATAATAAAATCACTTCTTCAAATCAATTTAAAATTTTCTTTACTTGATAATTTTTTCTTCAATATTCCTTCTTTAATATTCATACATCAGGTCCAAGGTGTAGACCAATTGGTTCATACAAACCCTGTAATGGGGACAGAGGTCCAAGGTTCAAATATCGGGCCTCGTCGGACTGAATGCTAGTCCCTTTCCTGGTGCTTTCAATGGCATAAAAGGTTTAAAATGATTGTGGCATGGTGGTTATAGGGGCGGACTGCGCGAAGATCTGTGTGGTGGCTTCAGGGCGGACAATGCATAATACTGTGGCGGCCATAAAATCTGGACAGCCTGCTCGGATTCATGGCGGATGCCGATTCCACAATGTTAAAAAAAAAAAAAATCTTCATACATCCAATATTTGGTTGTCTAGAATCACACTTGATATTCAAATATTATTCTGCAGTATTTCCTCTTACAATATCAATTTTTACATTCAATATCCAACTGTAGATCTGATACCATGTTAGAAATTGATCTCACAATATTTACAGTGGTATATTTCCAGAACCATAAAATAATCTCGTAATATTTCACATACAAAATATTATTAATAAAATCACATATAAGAGAAATATCTCACAAATATAACTCAAATATGTTTATATCAAAGAATTACAAGATTGATACTAATACATTGCTTGGAGCTTTATCTCCAATATATAGTTTTACATGTCTTTTAAATAAACATCTGAGAGATGCATCCTTTTATATTCTTCTCATAAAGACAAAACTCTCATCTTACCATATATCATGTGACTATTCATTCACTATATTGACACTTTGCACTTTCTCTCATATTGACACATACATTATATACAATTTAAACTATTTTGTCAAACTAATATTTACAAGGGGGTCAAATAATGTAATACTTCCAAAATAAATCTTATCAACTATGGTAGGATTAGTTGTTGACTAGATAGGTTCTTTTCATTTATCCTTATTTTCTTTTCCTCTTTAGAAGGTTGTTTCTTTTTGTATGAAGGTGCACTCCTAGTAATAGTGATAATTTTTTATTCCAAGGAGGAAATCACCTCTCTTTGCACCTATACAATATTGATGTAATGAGCCACATTTGGTCAACTACAAATCTATTCACTATTTGGTCCAATTTGGGTAAATACTTGGTTAAATTAAGAGGTATTCTAAGAAGTACTAGATCCAAGATCCATTTTGATTTTGATTAGTATGACCCCCTTGGTTGCCTTAATTCAAATTATATCCTTGGCTTTATAATTTTGTTGGATGCCCTAATTAAACCCTTAATCCTAATTTTAGTTCACTCCTTGTTGTTGATTGGGTTTTTTTGTTCATAGTTTAAGAATGGGGTACTATAGATACCTACCTTCTAATTTAAAGGGTGATTATGATTTTCTAGAGACTCTATTTCTTTTCATGAAATAAATTGAACCCAAAATTGTTGGCTTCATAATTGTTAAAGTTAGCACCAAAAGTTTTTTTAAGGTGAAATCCACACAATTATATGAAAGTAGAATGATCATGACCATAAGCTCCATTTTGAAATCAAAATTTATTGGAATCGTGCCACATAGGTGCTTCAAACTTATCATTGATATGGTAGTTTTCAAGCTTAGGTGGTAGACATATTTTGAGAATGTCTTAATGAGTCCATAGAGGTATCATATTATTAAGTCTTATTCCACCTCCATATTTGGTCAACATATGCACATGAGTTCCAACTATCTCTAACTCATGAGAGGTATCTTGAATAACTACATTATAGATCCCATCTCCTATAGCATTCTTGTAAAGGTTTTTAGATTTTTGGGATTTTGACCTTTCTTTTTTAAATGCTCAAGGAATTTTAATAAAGTGAATAACCTCACCAAGGAAAGGTAGGTTTGTGTTCTTGGATCTTAGCTTGAAAAGATGACCTAATATTATTTGCAAGGATATCCATTGCTTCCATCACAATCATTTTATGATCAAATTTTATTTTCAAATTTTTATAAAACTATTTAGGAAGTTGATACATATTTATATAAATACTTGGAGATATTGTACAACACCATCTTCAATGAACACCTCCTATAGGTTTTTGTTGCATAACAGATGATAAAGTGAAGCCATATGTTGTTTTATCCATACACGTGAGTAGGTTCTATGTGAGCCCATTGAGGCTTCCTCTGTTATCCCTATGAGGGTTTCTCTATATATTTTTGTCTTTCTTCTTGGATTTTTTGAAGAAGGTGCTTCCTTTTTGTTTCAGATGGTTAGGATTATTTTTCCTAACTAGAACTTTTATGTAAAAGGTTACGGGATCCTTTCAAAACCCGTATTACCAATCAAACAAATATTTATATAAATATGCAAATCAATCAAGAGCATTTCCTACCAAATCTATAGTCATTAATTTTAACAAATATTTTTTATTCTATAACCAATCCCTATAATATGTCATAAAAATTATCAATGAATATTTAAGCTTTATTTTCCTATCATAAAATAATTTTGATAAATGCTCAAAAAAGTTTGTAGCTTCCAAATTTGGGGCTAATATTAGCTCATAATCCCTTAAAGTAGGATCAATTGATACATGCAATACCTTCCTAGGGTTAGTTGGGGAAGGTGGAGGAGGAGGTTCATTAGGATTCAATATTGAAGGAGGGATAACAAATTGCATTACATGGTTTCTATCATCATTCAAAATTTGATTAATTATGGTCATCATATCCTATATTTATTTAGTTATTAATCTATGAGAGGCCTTCATTTACATCTCAATATCATGCCTATGGATATCTAGTTGATAAAGCAAATATTCCCTAACATTCATCATATACATATATAATTTTTGTCATGATTCTAAGAATGGATTTGGAACTTTAGGGAGGTGTAATGTGCACATGAAAATCATATTTTTAGTTTCTTTTTTATTATTTATTTTTTTGGTAATTAAGGGTCATTTCATTAATACCGGGTTTTAAAGGTTAACCCAAAACCTGTTACAAAAAATAGTCGTAAGCTGATGTGGATCCTTTCCTTGTTAAGGACAAACTGTCCTTTACTGTTCCTTATCATTCTAAGCCCTAATACAGAATGGGCTTGGTACCCTTTACCCATACTAACAACCCGACCATCCAGCTGACCATAAACCATACAGACGCTATTAATCCCCAGACATCTTTTTAGACCATCTACGGAGCTAAGAAGAACCATAATTCCATGAAGGACCCTATCCTCAGTACAGACAAAAACCCAAAATTTGTCATAGATTAGAACAGGACAGAGCTGACAAACCAAAATTCCTCTGTACCTGCACCCGTGTCTGTGTTCCCGCCACCCGAAGCCCCCACCTCAGACTTCATTGGCGGTCATTTTGCATTGCTTCTTCCACGTCACTGGGGACCCCTTGTTCCCACGTGACGAGTCCATTAGCATCAACCCCTAGATTGGCCAACTTATCTATTGTTTTGTTGCCTTCCCGGAACACGTGTTGCGCCAGCCTGTCATTCCTAGCTTCAAAAAGTATCCTTGCCTCGTCTATGATTGGTTCGATCCGCCACGAAGGTTTTTTCCCATTGGTCAGAAGGTTTATAATGTTCATTGAGTCCCCTTCGACTATTAGTTTGCAATCGATCTCCTGGGACATCTGCAGTCCTCTCCATAGGGCTCTTGCTTCCGCTTCATTGTTGGTCTTCATTCCTAGCTATTCAGAAAATGCCAGCACCAAGCCTCCTTGGTGGTCACGAACCACTCCTCCAACACCTACTCTTCCAGGATTGCCCTTAGCAGCACCGTCAAAGTTGAACTTGAGCCAACCGACCGGAGGCGGGGTCCAAGTCACACCTATTCTGGGATTAGCCTTAATGACCACAGGTTCCTCTTCTAAGGGAATATTAAGGGATTGGGCAAGCTGTTTTTCCCAGGGACGGTTATGCTGAGCTTCATAGGGAATAATACTGACGTTTTCACGAGCAAAGGCAAGGATCTTGCTGGTGATGGTTACGGGATCATGGCTAGTACCCCTAAAGGCTCTATGGTTTCTTTCTAACCAGACCTGCCACAGGAAGTGGTGAAGGGAGATCTTCCACATGAACCTAAGCCTAAGGTTGAAGAAGGGATTGGGCCATTGCTGGAAAAGGTCAAATATGGTGGCCGGTCTGACCCACGAAATGCTAAAATCTTGGAATACCCTACTTAGAATATCATCTGCAACCGAGCATTCAAGGAAAATATGGAGGGTGGACTCCCAGTTGGCCCTGCACAGATAACAACGGTTAGCAATAATCAAACCTTTCTTTAACATGTTGTCAATGGTAAGTATCCTCCCTTGGATCACCAACCACGAAAAGAAGGTGACTTTGGGGATAAGATTTTTGACCCACACCAACTGGGTCTGGAGGATGGGATCCTCAGGATCAATCATAAGCTTGTAGGCGGATTTGACAGTGAAATGACCGCTCTCAGTTGCAGCCCATGTTACTTGGTCCTCTCCAATTCTCATGGGAATAAATTGTTGGTGCAGGATATTTTGGATCTCCTCTGATTCAGCTTCGAATCCCGGAATCCTGATTTGTTTCCATCTTAACCTTCCATTGTTCTGAATCATAAAATCAGCCACTTTCCTTCCTATGAAATGATCAGTGTACTCCTTGGCCCTGACAAGGTGGGGCAATTGAGAGAGGGCCTCCTCCCTAGCCCATCTGTCATCCCAAAAACTAATCTTTTACCCGTTACCTAGGATCCATCTCAGCCCTTTATTGATGACATTTTTGCTGGTCAAGATTACCTTCCAGAAAGCCGATCCTCTGTTTAGGATACTGTCCCTTAGAAAATCAATGCCTTGGAGGTATTTCCTTTTAATAATGGCAGTCCATTGATTCTCCTCGTTGGTTAAGAGATGCCATGCTTGCTTGGCAATCAGTGTCGTGTTCAGCTGGGATAATCTTCTCAGACCTAACCCCCCATTCTCCTTTGGTCTGCAAACCTTACTCCATCCCACTAGGTGAAGTCGTTGTTTTTCTTTCGACCCTGACCAGAGGAAGTTCTTTTGGAGCTGTTCAATATTTTGATATACCATAGTTGGGGCTTTAAAAACTGATAGAAAATAAACTGGGATGCTCTGAAGGGAGGCCATAGTAAGGGTAGCTTTACCTGCCTGAGACAGAAAATGACCTTTCCACCCAGCCAGTTTCTTTTGAATTCTTTCTACCACATTGTCCCACATTGATTTCTAGGGGGAGCCTGTGAACAAGGGAAGGCCTAGGTAGGAAGTAGGGAGAGTAGCAATTGAACACCCCAAAATCCCCGTGATCCTGACCTACCTTGGAATGGGGGTGTTGAGGAAGTAAATTTTGCTTTTGAAAAAGTTTACCTTTTGTCCAGCCGCCTCCTCATAAAACTTTAAGATTCGCTTTATCCTTCTGGCTTCAACAACTGAGGCCTGAGTCAGAATGAGGGTATCATCAACAAACTATTGGTGGGTTACTGGACTGGTAAGGGAGGTGGCCTTAATCCCAAAAATCAGGCCTGCGCTGCAGGCCGCTTTGATCATTCTACCTAGAGCCTCCGCCACAATAATGAACAACATCGGACTGATTGGATCTCCTTGTCTTAGGCCTCTAAGACTTTGGAAATACCCTGCTATTGTACCATTAACAAGAATAGAGAACCAAGGCTTGAGGATACACCCTTTGATAAGTCTTACCCACTGAGGATGGAAGCCAAATTTCAGAAGAACTGCAATCAGAAAATCCCAATTGATGCGGTCAAAAGCTTTATTCATGTCAAGCTTTAGGGCAAAAGTTGCCTTCTTAGTTTGGCTTGCAGAGTGAAGGGCTTCATGGACTGTAATCACCCCATCAAGAATCGATCTTCCCTACACCGAGCTCCCTTGACAGGTATCAATCATGAGGGGTAAGATTCCTTTCATCCTGTTAGCTATGGCTTTAGTAAGGATTTTGTAAGACACATTGCATAGACTGATTGGTCTGAAATCTGCCATTGTTTCTGGGTCCGGACCCTTAGGTATCAATGCAATGAAAGTAGAATTAAACCCTCTAGGGATGTGTTTTGAAGACTGGAACTCTTTGACCACCGAGATTACATCCTCCCCAACAATATCCCAAAAAACCTGGTAAAAACGTGGAGGGAATCCATCTGGACCTGGAGCCTTATCAGGTTCCATACTGAACAAAGCATCTCTAATTTCCTCCTCAGTGAATGGAGCTAGGAGTTTGGCGTTAGTGGCCCCATATATGACACTAGGTATGAATTGAAGGAGGGTCTCCTTGGCTTCCTCTTGGCATTGGGCTCCATCCCCGAGGAGGGAGCTGAAGTAGCTAACTGCTTCATCTCTAATCTCATTTAAATTCTGAGTTTTGGATCCATCAGCTCTGGTCAGCTCCCTGATCTTATTATGACTTCTATTTCTCAAGGTAGTGACATGGAAAAATTTTGAATTTGAGTCGCCATCCTTCAGCCATAAAGCCCTGGATTTCTGCCTCTAGTAGGTTTCCTCACAGGCCAGAATATTGTGATATTCTGCAAGCTTAATTTGCTCCTCTGTTCTTGTTGTTTCATCATAAGTACCACTTTGAATCCTGCTATCAATGGCACTCAGGATTTCTCCCACTTGTTTCTTGTGCTCAAAGAGATTCCCAAACACATCCTTATTCCAAATTCTTAGGTTTTCCTTCACCGATTTCAATTTTTGGGCTAACTTAAAAGCAGAGCTGCCCTGAATGGGTTGTTGCCACCAGCTTTTGATTCTTTCCCTCAAGTCTGGATGCTTGATCCACATTGACTGGAAGTGAAAGGGTTTCTTAAAGGAATTAGCTTGTGGAACCTCCAATAAAATGGGATTATGATCTGACGCAATTTTGGGAAGAGCTTGCAAAGTGGAATCTCCAAACACTATGACTGCTTCTTTTGACAAAAAGAACCTATCTAACCTTTCTTGAATGAGCTGACTTCCTATCCTATGGTTGCTCCATGTAAACTTAGCCCCCTTTAGCCTCACATCCATCAACTCATTGGAATTGACAAACTCATTAAATTCTTCCATGCTTCTTGTTGGAAGCCCAGCCCCACCCTTTTTGTCTGAGGGATATAAGGGAGTATTGAAGTCTCCCGCTACCATCCAGGGAATATCATGAAAGGTTGCGCTCAACTGGCTCAAATATTCCCACAATGAGGTTCTTCCTTGAACTGAATTGGGTGCATACACATTTGATACAATCCATGATCTGTTCTTGTCAATGTCATGAAAAAACACACTCAACACCCTGTCATCATCCTGGATAATGTTGCCTTCCACACTCCTAGAATCCCATAGCACCATGAGTCCTCCTGAAGCTCCTCTTGCCTGCTTGAAAACCATGTCTCCCTGACTCCATATTTTTTTAGCTGCTATTTTTGACTGGGTTACATCTGTTTTTGTTTCTTGTAAGAGAATAACAGTTGGGTTATATTGCTTTCTTATTGAACTGACTACCCTATGGGTCGATGGGCCATTAAGGCCTCTCACATTCCATGAGAGTACCTTCATTTAGATTGTTTGGGATTTTTCCCCCTCCCCTTTCCTTGGGGAGGTTTGCCTAATTTGATATCATCTTGACCTGGGATAACCTGTTGTATCAGTGTTTTTTGTTTTCCACTTGCTACTTCATTGTCAGTCCTCAGTCTATTTTGTTCAGCATTAGACATCCTCCCTCTCTTTTTCTCACTGCCATAATCTATTGGGGATTTTGTTGTGCTTCTGGTCTGCTTTGGACTAAAGTGAGGAGGTACAATCTGTTGAAGGACTGGGCTAGATCCCTCTTCCGGTCTATGAGTTCCTACCATATCAGTTCTTGATTCTAACTCTTCCATACTTTTCCTATATTCACCATAATTCTACTATGGAGCTTCCTGGAAGTTTGAAGGGCTTTTGGTTATGATATTGGGTAGGCCCGACTCCTTTAGACCTATCTCCTCCATCCTTTTCCTATATTCCTCGGGAGTGTGCTTTGAGGCTTCACCGTTATGATTTGGAGGTTTTTTGGTTGCAATATTGGAAGGACCCGATATGGACGGGGATTCTAAGGTTTCTGGTAATTCAACCTGGAGGACTCCATCCTCGTCCGTCTCCCCTTCTACCGCCAGGTCAGCAAGAACTTTAAACTGATTTGAATTCGGGATTTTAGAACTTACCTGGCTTTCCTGCTCGAAGGTAATTTGTTGTTTCCCTCTCTCCTGGGGTTGAGCCTGATTGCCTTGCTCCTGGTAGATATTATTATCCTTGACCGGCCTGAACCCGCCTCTGCCTGCTGGTCCTCCCATAGTTTGGTTCCTGGGGAAAGCTTTGCCATTTGCCCTTTTGCCTTCTGTCCTCTGGGCTTCTCTGCTAGCTGTTAGGCTTGGGCATTGATTTCGCAAATGGCCCTGGGTTTTGCATTCTATGCAAAATGCTGGCTTATTTTCATATTCCACCGGCTGCTTTCTCAGATAATCACCATAACCTAGTTCCACGAAGGTTGGTAACTCAGAATCTAAGTTTGCGTTGACACAAATCCTTGCATGCGTCATCCTTGTCCTTGCCAGGGTTGAATGGTCTATGGCAACCAACTCCCCAATAGTTTTGGCAATCCCTTGCAACCAGTACTCATTGAAAAACTGGGCCGGAAGGTTTGGCAATCGAACCCAGATGGGGGCTGTATTGATATTTTGCTTTTCGGGGTCAAAGTCTTCCCCCCATTTCCTGAGGAACAGGTTGCGCTTACCTAAGAACCACGGTCCGCCTGTTAGGATGCGATTTGCGTCCTCCTGGTTATTAAACCTTAGGATGAAAAAGCCCCTGGACAGAGCAACAATCTCCAGATTTCCAACTGTTCTCCATTTGGATAGCGCCCAGGAACGTATAGTTTCTATATCCGGCCTTTCGCCCAGAAACTTGCCTACTAGTGAAAACTCCTCCAAGGATAGAAAAGGACCCATAGCATTCGCAGGTGCCATGATCCGGTTGTTCTCAGGTATAAGGGGCGGGAGTGAGTGGAAATCACTCTTTTTGCCTTTTAGGGTTTCTACAAAGGATAAACCCCTTCTGGGACCCGCAATACTCTGCTGGGTCCATTTGTCCGGGTCTTTGTCAGGAGGTACTGGCCCTCGTACCTGGCCAACCTGTTCGAGGACAGGCCCCTGGCCCCTTCCGTAGACAGTCGCCTTGCCTGCCTCTGGATCCTCACCTACCGCCTGCTCAAGGTTCCCGCTCAAAAAATTCAAACCTCCTTCTCTGCCTTCGTTGTTCACGCTGCTCCGCTGCTCCATCACCAGGTCGTATAGATCCTTTAGATTAACTTTCTTTTTAATTATTTATATATAAGTGGTGATCATGGTTTATCACATCTTTCATCATTAATTTCCAAAAAAAATCATCCCAAATATTTTTGGGACGAAAGATCTATAAGGTTCATCAAAGTCCATATTGAATTTTTTTCTTTATTGGAACTAAAATCTATATTTTCTTGATCTCTCATTTTAAGTTCATTATCATGATTAAGTACAAAAAATGAATGGTAAAGTTTTGATGAGAAATGGCTTGGAAGAGATCCTCTTCTTCTCCTTGGAGTTTTAGAACTTGCTTCTTCTTAGACCTACTAGTCATTACAAAATCCTTGGAATAAGTGGGAGGAATCATGAGGGTAAATAGAAAACCTACTCAAGGGAAACTAGGGTTTCACCAAAATTTATATCCCTAAGGAAGCCAACAACAAAAAACCCTCATAGTCAAATAAATTTAGATCTCAAAATATTCCTAAGAGAAAGTGGAAGTCTATAGCAAGGTTATTTATATTTTTGCTAATAGCAACTATAAAAAAAAAAATAGCTAACCTACTAAATCTTAGGGGCTAAAAAGGAAGAATTTACAACCTTAGAAGATGGTTTTCATGTTAGTTTCACCTAAATATTTATGGAAATTGAGGATTATCTTATATATTTACAAAAATTAATACAAGATAAACCACAATGTTTAAATTAAATAGTAAAGTAATAATCTAAGAAATGGAGCTAAAACTATCCTAATTTAACTAGAAACTAAAAAAGAGTATTTAAGAGTAAACTACACTAATATCATCCATAAAAAGCAAAACCTAAGGCTAATACTAATATAGTGAAATAAATTACTTGATACATAGAACATTAAGGACCCTATTATTTATGAAATAATCATTGATAAATTACCTACTTCTATCCTATACTACTTTCTATGTCATCACAATAAGAAAGGGGAGATCACACCTAGACGATATGTACAAGGTATGACATACCTTGAAAATTAGTCCTTGAGTTAAAATTCTTGATATTTAGCTCCAAATATTAGTAAATCATCCTATCCTCCTCCATGGAAGGTAGTTAAATAGTAATTAATGGCTTTGGTTGTACCTACAAGTACAAGAGATAGAGAAATATAACAAGAAATTCATGTGTCACAGAAGTAATAGAGACAAAAAGCTTGAGAGTAGTGTTACCACTAACAATCATTCATAAATTAATGTATGATGAGAAAATGTGGAGGTGAAATGGATATTTATAGTGGAGGAAAAGCATAACTTTCTCTTTTAGATCCAATGACTAAATTTCACTCTTTTAGGAGTCATAAAGTCATAATTATTGGTCTAAATGACATGCAGTATGAATCCAAGTTATAAAATCATGCTAGAATCATGGTTGTACATCAAAAATCCTAAATTCAACCAATGAATAAGATCCATATTTAAAGTGGTGGTCTTATCACCATTGATTTGAAGATGTGTGCTTTGAGGGAAATGTAATCATGTCCCTTAATCATGACCCTATCCTTATTTTGGGATTTTAGGAAAGTTAAAAAGTAAAAACAAGCAAAAAATATGGTAGAAAGACAATAACTAGGTGAAGAATAGAAACCAAAACCATTGTCCAACATGGCTTTTGTTGTTCTACCTAAGGACTAATAAATATAGTCCACTTTATACCTAATATTGGAGGATGAGACTCTCTACCACTTGCAAAGTTAGCTATTTATGATATTTTTTAAACACACCCTCTTGCATTATATTTTCCTTTTTAGTTTGATAATGCTCAAATAATCCCAAATCAAATTCATAAATATCATTAAATATTATTTAATAATCCTAAATTTAATATATTATATATTATTTATTTTCTTGGGGTCTTAGCCTAATAACACCTTCTAATATAGTAAATCAAAGAAGAATTTCTTATTTCTACTAACACATATAAATACTTATTTAGTTATAGATATCTCCTTCATCACAATACAAATATTGTAGATATTTATTGAGCAATTTGACAAGTTTGTCAAAAATATTATCCATTAGAAAATATCTACAAAGCAAATATATGTGCAAGGTTGTAGGAAAGTTAAATTCATATCCTAAAAATTTGCATGAACTTAATCTTATTAGAAAATTAATATATTTATAATATATAAGTTATAATAATAAATTGATGATCAAGTGATATTAGTTTAATAAACCCTATTGACTCACCTAATACCTAATATTGAAGCAGAGAGCCTTGATAGATGGAGTCAAGTCATCAATTAAAATTATGATGATGGATAATGAGAAACAAAAGGAAGGAAAATAATATAGAGTAAAAACCATAAGAACCAAAGTTGTTCAAATTGAATTTTAAGCATCTAAAGGAAATCCAAGATCAATGGGAGGAAGAATAATAAAAAATAGGAGGGGTGAGTTTTTATCATATTATGCTTTTAGTGGTGGATTTAAGATAAATAATAAAACTGAAGCTTGGTTGGCTTTGGAAGGATTAAAAACATAAAGATAAATTAAATGGAAGACTATGGATGGAAGGTGCTTTACAAATAGTATTAAATGCAATTTTAAGGAAAGAAAAGGCTCCATAGAACATACAAGAGATCATTGTAGAAATTCAAGACCTTCTAGAATTTAAAGAAATCATGTTTACACATATGTTAAGGGAAGGGAAAAAATGTGTAGATAGGCTAGCCAATAGAGGATTTTTAATAGAGGATCATGAAGTTAAACTCTCTTTTCCATGGTTTGAGGAAGTAGTTCGTTTAGCTAAAGCTAACAAGAAAATTTTGAAAGGAGCAAATTCAAAATAATATTACAAAGGACTACATAATGTTTAAGGGGATCCATTTATAGATCAATGCATTGGAGGACACTAACAGTCCATATTTGGTTATGCAAAATATGATTTTTTGAAGTGAGTAGAATTTGTGAATGTTGAAGCAAAAGATGATATCAAATGGACTTCATGGCTGAATGGACTATTTGAGTTGTTGGTTGGATTAAGGGATAGAGTATGGATTAGAAATTTTAACCTTTTGAGGCTGCTAAACCATTTATCAAAATAATACCATTATAATTTGTTAAAATATTATTTTAATATGAATGAGATTCATTTCATAATTTATTAACATGTTAAATATTTTTAATTGGTTATTTGGGATTAAAATAAATTCTATTTGTATTATATAATGATCCATAATTTAGTTATTATGAATTTATCCCAAGCTAAGATTTAAACATGAACTTTTAACTTTTTGAGACTACTAAATTAATTATTATAGTTCTTGTGGTTGCATCTATGCTTCAAGAAGGAACCTAATAGTCTAGAGCTGGTAACATGGGCTATGACAATGCAAAGTTTTAAAAATATTACTCTTCTAAGATATAGTACATAGAAAATATAGGTGGAGTTCTAGAATTGTGAAGGCTATAACAAGAAAATGTCAAGAAGAAGGATGATAAATTATGGAATATTTGTGTTTACAAAGAAAAATGAAGATCTAGAAAATGAAAATAAAGAATTTAGACTTTTTATGGAAAAATATGTAGGTATCTAGCTCTAGAAATTCAATTGTGATGAGAATATAATTTTTGGTAAAATTTCAAGGTCTAAAGGAGATAGTTGTGATTTGTCAAGGGTCGAGAGTCAAGTACAACCCATTTTTATCCAACAAAAATACAAATTTTAAGGTCTAAGAATATTATGTATGTCATATCATCTGGTACGCTTTAGATCCACTATACATGATAGGAGGCACTCATATGATGCTATTCACTTATAACATATGCATATCCCATGGAACCTTGGAGCTACTCTTTGAAGATCCCAAACCTTCACCATTAGAAAAAATGTTCATAATTTATATATTTTTTAAATATATTTATTGCAATATAAAAATAAATAATAAGGAATAAATAATAATCATAGTTGTCTTGAATGGAGTATATGCCCAATATAATTTTCTAATATGTATAAGATATACTATGGGAACCAATGATTTTCACACAATAGACCAAGGTTTCAATCCAAGTGAATCTTAACACTTTAGCCTAAGGGATTTGGGGCTTATACTAGAAAACAATAATTTTCACATAATAACCAAGGTTACAACCCTTAGGTGTACCTTAAAATTTTAATCAAATGAGATAGTTTCAAAAAATAGATTGTGGTTCCCATGCCTTGGATATACCTAACATTTTAATAAAATTGTATGAGATTTGATTAAATCTCTTGACATTCACGGATGGGTAGAATCATTTCAATATTATATATATATATATATATAATTTGAGTCGTTCATACTCCCTTTAAACTAATAAAAACATTGTTAAATGTAACCCCTTAAACTTTATAAATCAATCACTTCCATGTTTATTCCATATTTTTATTTATATATACATGTATTTTATCATTTATAAAGAGTAATAACAATTGCCATTGTCTAAAATGGACTAATAAGTAGTATTATTTTGAATGATTATGTTCAAATTTTGTCAAGGATATTTTAGTTTTAAAAAATCCAATTTATTTATCAAAATAAAATATATTTTTTATACTCTTAAAAAAAATGCATTTGTCAAAATTAATAAATTAATTTCTAATATTAATTACAGTAATATCAAAATTTAAATAATTCTTTAACTAAAGATAAATTTCCTCTTTTAAAGTTGGGGCCAAGGCACTTCCTAACAAAATAGAGTGCCAACTGTACAATTTAAAAATCCTTATAATTTGCATGAATGTTAAGTTTAGAGAATGACATATCTTAAAATCAGATTGTATTGAATAAATATTTGAGTCTTAAAGCCCAAAGCACCAAATATTAACGACATAAATGAATGTATAGCTAATAACAATATTTTTATATATTTACAACTAATTATTTGAGACTAGGAATCTAACTATTGGGAGACAAGAGCCTCTTAGATTGTTCAGGTAGATGAAGCACTTTTTGGTTGCTATATAATCAAATATGAGAATGTTTCCCCATGAAGACCCAATAGAGACACCTCCATATCCTCTCGAAAATAGACTTAGTTTATTTGTATATTTTTTGAAGGAGAAAGATCAAATAGATACTAAAGAAGCAAAAAAAACTAATGATCTTGGCGATTGCTAGAAAAAGATCAACATCTCAAAGAGTAAATGTATGCTTACCATAGTCTAAATCAAGATCAAAGATCATCATTTAGCAGAATATAGTAGAAGAAATGGTCTTATATAGAGCTAATAATGACTTGATCTATAAATTCATGTTTATTTGTCCTACCCTAATTTTTTTGCATTCATGGGTTTTACAGAACTAAGAGCCTCTTGGTGAGTATTCTTCATGGTTTATTAGTAATGGATATTTTATTATTATTTTTTATCACTAGCTGATAAAAATAAGGTATTCAAATCAGAAAAGAGGAATCATGATTTGATAGAATTATTTGTTCAACCTAGGAGAGTGGGATTTAATCTTCAAATTGATTCCACTACTATCCCTATTTGAGAATGATTGTATGCACTCCTACTGGATTTTTAGAGTGACTAGGTATTAAAAATTATGAATAAATTCCTTCAAAAATATTTGGGTGTATGTAAAGACACAATGAAAAGAAACATAACCATTTATGCTAGACTATGCATGGAAATAGATCTCATCCAACCTCTTTTAGTAGAGGTAGAACTTAGACTTGTAGGACTATATTGGATTCAATAGCTATATTATGAGGTATTACCCTTCAGGTGTAGAGTTTACCATAAAAATGGGTATTTAGCTTGGTCCTTCCCAAACAATATGATCACAAAAATAAGGAATTTTCTGGGAATATCAAATCTTCCTAAAGAGGGTGAGTTTACAGTCACTAAAGGAACAACCAACACTTCTTAGGGAGGATAAGTAAAAGGATATGGTTTTGAACAATCCAAAAGGAGGTAAAAGAAAAAATATGGCTAGGAGAAAACCCAACTAAAACCATCAAATAGGTATGAGACCTTTAAGACATTGGTGGAGCAAGAAGAAGAACTAATGGAAGGAGTGGATGGGAAAAATAAAAATAATAACATTCATGTTCAAGCCCTTCTTTTGGCTTCTCCTATCCTAGAGAAGCTACTAGGGTGTAGTGAGTTACCATAGTCAGAGATGATAGGGGTATTGATAGTGCATAGCCAAGAGCAGTTGATAGTAAAGGATGTCATCATGAGTGTGGTAAAAAAACAAAAAGAAGATAATTTTGAGGATCAACTAGGTGGAGAAGAAATCTAAGAATATCAACTCTCAGAAGTGGGTAGAAAATTAAATAAGAAATTAATAGCATCTCAAGGAGACAAATTGGTAACTAGGGGATTGGTAAGGACAACAGACACTGATTGGTATCAAGGTAACTAATGATTATACAATCATATAATATTAGGGGTTTAAATAGCAAAACCCATCAATATGATCCTCAAAGACTCCTAGAGAAAAGTAAAACAACCTTTTTGTTTTTCTAGGAGACCAAAATGTCATTGAATCTCATGTATAAAATAGTAAATAGACTTTGGAAGGGTGATGGTCATATGGAAATGGCTTCCCAAGGGGTATAAGTGGGGATAGTTACCTTTTGGAACTCTAATGAAGGGATAACAATAGAACATATAGCTTGGAGGGATTTCCTCACATCCTATTTTAGGAACAATGTGACATTTGAGCAGGTTTTAGTCATAAATTTTTATGGGGATCAAAACCTAAATGGTTAGATTCATTAATGGAAAGTGATGTATAATATTAGAGTTTCAAGGGTGGAGTTGTACTAGATTGTTGCCAGAGATTTTACTGCTAAATTATCATCCAAATATTAGGAAGGGGAAATCCAATCTTAGACAATATTGGAATCAATATATTGGATTATGATTGCATAAGTCCATACATTACACTTGGTGGAAACTAAATATCCTAGAATTAACTATACTTGGAATAATAAGAGGAGGGAGCCACATAGCAAGAAGGTAATTTAAATACTTTTCAGGTTTCAAAGGAGGTATTTATGAAATGAAATCTAAAATTTTAGATTTTGAAAGGTCCGATCTCATATCACTTTCTCCTTTTGTTGGAGGGAGGATCAAGATGGGGCAACACCAAAAACCATTTAGATTTGAAAATTTTTGGTTATAAAATGAGAAATTTTGAAAGAAAAACCTATAGTGATGGGAAGAGAGACAATCAAAATATGGTACAACAATGTTTATATTCCATAAGCAACTTCATTATATCAAGGATCAATTAAAATAATGAAGGTAACCTAAAAAGTCAAACTTCTAGGCCCAAAGATATACATTGGTGGTTAGATGGGATGAGGTGCCAAAACCAATTAGGGAAGGAATAATTATGAAGTAGCTCAAAGTAGAGGATGATAAGTTACATAAAGCGATTAAGGAAATTGACTACCAAGAGGAGATATATTGGAAACAAAGAGTAAGAACCACTTGGTTACTAGAAGGTAAAAAAAACATCAAATTTTTCAATTATATTGCTTGTTATATGATATATATGAACAACATAGAATCTCTTCACTATTAGAATGAAATATTCTTTGATACAATCTTGGGTATGCATTTCTATTCAATGGTTTATTTTTCTAAATTATTTAAGGATGGTATATATATATTTAATTTACATGGTGGAATCAGTAGCTGCCACAAATTCGAGTAGGTTGTCCAATTTTTATGGCCGCCACAGTATTCTACGTTGTTCACCCTAAAAGTTGCCATACAAATCTTCATGCAGTCTGCCCCTATAACCACCATGCCATAATTATTTTAAACCTTTTATGTCGCTGAAGCACCAGGAAAGGGACAAACATTCAGTCTGGCGAGGCCAATATTTGAACCTTGGACCTTTGTTTAAGGATTGTATATTGCAAGACAAAGATGCTCAATGCTCATAAATAAGTTCCTGTTGCCATACCCTCTATCATATTCAAAGATAAAACCAAGCCTTTCTTACACACATTGATACAAAGGAAGTAAAGAAGGTAGTATTTGGAATAAGTACAAGAAAAATGCCAAGTCCAGATGGATTTTCAATCAAGTTTTTAAAGATTTTTTGGGATAGTTTGAAGGATGTAATGGTTCTTATAGAGGAGTTCAAGGATAGTAATGTAATTCTTAAATAATTAAATTGGATATTTATTGCCTTAATTTCAAAATAGGAGGAGGGAGTGCATATTTTAGATTATAGACCTATCGCCTTATGCAATGGTATATATAAAATAATCACGAAGGTAATGGCTAAGTAGCTAAAACCACTCCCAAACAACATTATCTCCTGGAAATAGAGGGTTTTAATAGAGGGTAGACAAATATTGGATGGTGTGGTTCTATCTCAATAATCAATCCACTCAATGAAAAATTATGGTAATAGAGGAAGCTCATAAAATTAGATATGTCAAAGAGTTATGATAGGGTGGAGTGGAGCTTATTGTCAAGGATAATGGAAGCCTTCAACTTCTCTTAGGACTACATATAGTGGTCATGCACTATATCTCTACCTAACATACTCAATTTTAATCAAAGATCTTCCCTCACAACCATTTGGATCCATTAGAGGTCTTCACCAAGGAGATCCTTGTTTCCCTTATCTTTTTTCTATATTAGCTAAAGTCTTGGGTAGACTTATCTTGAGGAGACGATAATAGGGTTTGCTCATAGGTATCAAGGTGTGTGAGAAATTTTTGATTCACCTATAATTTGTCATTATGCAATGTCATATATTAAATAATAATGAAGGTAATTGCTAAGTAGCTAAAACCACTCCCATATAACATTATATCCTTGAAATAGGGGGGTTTTATAGAGGGCAAACACATCTTGGATGGTGTGGTTATATCTCAAGAATCAATCCACTCAATGAAAAATATGGTAATATAGAAATGCTCGTAAAAATAGATATGTCAAAGACTTATGATAGGGTGGAGTGGAGCTTCTTATCAAGAATTGTGGAAGCCTTCAAATTATCTTAGGAATAGATAGAGTGGTCATGCACTATACCTCTACCTGACATACTCAATGTTAATCAAAGGTCTTCCCTCACAACCATTTGGATCTATTAGAGACCTTCACAAAGGATATCCTTGTTTCCCTTATCCTTTTTTCATATTAGCTAAAGGCTTGGGCCGACTTATCCTGAGGAGAAGACAATAGGATTTACTCATAGGTATGAAGGTGGATAAGGAGGTTTTGATTCACCTATAATTTGTGGATGAAATAAGTTTTATGGGAGTGGCCAACCTCAAGGAAGCAAGAATTTTTGGAGATAATCTTAATATTTATCTTAGGGCCACAAAAAAAGTCATCAATGATAAGAAATACAAAGTGATCTTCTTCAATATTGATCAAAGGATTTAGAATATAATTTTAGAGATCTTGGGATTCATGAGGACTTCTCTACCAATGATTTATTTGGGTATCCCTTTGCATTTAAAAAAACTAAGGATAATTTTTTTGAGGATTCTTTAGACCGTATCAAAGAAATAATTAACCATTGGTCTCATAAATGGTTAACCTTTGGAGGTAGATTAAATTTTTTTATTAAAGCCATGCGAATATACAATTTTTTTTATCATTTTTGCCTCACATATCATATGAAAAGAGTTAGACAAGTTGGCCAAAAATATTTTATAGGGAGGAGCAAAAGGAGAGAGTAAATGAGTATTAGTAGGCTAGGAGAAAGTAAGATAACCTAATACGAAGGGAGGTTTGGGCTTAAGAAGATCGAAGCTAAAAAATAAATTTTTGGATGAAAATATTTATTGGAGGTGGATCTCCTATCCAATTTATTTATTCAATGAAGTTTTAACTAGCAAATGATTAGGATAGATGAACCTAAATAATGTGAGTCATTTCCCTTTGGATGGTAATTGGTCCCTAGTATGATAGGCACTAAATATAGGATATTAAGTAGTGAAATATGGATTATTTTGGAAAGTGGGAAGAGTGGAGAAGGTATAATTTTAGATAGATTCATGGGACCCTCTCATTGCAACTAGTAAAAATCATGGAAAGAAAAGGTTGGATCAAGATCAAATTTTATTTTAATGATAACCAATTGAGAGATTATATATTTAACTATCTTAAGAAGATGAACAAGTGGCCATTTCCAATCCCTCTAGAATTGACACCCATAATGACTAAAATCTTGGTAGAAATATTTCTCATAGGTAGGGATGAGAAGTATGAATTATCTTAGGGCTATGGTATTCTTAGACTCTACATAGTAAAATATGGATTTCTTCTCATGCATATCAAGTTGAGGATTGGACAAAGATCTGGTAGTCCAAGGGTTGATCAAAAGTAAACTTCTTTACCTAAAAATTCATGCATAATAGAATTTTTAATTTTAATAATCTAAGACATAGGGAAATAATTGACACAACCTAGTATATTTTATGCTATAAAAATGAGAAAAAATCTATCTACCTAATGTTTGAGTGCTAGTTCATGTGCCATACTTAGGAGAGATGATTTTTAGCTTATAAAATTTGAGCCAATGGTGATATCAATAAAATTAATATTTGGGAAATATAGAATAGGGGAATATTAAATTTTGAATCTCTTTATATCATGTGGAAGCTTAGATTAAACTTTATTTGGTGGTAAGTATGGTGGAGAAAAAAGGTAAATTTTTTTGAGAAATATTTTCATCAATTGATGGTGTCTAGCAGGTCATATGGAGTAAAGTCATAGGCACTATGAAAATATATGCTAAAGAGGAAACTCAAGCTGATATAGGGATGATGGAAAAGAAAGCTAAATTGTAGGAGGGGTAAGACATAGCTAGTTGAAAACGCCTTCTAAAGGATGAATTAAAATTAATTTATATGGAGCTAGAATTGGAGTGGTCTAAAGAAATCATGTTGAGAGAGGATAATTCTCTATTGGAAATTGCAGGGCTAGGGTAAAGCCATAAACAATGAAGCATAGGCCTTAGCTATCATATATGCTTCTATTTGGGCAATACGACAAGGTTATAGGAGGACAATCATAGAATCAGATTCTCAAATCTTGGTAGGAGCTTTGGATTGCATGAGAAACTTTAACTTGGAGATGTGAAGGTTGAGGATTTTTTTCATCCAAATTAGAGTTGTAGAGGAAATTGGATGATGTGATCATGATTTATGTGGGTAGAGCTATGAATACAATGGAATACTTCTTAGCTAAGATGGATACCAAGAAGAAGGTAGGGGTTTAGTGGTACCTTGACATGGTTATTGAGGACAAGAGAATTTGATAGTTTAGTGAGTAAATGCAACGTTTGAATAATTTAGACAACCATTATATACATATAGTTTAAGATATTTGGATCCAATGCAAATATTCTTTTAGTATTGTAATTAAAAGTGGTTAGTTTTGAAGATATGAGGCTTTAGAGTTATGGAACTTTGTTGGAAAGTTAAAAGAAAGAAATGGGTGCTCTTGCTAACTAAGGCTAGGAGGATCCTCATCCCAACTTGTAAATAAGCTTGTTTTAATATGATTTTTTCAAATTCTTAAAAAAATACTTATTTCTTAAAATTTATAGAATATATTATTTTAAATATTGTGGAATATTTACCTTTTTCTTAAAATTTTGTCTAACTATTTGGTTAGATTTTTTAAATAAGTAAGTTGATTTAAATATTATAATCTAAAATGTTTTTTTTTTGGTATTATTAAGAGAAAAGAGGGTTTTGAAAGGATCCCTTCAACCTTGTACAACAACGTGAAACACCAGCAACACAAAGCAGAAACCAAATACACAGAAAAAAGAGAGAGACCCAAAATTGCCAAAAACCTCGAGATGAACAAAGATTGAAACAAGGTGGTTCTACATTAGAGATTCAAACTCATAAATGATACCTCCTAACATTTGGGCCACCTCCTCAGCATAGTCCAAAGCCATTTTCATGGAACTCCAAACAACACGACGTTGTTTAATCTCCATCAGGCGGAGACTGTGTGGAGAAGGGCACTTTTCCTAACAACAGAATTACCCTGAGAATACATCTCATCAACATATATGTCTTTAGCCATGGGTCTAGGGAGGACCTCCACCACCTCATCCACATCAACCATCTTGAATATGAGGAGGCCCTGCAACAACTTGCTCTTCTTATCACTCAACCGAGCAGACTTGCGAACCCCACCTCTTTCCCTAAATCATCCTGTTGTTACAATCTAAAATGTTGTTACAATCTTCAAAAAAATTAATAACTTAAAAAATATTATCAAACTGTAATTAGACATCAAAATACATACAAATAATAAAGAAATATTATTTTAAATAGATGAAATGTTAAAAAATATTAAATTTAATATCATTGTAATCAAATCTAACTTATAGAATTTTTAAATAATACATTAGTAAAAGAAAATAATTTAGAAGTTATCAAAGTAAAACAGTTTTTAAAATCTATTACACCATTAAATTAAATTATATAAAAAAAGCATGATAAAAAATGTTATTTATATATTTATTCCATATATACATTTAACGAGAGGCCAACTTTATTTTTTATTGAAATCCAAACCCTAAACCTGTTGCTAAAAGTTGCAAAGTCCTACCATAAATTATCATCTATTAAGAATCTTAGCAAACAACTTTTGACAAACACAACAAAAAAACCAACTTTTCATAAAATTTTCTTCCTAAAGTATGTAACAAAAATTTCTCAGCATAGAACCAATAGTTGACAGCCATCTTTTTCTGCAAGAGTATCCCATGCTATTAACAAAATGCTACGACAACCTACCAAATTAGTTTTGTGACGCAGGAGATAATGGAATTCAGTTCAAAAGAAGTTTTATCATAAAAACACGCTATTCTAGTTGGACATAGTTCCCGTTTTCATTCATTGCAGTCAACCATATCATCTTTATCCACCGCTCGAAGTTTTCCTTTGCTAAAGTACTCAATTTATCAGAAGCCTCTTCGCAAAGACGTAATATCTCTTTCTGACTATCAAGAGGAATGGTTCCTAATACTTTACGCATCCCTTCCACAAATCCGTCTGAGTATTTCGAATTGTAATAACCAACTGAAATATGGTATGCCATGACTGGTGCATAGCGTTTTAGAAAAGAAATGCGGAGAGTTTTAGGAGTAATCATTTCCCGTTGTTGTTGAAATTGATTTTTTAGTCATAAGGAATAACAAAGCATCGTCGTGGAATAATAAAAGTAATCTTGAAACCGTCTATCCAAATGAGTATATTTGGGACATTTGTAGTGGAACTAAAATTCTCTACCATGGTTTTTGCAATAATAATATTTTTGTAGAGAAAACCAATCTTTAAGCTAAATTGTAGGAAAACCAATCTTTAAGCTAAATTGTAGGCTAACAAAGAAACTGATAAAATTTAATATCCTACAAAACCAACTAGGCAAGGCTATATTATGGCCATAGGTGGTGAGAGAACTAACAACTAAGCCACAAAACAAATAAATTTAATAGAGAAATAAATCAAAACATCGATTATTATTGGCTGTACACCCTCTATCATCTTTATCATATTATCTAATTTATCTTCAACTTCACGAACCTCATGGAATACCTAGTGAATTACTTATGAGCACTCTTTTCTATGGATCTTAGCAATGGAAACTATATCCCATTCTTTTTAGATCCATAGCATACTAATGATTTATTACAATACCTTATTATATAGATTATTTTATTTTATAAACCTTGTTGTTTTGTGTGACTAGATTATCCCTAAGACTATGGTTGTGTAGGAAAATATAAAAAAATAATGTAATAGAAGAAAGTAAAAGTTTTAAAAAGTTATAGCTAGATAATCTCATGATATCATTGCTATCCCATTAAATTAGATTATATAGTACTCCATAAAGTTTATAATGAAAGCTTAAATTGATTAAAAAGTAGCAATTTGTATATCCTTGATAAGAAAAAGGGGAGCCATTATTGGAGAGAGCTAGAAAGAGACCTTCTTTGAGGAACATGTCATGTATGTGGAATTCTAGATCAAGTAAATATCTAATGTCATTATTACAAAAGATACGGTCACATTGAAAGAGAATATAGAGTAAATACTCTACTATTGTTATAAAAAAATTAATCACTTTGATAGTGATTGTAGACTCAAGAAAAGTCATACACAAGATAAAAGGATAATTTTTGCTAAATATGAGGAAATAATTTTATATCTAACATGGTTTTGCTTGTCACATGATAAAAAAATCTAAAGATAAAGTTTGGTATCTTGATTCCAATTGGTATAATTATATGCTAGATAATAAAGTTTTTGGATCAAGATCAAAAGTTATTTTAACAATAACCAATTGAGATATTAAATATTTAACTATATTAAGAATTTAAATGAGTGGTAATTTCGAATCCCTCTAGAATTGACAACCATCATGATTGAAATCTTGGTAGAAAAATTTCTCATAGGTAAGGATGAGGAGTATGAATTAGCTTGGGGTTATGGGATCCTTAAAATATACACAATGAAGGATGGATATGAAAATATCCCTATAGAACCTTCTCCTCATGCATATCAGGTTGAGGATTGGAGAAATATTTGGTAGTCCAAGGGTTAGTCAAAAGTAAACTTTTTTGTCTAATAATTCATACATAATGGAATTTTTACTTTTGATCATCTGAGACAAAGGAGAATCATTAGCCCATCCTAGTGTATTTTATGCTATAAAAATGAGGAAACATCTAACTACCTAATGTTTGAATGCTCGTTCATGTGCCATTTCTAGAAGAGATGGGTTTTAGCTTATAAAATCTGAGCCAATGGTGATATCAATAAAATTAATATTTGGAAAATATAGAAGAGAGGAATATTAAAATTTGAATATCTATATTAGGTGGAAGCTTAGATTAAAATTTATTTGGTGGTAACTATGGTTGGAGAGGAATGGAAAAATGTTTTGAGAAACCTTTTCATCCTTGAATGGCATCTAGCAGGTCATTTGGAGTAAAGTCATAGATACTATGACAATGTATGCTAAAGAGGAAACTCAGGCTAATATAGGGATGATGGAGAAGGAATATAAAGTGCAGGAGGGGTAGACTAGACCTAGTTGGAAAATAACCCTAGAAGGGTAGATTCAAATTGATTTGGATGGAGCTAGAATTGGAGTGATCTACAAGAATTATGTTGGTATAATGATTTATTGGGAATAACATTTTGTTGTGAAGCTGAGTCAAGAGGAGTAGCAGCAAAAATATTGGAAAAGTAATCAACAACAATAGAGTTCATGCCATCCCAAGTATAAACAACATCTCCAAAATCGGATTTTAAGGAAGAAATAAAGTTGTGAGATCTTCGAGCTAGAAGAGATTTGTGGAAGAAATTTGTGTTTCGATCTCCTTCTTTGAGCCATTGAATTCTAGATTTTTGCTTCCATAATATTTCTTCTCTTTTTTCCCATTCCTCTAACTGATTTGTGAGTTTAATTTCATCTACACTTCTCTTCTCTGTGAGGCCATCTAAACATATTTTCCTATTCAAATTTTCAAGATGAGCAATAACTTCATGTTTTTTTTTATGAACATCCCCAAACTCTTTCCAGTTCCAAGTCTTGATTTTGGATTTAATGTATTGCAGTCTTTTGGAAAAATAGAACATCTTAGTCCCATGCCTAGGTTTACCTTCCTTCCACCATTGTTGCACACGAGGTCCGAAGGAAATGTCTCTAAGCCACATTAATTAAAAACGAAAAGGAGAGAAACTCACATTGGTTTTCTACATTTCCACCATGACTGGCCAATGATCCGTACCAACATTATTAAGAGTCTTCACTTTAGGAATGTGACCATGGATTAAGAAATTTTTAGAGAGCAAAAACCTATCCAATCTCTCCATTATACAAGCTAAGCCTTGCCTTCTGTTAGACCAAGTCATAAGGCCATTATCTGGTTGGATATCCACAAGATGGATGTTTGTAATATATTCGCTCATGAGGTCAGTACTTTTTTCCAAATTTTTATTTCCCCCTTTTTCTCATCTAGAGAGAGGATGGTATTGAAATCTCCTCCAATCAAGATCCAAGCGTTAGGAAAATGAGAGATAATATGAGTAATATCCTTCCACTGTCTTCTTTTTTCCTCCAAATAAGTCGGGGCATAAACAGTAATGCAGAGCATAATCTGGTTGGAATGTCTACTTTGAATAGTTATAGCCAACAAACCCCAACCGCCAACCATATGGTGAATAACTGCCTCTTTTGGGTCCCAAATACAAGCAATGCCACCCGAAGTCCCTTGGGAACTGAGGGAAACCACTTTTCTAGCTGGCCAAATTTTACTGGAAATTAAGTCCATATCCTCCATTGACATCTTTGTTTCTTGAAGGAAAACAAGATGTGGATGATTTATTTGAATCATTATTCTAATTTCATTTTGTTTTGAAAGACTCCCTTTGAGTCCTCTAATATTCCAAGTGATGATCTTCATTAATACCAGGTATAAAAATGTTGGGAAGGGCATTAATATTACCTTCCTCTACAAGCTTTTCACCTTATTTTACCATATGATATTGATTGGTCTTGCGACCTACTTTTTGATTAGAATTCATCTTCAATTTTTTTTTCCCTGTTTCTTGACTTATTCCAATTGAATCTGAGATGGCTTCTAACCTTGAAGAATGCTCATACACGACCAAAATTTTACTAGATGGTTCAATGGAGTCTATATTGGGACCTGCATTATTTGAAGTTTTGACATTTGAAATATTGTTTTTCTTGTGTAAATTTTCTCTTTTTTTTTTCTGTTGAAAACCTTTGATTTGTTGGTTTGTCTCTGAGTTCTTTCCTTCATATTTAAATTGTGTTTCTACGATTTCGGTTTCCATTATTTCCTCTTCCTCACTTGGGACATCATTTTTGGAAAGGATTTCAAACATATTAGCAAATGACTTTGATTGATCCTTCATTATTGGTTTTTTTTTAGTGTTCTTCTTCTTAGGTATTTGGAAACTCGTTGAGTTTATATCTTCTTTCTTTTGATCGGGAATTTTATTTGGTCAAGAAGCGGCCAAATGACCATATTCATGGCAAATTCTACAACGAAAAGGAATGTTCTCATAGTCCACTACTTGCTCCCAAGTGCCTTCCCCAAATTGTAATGTGATATTTTTAGGTAGGGGTTTGTCAAAATCCATTAAAACACAAATTCGAGCATAAATAATATGTTCAAAATTTTGAGTACAATCGAGAGTCATCATAAAAGTTCCTAAAGAGTTTCCAATTGAAGAAAAAATAGTAGGATTCCAAAATTCAATAGGGAGGCCAAAGAGTCTAACCCACACGGGAGCTATAGAAGGCATCTCTTCTTCGATTTAAATTTAGTATGTCGAGGCTTCATGAAAAGCCCCACCCTTCCAAAAAACCAAGGACCCCCTTGAAAAGTTTTCTCTCTATCTTCATTATTAGCAAATAAAACAAGAAAATAACCATTTGGATAAATAGAGATTTATACCCAGGTGTTGTAGGTTAGTTGGAGAGGAGATGGAAATCCTCCAAGGGACGTCCTAGGTTCGAATATCCACCCTACCAAAAAGCTGAATTGGGTACCCAAAATCCAATTGATAATGTTGGTGCGGGCAAGGCTGGGTGCGACCCCGGGTGACTTTGACGGTGTAGAACCCCTTGTTCGTGGTCTCTTAGACCAAGGCGGCCCCGTAAGGGGTTTTTCGCTTAAAAAATAAATAGATATTTGTAACTCACCTTTAGTTTTCCAGCTTTTTGCAGCCCAGACTTTGAAAGCAGATAGACTCAGACGAAAACCCACGAACCGACAAATTAGTCCTCTTTTTTTCAAATCTTCAATGCCAGTCTGAATGTTACCCATATCAAGCTTAACAATAGGAGTTCCATCAGCTGCTTTAAGACATCCTGACTCTGTTTTCCTGTGATCAATCTTAGGCATTCTAAGAGGTTTATGAGAAGCCCTAATATTGATATTAGCATTGGGTTGAGGTTGTCCACCACGAAGGGCATCCCTAAAATTCATTTTTGGAACTAAGTCTTCGAAATTCTAATGCAGGAGCATCCAGGGCAGCACAACAATCTTGCATCACCGAAAAAGACAAACAAAAGAAACAAGCAAAAAAAAGTTCTAAGTTTGAAAAAAATATTCTAAGGTTCAAAGGTGTCGCGATATCGCGACATAAAAGTTGTCGCGATATCGCGACACCATCAACACAACGGGCAAAAAATGGGGATATCCGACAAAGTTGTCGCGATATCGCGACACCATCAGCACAACGACGGGCGCAAACTAAATGGTCGCGATATCGCGACATAACAGTTGTCGCGATATCGCGACACCATCAGCACAACGGCGGGCGCAAACTAAATGGTCGCGATATCGCGACATAACAGTTGTCGCGATATCGCGACACAATCAGCACAAACGGCGGGCGCAAACCCAAGTGTCGCGATATCGCGACACAAAGGTTGTCGCGATATCGCGACACCTCCGATCAAAGGCGGAAGCAAAAACTCAAGTGTCGCGATATCATGACATAAAGGCTGTCGCGATATCGCGACACCTCAGAACAAAGCAAGAGCTAAAATGCAGATGTCGCGATATCGCGACACCTCGACAAAGAAGGTCGTAAGACGAAAAAGTGTCGCGATATCGCGACACATTGGTGAAAAAGAACCAAAGGCAGAAAAGTGTCGCGATATCGTGACACATTGGCGAAAAAGAACCAAAGGCGAAAAAGTGTCGCGATATCGCGACACATTGGCAAAAAAGAACCAAAGGCAGAAAAGTGTCGCGAAATCGTGACATGTCACGTTTTCATGACCTGGCTAAGAAAGAGAAGGCGGGTTTTCATGGACTGTTGCAGAATGACAGTTGGCAGTTCCAGAAGCCGTTAAGGCAGTTCCAGGAAACCGTTGCAGCGGTTACAGGGACGGTTACGAACGGCAGTTGCAGCAAGAACCTGTGATGATAAAAAGGGATTTTTTTGAAGGATTGCGGAGGCTGGAGAGACGAAGGCTGCGACTTCTTTTGGCATTTTTTGTACTGTGTAATCTTCCATAGTTACGAATTGTAAAGCTTTCCATGCTTCGAAATAAAATTGCATCTTTTCTTTGTTAATTAAAATTGGCTCCCCATCAAGTGGTATCAGAGCAGTAAGATTCTGAGTGTGTGAGCAGAGCGCCGAACGTGAGGCAGCTTGCACCAGGATCTGGGGTTACGGGTTCTGAGAAACAGTGAAGCAGAATGCCACCGCGAAGAAATCATGGTGTTGGAAGGAACGTGGTTCCTGAAGGAGACTTTCGAGCATTGCAGAGGCAAGTGCAAGCCCTGTAGGAAGAATTGCGTAGAGGAGTAGAGCCAAGAGGAGAAGACCAAAGTGATGATGAAGCTTGCGGAGTTGATGATCCGTCTAAAGAAGAAGAAGAAGCGATGAGTTCTGCAGAAGCTCGAATGATTAAAGCCATTTCTCAAATTGGGAAAAGGCCGAAGATTGATGTATCCACATATTCTAGAAATTTAAATCCAAAAGAATTGATTGATTGGATTAATGACATGGAGGAATATTTCGAATATGAGGAGGTTGAAGATCCAAATCGAATAAAATTTGCCGAACAAAGTTGAAAGGCCATGTCGGCATATGGTGGAAAGGAGTGCAGCTGGAAAGAAACCGTAGAGGAAAAGAAAAGATCACCAGGTGGGATCGAATGGTTGAAAAACTGAAACGGCGGTTTATTTCGACAGATTACGAATTAGATCTGCTGAGAAAAATGCGAGTTTGCGCCAGTCCAGCAAGTCTGTTAAAGAATATACAGAGGAATTTTTTAAAATTTCTATCAGAACCGGTCATACGGAAGCAAATAAAGAGAGAGTAGCCCGTTACATTAATGGGTTGAGAACCAGCGTGCAAGAAGAATTGAGTTTGGTTCGAATGAGCACCATTGAAGATGCTTACCAGTTTGCTCTGAAAGTGGAAGAGAAACTGAACCGTAGATTTGACGAGTAAGCAAAGAGGAAGAGGTCGTGGTGGAAGAACTGGTGGAAGAACCGGTGGAGGTAAATATGATGACCAAAAGCGCTGGTGAAACCAGCAATCACCAAGAACAGAAGGAGGAGAATGCTTACCGACCCCGTAATCAGAACAATGATTATCAAAGGGGACGAGGTAGAGGTGGACGCGGATATGGAAGAGGCAGATTTCGTGGAACCTATTTCAATTGCGGAGAAGAGGGGCATCGATCATATGAGTGTCCCAAACACCAAGAAACACCGAACAGAAGGCCTGAAGGTAATGCCAGAGCTGCGGTTGTTGAGGATGGTGTTGAATCTGAGCACTCTGAAGAAGCAGAGCGAGGAGAAGTGATGATCACAAGGAGAACCTTGTTGAACGAAGAGAAGGAACCAGACCAACGAAAAAGCCTATTTCGCACGAGGTGCAAATGTTCAGGTAAAATCTGTAATATTATTATTGATAATGGTAGTACAGATAATTTGGTTTTTGAGGAAATGGTAGCTAAGTTAAAGCTAGAAAGAAGACAGCACCCGCATCCATACCGGATTGCGTGGTTGCAGAAGGACCATAGAGCATTGGTCAGTGAACAATGCTTGGTCAAGTTTCAAATTGGAAGATACCAGGATGAGGTCCTGTGTGATATTTTGTCGATGGATGCTTGCCATTTGTTGCTGGGAAGGCCATGGCAATTTGACAGACGTGCAGTGCATGATGGGCATGCAAATACCTATTCCCTGACAAAAGATGGAGTACGCCACAAACTGAAGCCATTGAAGGAGGTTGAGGAAAAGGTATGCAATAATGCTAGAATTTGTTTAGTAGATGGCAAAAAAAATTTGGATGGTCTAAAGAGGGATTCAATGTGTTATGCATTAATTCTTGCTGTAAAGAGAAAAGAAACTACTGACATTCCAGCAGAAGTTGAACATCTGTTAGCAGAATTTCTTGATATTATATCAGACAATGTGCTTGAGGGTTTGCCACCAATGAGGAAGATTAGTCATCAGATTGACTTAATGCCAGGATCTAGCTTACCCAATAAGGCTGCCCATAGAATGTCTCCTGTAGAGAATGAAGAGTTGAACCGCCAGGTTCAAGAATTGTTGAGGAAGGGTTTGATTCGAGCAAGTTTGAGCCCTTGTGCAGTGCCAGCAGTACTTGCACCAAAGAAGAATGGTGAATGGCGAATGTGCACTGATTCCCGAGCCATTAATAAAATTACCATTAAATATCGCTTTCCATTACCCAGAATGGACGATATAATGGATTGTTTGAGTGGAGCTAAATACTTCACTAAGATTGATTTGAAGAGCGGATATCACCAGATACGTGTTAGAGAGGGTGACGAATGGAAGACAACCTTTAAAACCAGAGAGGGTTTGTATGAGTGGTTAGTTATGCCATTTGGATTGACTAATGCACCCAATACGTTTATGAGGCTGATGAATGAGGTATTGCGTGACTTCCTGGAAAAGTTCGTGATAGTTTATCTGGATGATATTTTAATTTTTAGTAAAACATTGGAAGAGCATTTGATGCATGTTCGAACAGTTTTTGAAAAACTGCGTGAGGAGCAGTTATTGATTAATATACAGAAGTGCAGTTTTGTATAGAAAGAGTTGATTTACCTAGGATTTGTCATCTCAGAGGAGGGTCTAAAAATGGATCCTGAAAAGGTGAAGGCTATCATTGAATGGCCTGCCCCAAGAAATGTAACAGAGGTAAGATCATTTCATGGTCTTGCAAGTTTCTATCAAAAATTTATTAGAGACTTTAGCAGTATTTGTGCGCCCCTAATAGAAACTATGAGAGGGGATAAGAGAGAATTTAAGTGGACTGCCAAGGCAGGTACCAATATGGACATATTGAAAAAGAAAGTGATAGAACAGCCCATTCTGGCACTTCCATATTTTAATAAAGTGTTTCAGGTTGACTGTGATGCCAGTGGCAGCGCCATTGGAGCTGTATTGAGCCAAGAAGGTAAACCTGTTGCATACTTTAGTGAAAAATTGAATGATGCTCGCAAGAAATACTCTATTTATGATCAAGAATTCTATGCTATAATTCAGGCTCTTAAGAAATGGAGACATTATTTGCTAACCAAAGAGTTTGTTTTATATACTGACCATCAAGCTTTGCAGTATATAAATAGTCAAGGTAAACTTAACCAACGACATTTGAAGTGGGTTGAATTCCTGTAGAGTTATACCTTTGTCCTGAAGCATAGAAGTGGTAAATCTAATAGAGTTGCAGATGCCTTGAGTAGAAGGCATAATTTGTTGATGGAAATGAGAGTGCAAGTTGTTGGGTTTGATGAACTCAAGAGTTTATACCCAACAGATCCAGATTTTGCAGAGGCATGGACGGCATGTGTGTCTCCTACTACTATGGATCGCACTAAGTGGTTGGATTTTATGATCCAAGATGGGATGCTATTTCGGCAAAACCAGTTGTGCATTCCACGCAGTTCCATGAGGGAAAATTTGATCAAAGAGAAACATAGCGGAGGACTAGCAGGGCATTTTGGTCGAGATAAGACCATTGCTCTCGTTAGTGAGAATTACCATTGGCCGCAGTTGCAGCCGGATGTGACCAAATTTGTGCAGGGTTGCGAGTGTGCCAGATGGCAAAAGGAGTTAGCCAGAATACAAGAATGTACCAGCCATTGCCTGTACCATAGAGACCATGGGAGGACATTAGTATGGATTTTGTTCTTGGTTTGCCAAGGACACAACGTGGAAATGATGCCATTTTTGTTGTTGTTGACAAGTTTTTCGAAGATGGCTCATTTTATTCCATGTCAGAAGACAAGTGATGTTGTTCATATTGCAGGTTTGTTTTTCAGGGAGGTTGTGCGCCTTCATGGTCTACCCCAAAGCATTGTCTCGGACAGAGATACCAAATTTGTGGGTTATTTCTGGAGAACCCTGTGGAAGAAGCTAAAAACAGAATTGAAATTCAGTTCTACGTACCACCCGTAGACTGATGGAAAGATTGAAGTAGTCAACCAAAGTTTGGGTAATCTTATACGATGTCTAGTAGGAGATAAACCCAAGGGATGGGATCTGATTTTACCATAGGCAGAGTTTGCTTACAATAATTCTGTCAATCGCAGTACTGGTAAATCCCCATTCCGGATAGTACATGGGAACAACTCGAGAAACGCTTTTGAGTTGAGGCCGATGGATAAAGGAGACAAGCGCAGTGCTGAAGCTGAAGACTTTGCAGCACACATGAAGAATTTACATGAGGAGGTACAACAGCATATCAGTAACATGAATGCTACTTACAAAGCCCGAGCAGATCAGAAGCGGCGTTTCAAGGAATTCCAGATAGGAGATGAAGTCATGGTTCATTTGCGCAAGGAACATTTTCCTACCAAAACCTACAATAAGCTAAAAATGAAGAAGTTTGGACCATGCCGGATCATAGGTAAACGAGATTCAGGCAATGCCTATGAAGTAGATCTACCGAGTGAGATGAATATTTCACCCATCTTCAATATTTCTGACTTGGTTGAATATCATGCAGGAAGTTGTAGCGAACCACCCAGTCCGGATCTGTGGAACATTCCAGCATCCACTCCAGACAAAGAAGAAATTGAAGACATACTCGACACTCGTGAAGGCAGAAGTACCCGAAATAGGCAATATTCGGAGTATTTGGTCAAGTGGAAGAACCGACCTGTCGAAGATGCCACATGGTTGTCCAAATCAGAGGTTGATCGTCTGGGTTTTCCTCTGACCGTCCGAAGTGAGGATCACTTCTAAACATCTACCCTGGGTGTCTGATGCAGGAGCATCCAGGGCAGCACAACAATCTTGCATCACCAAAAAAGACAAACAAAAGAAACAAGCAAAAAAAGTTCTAAGTTTGAAAAAAATATTCTAAGGTTCAAAGGTGTCGCGATATCGCGACATAAAAGTTGTCGCGATATCGCGACACCATCAGCACAACGGCGGGCGCAAACTAAATGGTCGCGATATCGCGACATAAAAGTTGTCGCGATATCGCGACACCATCAGCACAACGGCGGGCGCAAACTAAATGGTCGCGATATCGCGACATAAAAGTTGTCGCGATATCGTGACACCATCAGCACAACGGTGGGCGCAAACTAAATGGTCGCGATATCGCGACATAACAGTTGTCGCGATATCGCGACACAATCAGCACAAACGGCGGGCGCAAACCCAAGTGTCGCGATATCGCGACACAAAGGTTGTCGCGATATCGCGACACCTCCGATCAAAGGCGGAAGCAAAAACTCAAGTGTCGCGATATCGCGACATAAAGGCTGTCGCGATATCGCGACACCTCAGAACAAAGCAAGAGCTAAAATGCAGATGTCGCGATATCGCGACACCTCGACAAAGAAGGTCGTAAGACGAAAAAGTGTCGCGATATCGCGACACATTGGCGAAAAAGAACCAAAGGCAGAAAAGTGTCGCGATATCGCGACACATTGGCGAAAAAGAACCAAAGGCAGAAAAGTGTCGCGATATCGCGACACATTGGCGAAAAAGAACCAAAGGCAGAAAAGTGTCGCGAAATCGTGACATGTCGCGTTTTCGCGACCTGGCTAAGAAAGAGAAGGCGGGTTTTCGTGGACTATTGCAGAACGACAGTTGGCAGTTCCAGAAGCCGTTAAGGCAGTTCCAGGAAACCGTTGCAGCGGTTACAGGGACGGTTACGAACGGCGTTTGCAGCAAGAACCTGTGATGATAAAAAGGGATTTTTTTGAAGGATTGCGGAGGCTGGAGAGACGAAGGCTACGACTTCTTTTGGCATTTTTTGTACTGTGTAATCTTCCATAGTTACGAATTGTAAAGCTTTCCATGCTTCGAAATAAAATTGCGTCTTTTCTTTGTTAATTAAAATTGGCTCCCCATCAAATTCTTACCCTTGACAGGGGTTTTCACAGTAGAATTATTTTGTGGGTGCACATTAGCACCAGATTCACTTGAGATATGAGCCATTTTTTGATCAACTTCTTGAAACTTATTTCGTGGTCTCTTTAATCCTTGCCCTAGACGTCGTGGAAAGGTATGGTTTTCACTTTTCTTTTGTGCAGCAAATTGGAAGCCGTTGTCACTCAAGTTCACAGTATGATCTGTTGAAAGACAAATTTCTAACCCATCTTGTATCCCCTGCAACATTTCCTGCTAAAATATTGAGCATAAACCACAAAAATATTGGCTGCTAGGGCCCGAAGGCCCTAAAAACCAACCTCTGGAGCTGCTTGCACTCAACCCAGATGAAACCCTCGCATAGCCGCTTGCCAAATATGTCGTTCACACATAGGGATGCGCTAAGATCTGTGTTGCTCCAAATGATATGAAAATTGGTGGAGACGTTCTAGGGTTTTTCAGGCATCTACCCTCAAAATTTCAGCTCAATCCGAGTTCGGATGAGTGAGATATGACCGAAATGAGTTCAGCAGTTTGGGCAATCCTGCGAAAAACGTCTAATCCTCCCCGGCGCGAATATTTTTCAAATCACATCTCTATCAAAATCTTTCCGCTTCCATCTCATTGTCTAGAACCAATAGTTGACAGCCATGTTTTTCTTCCAAAATGTCGCGCACATCTTTTTCTGCAACAGTATCCCATGCTATTAACAAAATGCTACGACAACCTACCAAATTAGTTTTGCGACGGAGGAGATAATGGAATTCAGTTCAAAAGAAGTTTTACCACAAAAACACATTATTCTAGTTGGACGTGGTTCCCGTTTTCATTCATTGCAGTCAACGATATTATTTTTATCCACCGCTGGAAGTTTTCCTTTCCTAAAGTACTCAATTTATCAGAAGCCTCTTCGCAAAGACGTAATATCTTTTTTTGGCTATCAAGAGGAATGGTTCCTAATACTTTACCCATCCCTTCCACAAATCCGTCTGAGTATTTCGAATTGTAATAACCAACGGAAATATGGTATGCCATGACTGGTGCATATCGTTCCAGAAAAGAAATGCGGAGAGTTTTAGGAGTAATCATATCCCTTTTTACTAAAGGCTGTAAAAACCTGTGAAGTAGAATTTCTATCAAATATTTGGACGATGGGCCTGCCCGTTGAACTTCCAGCAATATGCCCAAAAGGAATGGATCTTCAACGAAAGTTTGGAAGGCATATTCAAATATTTTGATATCACAAACCTTCATTAAGTCTAACAACCATAACAACCCCTCACAAGCACGGTCCCACTTTCCTTCTTTAATGGCATCAATTTTGAGAGCAAACTCTTTTAGAAGGGTGTTTCTGCATGTTTTTCGAATATCGCGATGTACATGTCCCTTAAAGCTTGAAATCATGTAATTCTTAATTTTTCCCCGAATGTAGAGCTCAGGCACGAAGGGGCTACCCTTCCACATTTCCCTAAATAATTCCTGCAACTTGTCTTCTAAAAGTTTTAACTCTTCAGAAAAGGATGAACGAGACGTTCGAAATCTTTGGGCTAAATCATGAGAAATGTTTACCTGCAATGTTAATAGCAAAGATACGACCTTAGGCTTTTGCTGGGGAGTCCAAGGAACCGCTTCGAGATGTCGCATGCATGCTTTTATTCCTTCTTCAAAAAGCAATTCCGAAGCAACTGGTAAAATCTCTAACACTTGATCGATTCCAGAGAAGCGAAGTTCTGCTCTCGAGTAAGCCGAATACATGAGCTCAATACATGTGATGTAATTCTCGACAGCTCCATTGGAAGGGATTGTTAGCGTTATGTGAGGCGACGCATCAGTGGGAGAGAGTCTGGCTTCAAGACTTGTGAATGGAGGCGTAGAGGACTGCAATGGTATTCAACCCCATCAGAACTAATTATCTGTAATTGAATGTCTCCCTTACTCGTACTCGTCCCAGATTCGAAGCGGCTGTGTGGGGGAATTCATGGGAGCGACGTTTGAGGTCGCGTATGAAATGACCAAGGAAATTCACCGGATGAGAGGGTGGATATAACCATCCGAATGAAAGGAAATCGACAGGTCTCAATTTTTTTTTTGGAACCTAAAGGTCACATTTTAACAAAGATCCAAAATTAAGAAAAATAGTCGAGAGGTTTTTAGAAGAAGAAAGCCGATAGAGAGGGAGAGGCACCGCCAGTACAGATCACAATATTTAAATCTAGTTAAATGAAATATTAAATATATCAGAGTTGCGTGGGTTCTAAAGTGTGATTTTTTTTTTTGAAGTGTTATAATAGTATGTCCTTTATTGAAATAATATAGCAATAGAGTTAAGATGCAAAACGTAGGATTGTTTAAATTTTATGAAATTAGTTAAGATATAAAATATTAAATAATAATACGTCTATATATTAATAAAAATATTTTTTATTATTAAAGTTATAATTTATTATTTAATTGGTAATGATTTAGTGTTTGTTAATGGTTTGATTAGGTTTGATTTTTTTTTACAGTAAAGATTACTTGATGGACTAGGGTTTATAGAGGTTTTCCTAAAAGGAAAAAAAATCAAGTTTATTTATTTGATCCTATTTTTTAAAATATTTAGTAAAAGGGTGTTTACAATGGTTGGCTTGTAAACTTTATTTAAAAAATAAAAATAAAAATGGTTTGCAAACTTTTTTTTTAATATTTTTTATTTATTGCATTTTTTTTACTAATAAATAAAAATTTTCAACAATCACTTTTATCTTTTGTGATTATGCTACATCAAAGAAATAGAGTGGGTTTTTATTATTAGATATTTGGCCAATTATGTGTTGGAGGTAATACCAGTATATTGGTAATCTTTGGATTATACACCAAAATAAGTTTTGGATAAAATTAGATAATTAAGCTATAGATTTTGATGGGCAAGGAAAAGGGAAAGGGAAGGTATTACACTGGTTAAAAGATAGTCCATAGCCAATGCCAAGGAAAGTGGAGGATGGGAACTTAATAACATCTTTACATTTACCAAGGCTCTAACAACAAAGTGTGTTTGGAAGATAATATCAAAAGAAGGCTTATGGAATAAGATCATACATGAAAAGTATTTAGATCCATTCACAGTTGAGAAGTGGATAAGGACCCCAATAAAACAAATTCATAATATTTCAATCTATTGAAAGGTAGTGATTTATGCCTTTTATATTATAGGTGATTGGCTTACTTGGAACATAGGGGATGGTTCAAGGATAAGACTAGAATTATATACTTGGATTGGTTGTGGTGATATGCATAGACTACCAAATAATGTAATTCAATCTCCAAGATCCTAGTGGATTGAAAATCTCACCCAAGTAGCTGATCCGTAATCTTCTAAAAACTAGAGTTAGAGATGGAAGGAAGTAATAGTGTTAGTGATTTATGGCCAAGAGGCACATCGATGGGAAGAATATATGGTGATACTTAAAGCTAGGACTATCAAGTTGCAAGAGGAAACTAATCAATTGGTTTGGACAAATAATAAAGCTATGGGGAGTACACTCCAAAGTTAGAGTATAAGGATTTATTGGAAGATAGCAATGATGATATAGCATGGTGGTGGAAGATAGTGTGGAAGAACAAAGCCCCATTGAAGACAATAATATTCCTATGGCTTGCTATGAATAATAAGGTTTTGACATGGCCAGGTATTATAAAATAAAAATTGGAATGATCCAAGAATGTGTTATTTATGTAAGTTAGATAATGGAATAATTGATCATTTACTTGTAGCTTACTCCTTTATTAGACATGTTTAGAGGGAGGTTATAGCATACTTAAAGCTTCCTATAGGATGACAAGAAGATTCCTTAGGAGAGTGCTTAAAATATTGGTTTGAAAATAGGTCATACAATGGTTTTATAGCTATCCTGTTCTTTGTGTTTTGAGGAGTATTATTATCTAGGAACATTGATTTTTTTTTACAATCAAGAGAATTCTACTTGGCAAGAATCCTCCCAAATCATAAAAAGTTTCAATAATTATAAGGTTTTGCAAACAACAAAGTTAAAAAAACAAATCATCCCTTCAAATATCGATAAATCAAGGACTTGGAGCTTTTTTTATGGGGCTAGACATGGGTCTCTAAAGTTTATGCAATAAGAATATTACTATATATTTCTAACTCTTATTATTTTAAATTCAAGAATGGATTGAGAGAAGGTTATAATAATTATGCTTAAATTATGGCACTCAAATTGTAGGTTTAGTTGGTAGAATCAAAAGGAATATAAACAATTCAAATTTACAAAGACTCATAGGTATAATAAATTGGATGCTTGTGTTTTTAGAAAACATGATTATACAACCCATTTTCTCTTAGATAAAAATTATGGATTGAAGTGAAGCTTTTACTTTTTGGCATATTTATAGAGAATTGAATAGGGAAGTAGATGAACTCTCAAAGGAGGCACTTTATATTGAACCAGGTATGTTCTTAGTATAGGAATTTAGGAAGGAAAGTGCACTACAACTGGTCCATATCTCTATCTGGGTAATTAATTAACTTTAGTTAAAGCAAGTATACTTGAAGAAATATTTTTAAAAATATCAAAATTTAGTGATTTAAAGGATACTAGTTGATAAATTAGGATGGTGTGTAAGGAAAGAACTTAGCCTAATAAAGATAGATTGTTATGACATATAAGCAACATAATTTTTAGATCATTATTGAACCTTTGAAGAAATGTCAAAGGGCATGTAAAGAAAGTAATTTCATATTTGCTTAATATCAAAATATGATTTTTTAAAAGGAAAAAATATGATCTTATTTAAATCCTTTTCACCTATCAAAAAAAGATGTAGTTTTATTTTTCTTGCATTCCTTGATATTGTTATCCATCATCTCAAAGAGATTTATTAGTTTTTTATATAAGTAGTTATTTTATTAAAATACCTTACAAAAGTATCATTTCTCTTGATTGAAATGAACCTTATCTATAATTTTGAGGAGCCTAGTGCTAGTTATTTAGAGAAAGTGATGGAAAACCACCTAAAAACACATGTGAGCATACCAAGAGTTTTTAAAAATATTCCTTGGAATTTGGCATTTGAATTTGGAAGTAAAAAATATGGGAATCATAAGGAACCTTGATTTTTAAACTCAATGTGGATCTAAGGATACCAATACATGAGTTTAAATTTTCATAAGTCACAAAAATATTTCCACAATTTTAGGTTCTTTTTAAAACCTAATGATTACTAGAATTATTTTATAAAGAAGGTGGAATGAATAATAAATACATGGCACAATAAATGGATCTCTTTTGGTGGGAGATTGAATTTGGTCAAGTTTGTGTTTGAGTTAATATCAGTATATTGGCAATATTTGGCTCATACACCAAAAGAAGTTTTGGAAAAAAATAGATAATTAAGCTATAGATTTTGATGGGCAAGGAAAAGAGAAAGGGAAGGTATTCCACTGGTTAAAAGGTAGTCCTTAGCCAATGCCAAGGAAAGTGTAGGATGGAGACTTAAGAACATATTTATATTTACCAAGGCTCTAATAGAAATGTGTGTTTGGAAGATAATATAAAAAGAAGGCTTATGGAATAAGATCATACATGAAAAGTATTTAGAGCCATTCACAATTGAGAAGTGGATAAGGACCCCAATAAAACAAACCCATAATATTTCAAACTATTGAAAGGTAGTGATTTAGGCCTTTTATATTATAGGTTATTGTCTTTCTTGGAACATAGGGGATGGTTAAATGATAAGACTAGGCTTATACCCTTGGATTAGTTGTGGTGATATGCATAGACTACCAAATAATGTGATTCAATATCCAAGATCCTAGTGGATTGGAGTTCTTGCCCAAGTAGCTGACCCATAAACTTCTAAAAACTAAAGTCAAGGATGGAAGGAAGTAATAGTGTTAGTGCTTTAAGGCCAAGAGGTACACCGATTGGAAGAACATATGGTGATACTTAAAGCTAGAACTATCAAGTTGCAAGAGGAAACTAATCAATTGGTTTGGACAAAGAATAAAGATATGGGGGAGTACACTCCAAAGTTAGGGTATAAGGCTTTATTAAAAGATAGCAATTATGATCTAGCATGGTGGTCAAAGATAGTATGGAAGAACAAAGTCCCATGGAAGACAATAATATTCCTATGGATTGCATTTGAAAAATAAGGTTTTTACATGAGAGATATTATAAAATAAAAATTGAAATGGTCCAATAATGTGTTATTTATGTAAGTTAGATAATGGAATAATTGATCATTTACTTGTAGCTTGCTCATTTATTAGACATGTATAGATGGAGGTTGTAGCATACTTAAATCTTCCTATAGGATGACAAGAATATTCCTTAGGAGAGTGCTTAAAATATTGGTTTGAAAATAGATCAGACAAAGGTTTTATAGCTATCCTATTGTTTGTGTTTTGAGGAGTATGATTATCTAGGAACATTGATTTTTTTTTACGATCAAGAGAATCATACTTGGCAAGACTCCTCCCAGATCATTGAAAGTTTCAATAATTATATGGTTTTAGAAACAACAAGGTTAAACAAACAAATCATCCTTCCAAAGATCGATAAATCAAGGACCTGGAGCTTTTTTCATGGGGCTAGACAGGGGTCCCTAGAGTTTATGCAGCAAGAATATTACTATATATTTCTAACTCTTATTATTTTAATTTCAAGAATGGATTGGGAGAAGATTCTAATAAATATGCTTAAATTATGACACTCAAATTGTAGGTTTAGTTGGTATAATCAAAAGGAATACAAATGGATTATGGAATATCTTTGTTCTATTTATTTTGTAGTTTTACTTAATGGGTCAGTCTCTTAGTTCTTCAAATCTTCTCAAGGAATAATTCAAGGTTGATCCTCTTTACCGTTGTTATTTATCGATCAAGAGAATCATACTTGGCAAGACTCCTCCCAGATCATTGAAATTTTCAATAATTATAAGGTTTTAGAAACAACAAAGTTAAACAAACAAATCATCCCTCCAAAGATCGATAAATCAAGGACCTGGAGCTTTTTTCATGGGGCTATACAGGGGTCCCTAGAGTTTATGCAGCAAGAATATTACTATATATTTCTAACTCTTATTATTTTAAATTCAAGAATGGATTGGGAGAAGATTCTAATAAATATGCTTAAATTATGACACTCAAATTGTAGGTTTAGTTGGTATAATCAAAAGGAATACAAATGGATTATGGAATATCTTTGTTCTATTTCTTTTGTAGTTTTACTTAACGGGTCAGTCTCTTAGTTCTTCAAAGCTTCTCAAGGAATAATTCAAGGTTGCTCCTTGTTACCGTTGTTATTTACTTTGATAGATGAGGGATTAAGTAGGCATATTTTAGAATCCAAGATAGAATAAGTAGTGAAGAAAATTTGGATAGGTAGAATAGTGGAAGTCATCCATCTAATTTTTGTAGATGATGTTCTCATTTTTATAGATGGAATAGTAAGATTTATAGAGAAATTAAAATAATGTTTAGATTTTTTAATCTACAAACAAGTATGTATATTAAGTCAAACATCTCTTTTAACCATGTGGATCATGATCAGACCATATTCCATTTAATAGATCTAATATTCAAGGGTGCATTAAATATTTTGGGTTCTTTTTAAAACCTAATGATTACTAGAATTATTTTATAAAGAAGGTGGAATGAATAATTAATACATGGCACAATAAATGGATCTCTTTTGGGGGGAGATTGAATTTGGTCAAGTTTGTGTTTGAGTTAATATCAGTATATTGGCAATATTTGGCTCATACACCAAAAGAAGTTTTGGAAAAAAATAGACAATTAAGCTATAGATTTTGATGGGCAAGGAAAAGGGAAAGGGAAGGTATTCCACTGGTTAAAAGATAGTCCTTAGCCAATGCCAAGGAAAGTGGAGGATGGAGACTTAAGAACATATTTATATTTACCAAGGCTCTAATAGAAATGTGTGTTTGGAAGATACTATAAAAATAAGGCTTATGGAATAAGATCATACATGAAAAGTATTTAGATCCATTCACAGTTGATAAGTGGATAAGGACCCCAATAAAACAAACCCATAATATTTCAAACTATTGAAAGGTAGTGATTTAGGCCTTTTATATTATAGGTTATTGGCTTGCTTGGAACATAGGGGATGGTTCAATGATAATACTAGGCTTATACCCTTGGATTAGTTGTGGTGATATGCATAGACTACCAAATAATGTGATTCAATCTCCAAGATCCTAGTGGATTGGAGTTCTTGCCCAAGTAGCTGACCCATAATCTTCTAAAAACTAAAGTCAGGTATGGAAGGAAGTAATAGTGTTAGTGCTTTAAGGCCAAGAGGTACATCGATTGGAAGAACATATGGTGATACTTAAAGCTAGAACTATCAAGTTGCAAGAGGAAACTAATCAATCGATTTGGACAAAGAATAAAGATATGGGGGAGTATACTCCAAAGTTAGGGTATAAGGCTTTATTAAAAGATAGCAATTATGATCTAGCATGGTGGTGGAAGATAGTGTGGAAGAACAAAGTCCCGTGGAAGACAATAATATTCCTATGGATTGCATTTGAAAAATAATATTTTTACATGGGAGGTATTATAAAATAAAAATTGGAATGGTCCAAGAATGTGTTATTTATGTAAGTTAGATAATGGAATAATTTATCATTTACTTGTAGCTTGCTCATTTATTAGACATGTATAGAGGGAGGTTGTAGCATACTTAAATCTTCCTATAGGATGACAAGAATATTCCTTAGGAGAGTGCTTAAAATATTGGTTTGAAAATAGATCAGACAAAGGTTTTATAGCTATCCTATTGTTTGTGTTTTGAGGAGTATGATTATCTAGGAACATTGATTTTTTTTTATGATCAAGAGAATCGTACTTGGCAAGACTCCTCCCAGATCATTGAAAGTTTCAATAATTATAAGGTTTTAGAAACAACAAAGTTAAACAAACAAATCATCCCTCCAAAGATCGATAAATCAAGGACCTGGAGCTTTTTTCATGGGGCTAGACAGGGGTCCCTAGATTTTATGCAGCAAGAATATTACTATATTTTTCTAACTCTTATTATTTTAATTTCAAGAATGGATTGGGAGAAGATTATAATAAATATGCTTAAATTATGGCACTCAAATTGTAGGTTTAGTTGGTATAATCAAAAGGAATACAAATGGATTATGGAATATCTTTGTTCTATTTCTTTTGTAGTTTTACTTAACGGGCCAGTCTCTTAGTTCTTCAAAGCTTCTCAAGGAATAATTCAAGGTTGATCCTCTTTACCGTTGTTATTTATCGATCAAGAGAATCATACTTGGCAAGACTCCTCCCAGATCATTGAAAATTTCAATAATTATAAGGTTTTAGAAACAACAAAGTTAAACAAACAAATCATCCTTCCAAAGATCGATAAATCAAGGACCTGGAGCTTTTTTCATGGGGCTATACAGGGGTCCCTAGAGTTTATGTAGCAAGAATATTACTATATATTTCTAACTCTTATTATTTTAAATTCAAGAATGGATTGCGAGAAGATTCTAATAAATATGCTTAAATTATGACACTCAAATTGTAGGTTTAGTTGGTATAATCAAAAGGAATACAAATGGATTATGGAATATATTTGTTCTATTTCTTTTGTAGTTTTACTTAACGGGTCAGTCTCTTAGTTCTTCAAAGCTTCTCAAGGAATAATTCAAGGTTGCTTCTTGTTACCGTTGTTATTTACTTTGATAGATGAGGGATTAAGTAGGCATATTTTAGAATCCAAGATAGAATAAGTAGTGAAGAAAATTTGGATAGGTAGAATAGTGGAAGTCATCCATCTAATTTTTGTAGATGATGTTCTCATTTTTATAGATGGAATAGTAAGATTTACAGAGAAATTAAAATAATGTTTAGATTTTTTTATCTAGAAAAAAGTATGTATATTAAGTCAAACATCTCTTTTAACTATGTGGATCATGATCAAACCATATTCCATTTAATAGATCTAATCTTCAAGGGGGCATTAAATATTTTAGGTTCTTTTTAAAACCTAATGATTACTAGAATTATTTTATAAAGAATGTGGAATGAATAATTAATACATGGCACAATAAATAGATCTCTTTTGGGGGGATATTGAATTTGGTCAAGTTTATGTTTGAGTTAATATCAGTACATTAGAAATCTTTGGATCATACACCAAAAGAAGTTTTGAAAAAAAATAGACAATTAAGCTATAGATTTTGATGGGCAAGGAAAAAGGAAAGGGAAGGTATTCCACTAGTTAAAAGATAGTCCTTAGCCAATGCCAAGGAAAGTGAAGGATGGAGACTTAAAAACATATTTATATTTACCAAGGCTCTAATAGAAATGTGTGTTTGGAAGATAATATAAAAAGAAGGCTTATGGAATAAGATCATACATAAAAAGTATTTAGATCCATTCACAGTTGAGAAGTGGATAAGAACCCCAATAAAACAAACCCATAATATTTCAATCTATTGAAAGGTATTGATTTAGGCCTTTTATATTATAGGTTATTGGCTTGCTTGGAACATAGGGGATGGTTCAATGATAAGACTAGGCTTATACCCTTGGATTAGTTGTGGTGATATGCATAGACTACCAAATAATTTGATTCAATCTCCAATATCCTAGTGGATTGGAGTTCTTGCCCAAGTAGCTAACCCATAATATTCTAAAAACTAAAGTCAGGTATGGAAGGAAGTAATAGTGTTAGTGCTTTAAGGCCAAGAGGTACACCGATGGGAAGAATATATGGTGATACTTAAAGCTAGAACTATCAAGTTGCAAGAGGAAACTAATCAATCGATTTGGACAAATAATAAAGATATGGTGGAGTACACTCCAAAGTTAGGGTATAAGGCTTTATTAAAAGATAGCAATTATGATCTAGCATGGTGGTGGAAGATAGTGTGGAAGAAAAAAGCCCTATGGAAGACAATAATATTCCTATGGATTGCATTTGAAAAATAAGGTTTTTACATGGGAGGTATTATAAAATAAAAATTGGAATGGTCCAAGAATGTGTTATTTATGTAAGTTAGATAATGGAATAATTGATCATTTACTTGTAGCTTGCTCATTTATTAGACATGTATAGAGGGAGGTTATAGCATACTTAAAGCTTCCTATAGGATGACAAGAATATTCCTTAGGAGAGTGCTTAAAATATTGGTTTGAAAATAGATTAGACAAAAGTTTTATAGTTATCCTATTGTTTGTGTTTTGAGGAGTATGATTATTTAGGAACATTGATTTTTTTTTACGATCAAGAGAATCATACTTGGCAAGACTCCTCCCAGATCATTGAAAGTTTCAATAATTATAAGGTTTTAGAAACAACAAAGTTAAACAAACAAATCATCCCTCCAAAGATCGATAAATCAAGGACCTGGAGCTTTTTTCATGGGGCTAGACAGGGGTCCCTAGAGTTTATGCAATAAGAATATTACTATATATTTCTAACTCTTATTATTTTAATTTCAATAATGGATTGGGAGAAGATTCTAATAAATATGCTTAAATTATGATACTCAAATTGTAGGTTTAGTTGGTATAATCAAAAGGAATACAAAAAAATCCAAATTTACAAAGACTCATAAGTGTAATAAACCGAATGCTTGTGTTTTTAGGAAACATGATTATTCAACCCATTTTCTCTTAGATAAAAGTTATGGATTGAAGTGAAGCTTTTACTTTTTGGCATATTTATAGAGAACTAAATAGGGAAGTAGATGAAATCTCAAAGGAGGGATTTTAGATTGAACTAGTTATGTACTTAGTATAGGAATTTAGGCAGGGAAATGCACTACAACTGGTCCATATCTCTATATGGGGAATTAATTAACTTTAGTTAAAGCAAGTATAGTTCAAGATATATTTTTAAAAATATCAAAAGTTATGCTATAAAAATCCTAATGTGTTTTATGCTATAAAAATGAGGAAACATCTAACTACCTAATGTTTGAGTGGTCATTCATGTCCCATATCTAGGAGAGATGGTTTTTAGCTTATAAAATTTGAGCCAATGGTGATATCAATTAGATTAATATTTGGAAAATATAGAAGAGAGAAATATTAAAATTTGAATCTCTTTATATTAGTAGAAGCTTAAATTAAACTTTATTTGGTGGTAACTATGGATGGAGAGGAATGACAAAATTTTATGAAAAAATATTTTCTTCCTTGAATGTCATCTAGTAGGTCATTTAGAGTAATTTCATTGACACTATGGCAATGTATGTTGAAGAGGAAACTTAGGTTCATACAGGGATGATGGAGAAGGAAGCTAAAGTGCAGGAGGATCAGACTAGACCTAGTTGGAAAACATCCCTAGAAGGTTATATTAAAATTAGTTTGGATGGACCTAGAATTGGAGAGATCTACAAGAATTATGTTGGGAAAATTCTCTATTGGGAATTGCAAGGCTTATTCAAGGCCATGAACACTAAAGAAAAAGTCTTAGCTATCATATTTGCTTCTATCTAGGTAATAAGATAAGGTTATAGGAGGATAATCATAGAATCAAATTTCTAAATCTTGGTATAATATTTGGATTGCATGTGAAACTTTGACTTAGAGACATGGAGGTTGAAGATTCTTATCATTCAAATTAGGGAGTTGTAGAGGAAATTAGATGATGTGATCCTGATTTATGTGGGTAAAGCTATGTATACAATGGAAATCTCCTTTTAGTGTTGTAATTAAAAGTGGTTAGTTCTAAATATATGAGGCTTTAGAGTTATAGAAGTTTGTTGGAAATTTAAAAGGAGGAAATGAGTGCTCTTACTAACTAAGGTTGGAAAGAGCCTCATCCCAACTTGTAAATAATCTTGTTTTAATATAATGTTTTTAAATTATAAAAAAAAAAAGTTATTTTTTAAAACTTATGTAATATATTATTTTAAATATTTTGGAATATTTACCTTTTTCTTAAAATTTTGTCTATATATGTGGTTAGATTATTTAAATTAGTGATTTGGTTTACATATTATAATCTAAAATGTTATTTTTTAGTTACATAGGAGATTTGGTTACAACCACACAATTTTCAGTAACTAATAAGTGTAGGGTTCAAACCATAGGGGTTGCTTCTCCCAAACCTATTCCGCTTCGTTATTGTTGACCCAACGAGAAGGGGGCCATTTGTAACTCGAGATTCATACCATAATCATCGGTCTAATGCACACTCGAAGGATTTAGATCATACTACTACCTTTGCAAACAAGCTACCCCCGAGGTTTAAACTTGGATGTCTTCTTGGTAAATGTGTGGTCAAATAAGCACTTACCAATCCACCTAGCCCTTGGGTGCTAAAAAATTATGTGGTTAGTGTGATAAATCCCTAAGATCAACGCATAGGTTTGAAAAGTCCCCTCCGAACCATGACCTCTAGTAAGGCTAAGAGCTACTCTTGTACCATGACCCCTGGTAAGGTCGAGAGCTACACTTGTCAATAGGAGAATAACACACAACCATTTAGATATCAATAGGATGGGCACAAGGGGAATAAATCCTTGTTGATAAGAGCTACACTTGTCAATAGGAGAATAACACACAACCATTTAGATATCAATAGGATGGGCACAAGGGGAATAAATCCTTGTTGACCTCTATCAGTACATAGGACATTTCCAACTGCACCTTGTATCTGCAAGGTAGACACAGAGAGAACACAGGGAGAATGGAACCTGGGTTGGCCTCTACCAACACCCAAGACTTTCACCAACTGTACTACTCAAGCTAGATAATCTAAAATATTGTTGCAAATTAATGCTAATACCCAAGACTTTCACCAACTATACTAATGAAGCAAATAATCTAAAATGTTATTGCAAACTAATGTTTTAAAAAGATAAGTTCAAAAAAATTTAATAATTAAAAAAATATTATCAAACTATAATTAAACATTAAAATACATACAAATAATAAAAAATATTATTATAAATAGATGAAATGCTAAAAGATATCAAATTTAATATTATTGTAATCAGTCCTAAGGGGAGTAGTAGTTTGAGCCAAAGCTCAAACTGGAGCATGGGCAAATGTGTAAAGGGGTGGGTGTGTTTTTGAAGTGTGTTAAATTCTATATTGATAAGTGTAGCTCTCCACTCATGGTTGAGAGGAGATTGTTCAGCCCTATGCATAGGTCATAAGGGTTTATCACACTATGCAAATAAACAAATTAAACAAAAAAAAAAACATTGCAATCAAATAAGTGATGGAATACTCTCACATTAAAGAAACAATTTTGATATGTTATAGAAATTTTAATAATACATTAGTTTATTAGTTTAAAAAAATATAAATTATCTATTACACCATTAAATTATATAAAAAACCTTAGTAATATATATATATATAACCAATACCAAACTCTCCCCCAACTTTACTTGAAATTCACACCCTAAACTCCTTCCTAAAAGTTGTAAATTCCTACCATAAATTATCAACTATTAAGAATCTTAGCAAAAATAGCTTTTGATTTTTGTTTCTTTTTTTATTAATATTAAGAGGTGGGTGTTTTGATCAAGAATCTCCCAACCTGTTATAACAACTCCATCATGGAGACACACACCCACCCCCTCACGCACTCACCCGCGCTACGGTTTGAACCTTGGACCTCTAAGGTTTGAACCTTGGACCTTCCGAAGAAGAACCAAAACCCAAACCCAAACCGTTGAGCTGCACCCAAGTACAGCAAACATAAAAACAACTTTTCTTAAAATTTTCATAAGAAAGTCTGTAACAACAGAAAATTTCAACCAATAGTTGACGGCCATCTTTTTCTTCCAAAATGTCGCCGCACATCTTTTTCTACAATAGTATCCCATGCTATTAACAAAATGCTATGACAACCTACCAAATTAGTTTTGTGACGCAGGAGATAATGGAATCCAGTTCAAAAGAAGTTTTATCACAAAAACACACTATTCTAGTTGGACGTGGTTCCCGTTTTCGTTCATTGCAGTCAACCATATCATCTTTATCCACCGCTGGAACTTCATCTTATCTTCAGTTTTTATAAATTTATGAGAAGCATCTGTGCAAAGACGTAATATCTCTTTCTGGCTATCGAGAGGAATGGTTCCTAAAACTTTACCCACCCCTTCCACAAATCGGTCTCTCGAACTGTCACATTCAAGCCAGCAAATATGGTATGCCATGACTGGTGCATAGCGTGTCAGAAAAGAAATGCGGAGAGATTTAGGAGTAATCATTTCCCCGTTTGCTAAAGCCTGTAAAAACCTGTGAACTAGAATTTCTATCAATTCTTCGGACGGTCCCACTGACGGTTTAACTGCCACCAATATTTCCTCAAGGGATGGATCTTCAACGAAAATTTTGAATGCATCTTCAAATATTTTGATATCACAAACCTTCATCAAGTCTAACAACCACAACAACCCCTAACAAGCACGGTCCCACTTTCCTTCTTTAATGACGTCAATTTTGAGAGCAAACTCTTTTAGAAGCGTGTTTCTGCATGTATTTTTAATATCGCCATGTTCATGTCCCTTAAAGCTTGAAATCATGTAATTCTTAATTCTTCTTCCGAATGAAGGGATCAGGCACGAAGGGTTTACACTTCCACATTTCCCTAAATATTTCCTGCAACTTGTTTTCTAAGGGTTTTAATTCTTCAGAAAACGATGAGTCAGCCATTCGAAATCTTTCGGTTAACTTCAATGGTAGTAGCAGAAATACGACCTTGGGCTTTTGTTGGGGAGTCCAAGGAACAGCTTCGAGATGTTGCTTGCATGCTTCAATTCCTTCTTCATAAAGCAATTAGTAAAATCTGAATGAAAGGAAATCGAAAGGTCACATTTTAACAAAGTTCCAAAATTAAGAAGATGAAGAAAGCCGATAGAGAGGGAGAGGGACCGCCAGTACAGATCACAATATTCAAATATAATTAAATGAAATATTAAATATATCAAAGGAGTTGCGTGGGTTTTAAAGTGTGAACTGTGAATTCATGTTTAATTTTTTTTAAATGATATAATAGTATTATGTCCCTTAATGAAATAATATAGCAATAGAGTTCAGATACAACAGGTAGGATTATTTAAATTTAATGAAATTAATTAAGATATAAATATTAAATTTTAATACGTATATATATTAATAAATAATTTTTTTATTACTAAAGTTATAATAAACAAACAAAGTTTATTATTTTATTGGTAATAGTTTAGTGTTTATTAAAGGTTTGATTCAGTAGATTTCTTTAATAATAGGGTTATTTGATGGACTATAGTTTATAAAGGTTTTTGTAAAAGAAAAAAAATCAGGTTTATTTGATCTTTATCCCCGTGAGTGTGGGTGATGTAACCCGAGTTCAATCCCCATGGTGGATGTGTATAAGAAATATTACTCTTAAAAAAATTATAATAATAAATAAAAAATAAAAATATTTAATAAAAGGTTGTTTACAATGGCTGGTTTGTAAACTTTTAAAGTATTTTTTTATTTATCATATTTCTTTTATTAATAAATATTTTTTCCAACAATCACTTTTACCTCATGTGATTAGGCTACTTCAAACAAATAGAGTGGGTTTTTATTATTAGATGTTTTAAGAAAGGCAACTTTGCTACCACATGGTAAAGGTGATATATGTAAGGCTTCATCATTTGGAATTTAAGTTTTTAACCTACCATATAGGGTAATTATATAGATATTAAAATTCTATTTGATTTGGAATTGGATTGCTTAATTAATTTCTCTTACATAAGTTTTTGTATAAGAACATAGAATTATATACATTCTACTATCTAAGTAGGGTCTACATGTTCTTGCTTTGACATAAATATTTTTTATGGTTTTAATAACATAAATCAAAATCATGTAGATCCTACTTAGATAGTAGAATATTTATTTCCATTTAATAATTTTTAATAGTTAGGCTATATCACCAACAAGATGTAGCAGTTCAATAAAGGATTTGAAGGAGGTATTTGAAGGGGGTTTGTTGGCAAGTTTAGTGCAAAAGAGAGTAATAGATGAAGAGGGGGAGTTGAGAAGAACAGACTAGGGTTGTGACCATTGAGGATGAGGTCATCATTATGCAACATGTATCTTAAACATAAGGTTGTAAAGACATGGGCTAAGAGGACAAATTTTTAGAGTTTTTTTGACAAGACTACCATCATGGTGAGTGAAGTAGAGGGTATCAAAGATAGTGGTGCTTTATCTATTGAGACTAGGTTTGCTAATGCAAACACTAATGGAGAGTTCCCTAACCTTGAGGATCTAAATAGAATACAAGTTTTTGAAAGGGAAGGAAGGTTTAAGGTTTTTTAGAACAAGGTCATGAAGAAGAAGCAATGGACTATTTGATGGATCCTTATGAGGAGATCTCCATATTTGATAGAGGAAGAAAGTATTCTTTCAAAGACTTCATGAATGGGACTAAACCAGTGAAAATTTTATAGGAATGCATGTAGCTCTTGGACATGAGTGATGATTGGGATATGTTCTTTTAGATACCTAAAAATGTCACATTATATCTTGTACAATGCTAACGGTTGATTAATTTGCAAAACCCCTCAAAATTTGCATAATTTACCTAAAATCACTATTCATCCCCTTTAGCTCCTTTTCCTTCCTAAGCCCTCTCCTATGCTTAGCCCTTGGTCACCATGTGACCACCCCTTTAGCCTAGCCTAGGTCCACCTCACCCTAGTCTACCCTTTGACTAGCTTAGCCTCCACCTCACCCTAATTTAACCCATGACCCTAGTCTACCTTAACTCTTGCTCCCGTCATCCCCATGTTCATTCAATGTTATAAATGCCATGAAGACTTTCTTGTCATGTGCATTAAAGGTATTGATGACTCTTCATCCACATGCCATAAATAGAGTGAAGAATTTCCTCCACCCATGCATTTATGAGGCATGGTGCACCCATGCCCATTTATTACATATGGATGGATGAGGACTTTCCTCCACCCAAATTCATTTATGAGGTATAGTGCACACCTCCACATCATAGGCCACATCATAGAACACCACATCCCCCCTAATATTGGCCAAGTTCTATAATTAGAAGGACATTTCTTTCATTTCTAAGAATCATACATTTGCATAATAAAACTCTATAGAAATCACTCTAACCTCCATTACACTCAAACCTTCCATTACCACCAAAAACCATGGATGCTTTTGTATGCTTATTGTTTTTCTCTTTTGTTTGGTGTAGATTCAAAATGTCACCAAAATCAAGTAGGAGCTTCCATGAATCCTTAGGACTAGAAAAACAAACTCTCCAAAATAAGTTTTTGGCTTGCTAACACAAAGTCAACCATACGAACAAGGATGGTCAAGTTTGACCATACCTAAGGGTACAGTTCCCTTTAGAGACCTATTTTAGCAAGATACAGACTAGTAGATCATCAATTTAGGTAATTGTCATTGTTTTTTATCAATTATACATTCATTTTAGCACTTTTATAATATAATAGGTTAGATTTCCTTTCCTTTTATCTTTTATCAACAAGGGTTTGATTGTGATAGGCCCATAGATGCTACTAATAACTTTGATTTGGTTGTGCAGGTGTAGAGGACCTATGTAACTAGTAGTGGCATGCATGTAGTAAGCCCACTCCCCCCTTGAGGTGCTCATAGAAAGCCTTAGTGTCATTACCAATTTACTAAAATAGGGCTTCCTCATTGGAAGACCCATATTATAGTCCATGGGATAATTTGTGTAAAGAAAAACATTTTGTAACACATCTCTTTTTAGCAATGAAATGACATGCTTTTTATGAACACATTCTAGTGATCACGGTGGGACCTCTAAAACCTCCTTATATGTTTAGCTTCTTAGCTATTTCACTAACATTTGTTATCTTTCCAGGTACCAAAACCAACATAGACCCTATAAAATCCTGACACACCAAATCAGGTCCAAGGCATAAGCATTTTTTGGTCTGTGAGTTAGGATCATATAGAGGATTATGATCAACCATGATTGTATAGATCCATATGGTCATAAGTTATCCAAAAATTGGACCCACTTAAGGTAGGTACCTGTTTCTACACAACCACTACAAAAACCCTAGTTTTTATAGAAAATTTCATAGAAATAACCTTCTATAGTAGATAGACCACAAGCAATAGAAATAGCTTCCAAAAACCCCCTCTATTATATATCGTACGGATAGATACAGTAAAACTTGACCACACAAACCCATACGATCAAATCTAGACACTAGAAACTAGCACCCCATAGCCTATCCAATATTCTATATAACATTCTAGTAGCTTCGGACCACAGGTAAATACTTCTAGCACTGTTTTCACTCAAATCATTTTTTCTTGCTTCAAAATCAATTTTTTTTTTACAAATTTCACTTTAAAGGTACCAAATTGCTTTGATCATTTTCAAAATTAATTTATTGTTTTGCAAAAGGCTCCAAATTACTTTGGTCATCTTTTAAAAGCACAACATTCACTTTATTGTTTTTAAAAAGGCCCTAAATTGCTTTGGTCATATCTTAAAAACTTTAATTTATTTTCTTGTTTTTCAAAATGCACATTGGCCAACTTTTAAAAATATTTAATTTCCTTTATTTCTTGGTTTCAAAGGGCTCTTTTATTTCATAAGTATTAACATAGATTTTTTTTTAAGGTCGAACCCCTTTCAAGTTATTTGCTTGTAGGCTTTGCATTTGTCCTTTCAATAACATAGGGTAAGCATGTTAAATAAGATTTGGAGAAAGACTTCAATTTGTTTATCTTTTTGAGTTGAGACAAATTTCAATTTATCTCGTACATAGGGCTCTAACAAGATAGCTAGTCATAACCTTAACAAACATATCTTGACCAGTATAGATAGATTTGCAATCAAGCAAATATTAGCATAGATATTGCTCAAGTCAAGCAATCTATCATTTTCATTTTATTAGCATAGATATTTGCTTACAAAATAGTAACTTTCATTGCTTGCTTAGCATAGATTTCATTTGAAAAGAAATATCTTTTTAAATCAATCAAAAAAGTTTTAATCTCTTTCATAACATAGTTTCCCTTTTACATTTTAATTTCTAAAGAAAAACACTTCACATACTTGCAAAATCTATTAGCACATTGGTGATGTTGGATATTATCACCAACTATCAATCAAGATCAACAATGTTAGCTTTCATATCCAACCGTTAACACACCCCCTAGCCATCTTAGTAGTCATTCAAATAGTTTTCTAGACTTCATCACTAGAAAGCTTGTTACCCTTGATATTATCTTGGGGTGATTTAGGATAGATGCCCTCACTCACAAGGCTAAATAGTTAGTAAGAGTTAAGTTATCATTATTGATCAAGCTCGACTAAGGGTGAAGAAAAATTTGGTTGGCCTATGTCAGTATTAGACAATGTTACCTCTTGTATAAGAGGTTTATTTTTCCTTCTTCTTGGTTGCCTTGAGCCATGTTCATCGTAGGAAGTTATCACCCATTTGTGCACTATTTCTCTTTACATATCCTTGGGTATATTAGGGAATGTGCATGGACACACCCTCATAGATTACATTCAATAACCCTTTGTGTTTGTTTTAGAGGTCTTCAAAAATAGAAAACATCAAAAACATAAGAAAATAAAACAAAAATAAAAATCACACAAGTAACTAGTCAAATTCAAACACATCAACACACAATCACATTCCAAAACACCCACCTTACAACATATTTGCTATTTGTTAAACAAATTTTTTTATTAGTTAGTTTTGCTAAAAAATACCATAAAAATAGATAAATAGACCTAAAAATAGTCCCAAAGCTCTCATTTTCTATTTTTTTCCATCATTTTGTCTTTGTAACCTATTTTTAATAGAACCGTATAGATAGGTATAGTCAAATGTAACCATACGGATAGGCATGGTCAAACCAAAAACTATACAACTAGGTGCATTTTCATCTAGGATTGCACAAATAGGTGTAGTTCTATTTAGAACTAAATTACAATCCCCTTTCATAACCATATACTCATCCTTCACCCTTCTGACATGGTTCTTACCAAAATCCAAGCTCAAGAGCAAGAGTACCTAGCCATGGAAGCTTCTAGGGTAACCCCTCCTTCAACCAACTTGTTTGGGTACCTAAAGGAAGCAACCTCTATTTTTCCTTATAATCCATCTATTCCTTCTCATAGACATACTCAAATGACCTATTGTAATCTTGGCCTTCGTACTATGACCAAGGCCTCGCGTAGTATGACACCCACAATTTTCTACCTGAGAGTCCTCGAGTTTTGATGCCTCTTATTCATGTCCTTGATAGTAACTATTATACTTTATCCCAAATTTAGACTTACCCCAACACTATATTCCAAACCATGGGAAAAATATCATCCACTCATGTTTCTTCCAACCATTATGGCTCCTCTTCTTCTAATATTTTCTCCTCATCAAAAAATCTTACTCTTCAGATGCCCCCTCATTTGCATTCTCTAATTCGAATCCCTTTATCAATCCATGTACGAGGTTCTCTTCTCATTCTAGTTCTTTTGTCCCTCTAGTAACTTTCTATCCCCTACTCCTCTTGAGTCCAATTTTCTTAATCTCACTCCTTTTTTCTCAAATTTTCTTCCTCCAAATACTTTTCAAGCTGGTGCACTTTTGTCTATCCAAATTGTGTTCCTCCTTCCTCTTTCAATCTTACTTCACCCTCCTTTTCAACCACCTTATTCTAATCCTCAATATTTATTCAATCCCTAGTATCTTCCTTATCTTCCACACCCTTATTTATATTCTTCTTGACAACATGTGCAACCTGACTCTTCTAATATTTGTCCTCCTTATTCTCAACTTAATTCCTTCACTTCGTCTCCTTCTAGTCAATCTTCCTTATTTTATCAACCTCCTATTCCTCCTCATCGTAATTAGAGTGGTTTCTTTATTTCACCTCCTTATTGGACTTTAACCCTACCTATTTCTCCATCCTTTTAGACTCTTTCACCTTCTCCTTATGATTGGCCTCTTTCACAATAACAAATATTCAATCAAATCCCTAATCAAGTTCCCAATCAAGTTCACCGCCAAGTTCTACAATTTTAAACTCAACCTCACTTAGTTCCAAATTATCCTCCTATGGCCCAACCTAATCCATGGGCTACACAATAACAATATCAACCTCCTCAATCCTATTATCCTTCTTACTCATCCTATTCTCCATCTCTTCAACCACCACATTATTCTTCTCAAGTGAATTCTATGACTTCTTACCCATAATATCACCACCCATATTATCCATTCCACCACCTCACAATTAGAATTATCCCTACTCTTATTACCCTGAACCTCCCCTTATAGATACATCTATTTATCTTGCCCAGACAACTCAGATATTGCCTAATAAAATGCAAATAATTAGGGAATAACTCAAGAATTTGGAGTTGCAGACAAGTGGCTATGGGTACCAAAAACCCACTTATAGCCAACTCTATAATGATCCTAGCAATATTTCAGTTCTCATGCATTCATATTCATACATGTTTGAGTTCCCTAAATTTGATAAATTCAGAGGAAATGAAGCTCCTAAGGAGCATCTACGAAACTACAAGTTCACTTGATATCATATCATTGACAACAATCCATTAATGTTTAGGAAATTTTCTTTCTCCCTTGGGGAATAAGCTTTAGACTAGTACAACCTACACCAACACAACATATTTTCATTTGAGAAATTGGCAAACCTATTTTTGGAATATTTTTCCATCAATATAAAAAAGAAAACAATATTGTTTGACCTTTAAAGTCTATAATAGTTTTATGATGAACTAACTAATGGCTATGTTTCCAGTTGGCATGGGGTAATCAATGGTTTTGCCTTTTTGATTTCTCTCATCGATTTGGTGAATATGTTCGCTAAAATTTGTGCCAAACACATCTTGACAACTTTACAAATACAACACTGCTCCTTCAAGAATACCATTGCTCAGGTGAAATTAATAGAGGATATCAAAAACCAAGAAGGGGAGGTCAAACTTTGTAAGAAGATAGAATTCCCCAACAAATACTATAAGGGCAACCCAAACCCTAGCCAATATAGAAGTCTCTAAACTAATCAAGTTGTGTTGAGTGTGACAACAACTCTACAACAACAATATACTCAACCACGATACTAGGGTTATCAACACCGTAGGATCTCATTTCTCCCTCTACCACCTAATCAATATTTTGTTCAAATTCAATACCCTCCTCATCCACCCCATAACTGGACCCCCATTTTAGATCCATTAGCCAATTTCTTTCAAAATTTGTACGATGTAGGAACAATCAACTTGCTTGATGTTTGACCAAAAAATTTAAATTGGGTAAACCTAAAAGTCTACAACAAACATCACTTCTATTTCTACCATAGATAATGAGGGTATGATATTAATGATTATTGCACCTTCAAGCATTTGGTTCAATATCTGCTTTATTGGAGCAATATTGTTGGAATGTATTATATTATTTGTTTACTTACTAATGTACCATCATGGGTACATATTTAGATTAGGATTATATTAGGATTTAAGTGTTATATTAAAGTAATGAAATATATGTACAAGTGTAAGAATGTGTAATGATTTTAAATGTGTACGAAGTCCACATGTACATGAGTCTTAGAATAGAATAATGAGGTGTCTCGAAGGTAAATAGTTGCATCTCATTATAAATAGGTCTTCATAGAGTAGAAGTGAGAGAGGATTTTGAAGTGCATAGGTTGAATAGTAATAGATACAATGTATATCATTTTTGTAAAAATGGAGAGGTTGTAACCTCCATTAGAGAGCATTGTATATTTTCATGATATTTTATATATGATCATTTCTTGATAATTTTATCAAGTATTCTATCATATTTCATGCTTATTAGTTAGCCATTATCATAGTTATAACATTGCATGCTTATTTCCATACTTGTGGTCGTATTTACTTTAATTTTAAAGCTTCAAAAGATAACAATGGTATCAAAGTAGTAGATCAATAGGAAATAGAGAGAACCATAAGAGTGAATGAGAGGATATTGTAAATCTTATTTTCAGATTTCTAAAATTTACTATTGACTAAAGTTTTTCCATAGAGTTGCAGAAAAAATTGTGAAGACTAGAACTCAACATTGAATCCACTAGATTGGCAATCCAACTAGTGAATATTGTTTTTACATATTTATAAAAATTTCTATTTCTAATATTTTTTTTTTAGAAATTAACTCTTAGAAGTTGAGAAAATTCCTACAACAGATAGAGAATGATTTTACCTTTGTTGCCTGAAATTCTATGTACTTTCCTCGTGTAGGGATTAGTTCTTTGTTGCAAAAAAATAGAGATTGAAGATTTGGAGGCCTAAGGAGAAAGGTCCCATTGAAATATTTGCATATTGAAGACTCCAAGTTGGATATTGAGAAGAGATATAGTGGTCAAGGAAACCACATTGAAGACTATAAATTCAGGAGGAGGTCCTAGAAAGAAGACCACATTGAAGGAATAAGAGACTCAAGGAGAAGATTCTTGGGGAAGATTGGAGATTGGTGATCTCCATTAAATATTGAAAATTTCACATTGAAGAAGAGGTTCATAGAAGGCCCTATTGAATAACTTCCATATTTGGAAGATTGAGGTTTGATAAGGACTAACAAAATTCCTATTGCAATATTTTAGTAGCAATGGATTTAGGATATCCAAGGAGGAGATCTCATTGTAAAACTTCCATAGTTAAATATTAAAGAGATCAAGGAAGGTCTCATTGAAGTTTTAGAAGTTACAATATTTAAGACTTAGAGAGGTCTCAAGGATAAATAAAGAGAATGCTTTATGAGCCTCATTGGAAGAGTTCCTAGAAGAACTCATTGTAGAAATTACTACTAAGGAGAAGCTCCTGATAGTAAAAGTGTTGGAATAATTATCGCCATCCGACAACAAGCCCAAAGGAGAAAGGTTTGGCAAGAATTTTTTCAAATTTTGAAGTAGTTTGGAGAAGACCTCAAGATAATTAGAATCTTGAGAAGAATGCCATTAGATAGGCCAAGAGTGAAGTTAGAATTTGACAAGAAGAAAGGAGATAAGAAAAGCCACCAAATCTAAGAGATTTGGGGACCATCATTGAAGGGTTCTTGAGGAATATATAATCTATGATTGGAGGAGTATCCTACCAAATTTTGAGATTCAAGGATAGCATTTCACTGAGTTTTTGTGATTGCTTTACAATCTGAAAATTTTCAGATTTGAGGAAAAAAAAAGGTAGCAATTTGTGCAGCGTTAGTAGCTTCTAAGATGCAAAATTTAGAGGTGTATCCTGAAGTAACATTGAAGCTACCAAATCATAGTTTCAGGCAATAGATTAGTGAAGTGTTAAAGCTGCAAAAAGGTGAGTCAAAGAGCTATTTTTGGACAGCCTAGAAGAGCTGTAATATCATCTATAAAATAGCAATTTAGGTGACTTAAATCATTATCTTCATCATCCTCATCTAAAAAAATAGAAAGGTATGCAACAAAAGGTGTAAAATTTCATTTTTTGAGCTTTTATATTTGGATTCTTATTAAGTTTATTAAGCACCAGTTTAAGGATTAAAGGTTGCATAAATAGTGTCTATTTAAGTCTTCAAGGTAGTACAAAAGTTATCATCTACAAGGTTCAAACCTGCACAGAAAAATAGAAGTTAGGTATATTTCAAGAGAAAGAAACATATCAAAATTCTATTGCTTATTCTAAGTAAAATAAGACTCTATAGTTTTTGCATATTCTATAGTGCAAAACATTATTGAAAATCTTGGACTATTAAGTGTAAAAGTAACCAAGCAAGAAAAGTATTGCCAAGGATTTGAAGGTAATATTGGCTTCAATCTATATCAGATAGCAAAGAAATTTGAAGCCTATATTTTGAGAAGTCAAGAGTCTCAGTTTAAGAGCATAGGGGGGCAAACGTCTACATCATCCTAATCTCCGTTTGCATAAGCATCTCATTAGAGCTATACAAGGGAGATCTAAAAAACAGAATATCTCTAAGGAAAGGGAGATAGGTTTAATAGCAATAGAAGGAGAAAGAAAACTCTCAAAATAGTGGTGAAAATCAGATTGCTACAAGCACCATTGTCATCATCTATCCTACATTGTAAGAATACAATAATGAGAGTGTCTCAAGGACATATTACATTGATCGGTGTCTTGCATATAAGCAACCACCATTAGAGAGAGAAAAAGGTATAGTCAGAGTGCTTGAAAGAGGAGCCATCCAAAGATTTCAATGTCCACCATCTCAAGGTTATAAGATCACCATATTTAGGTGCAACAAGTTGTGCAAGGGTAGCATCTTAGTGGGAGTTAGTTGCCACATCAAAAACCTACAACAATACAAGGACAATAAGGTGAACATAGGGTAATATATCATAGTTAGTTGTTAAGAACACAACATAAATAAAGGTGTAATCATTACAAAAGTAGCAGATAAATCCATTACACATCATGCCATCCATGTTGAAGGATATTAGAAAATGAAATGCTTTATTTTATTGAATGAAATATGCCTTACTTAAATAGCAAAGGTGTACAATATGATCCATTGGATCATAACTAACTAAGCTAATCTTAGCCACACAAATTATCCTAGTAACAACTTAGGATATAATTTATTATTCTAACACCCCCCTTAAGTGGTACTAGGATATACTAACACCCCCCTTAAGTGATACTAGGAGGTAGTGAAAAATAACAAAAGCAAAAAAGTGGCATATCCACAAGTATGAAACCCGACAACAAGGCCTGATAAGGTACTCATGTACAATACCACCTTCCATAATAGAAGAAGAAGAATTAGGAAGATGTGCATGGAGGATGGAGAGGAAGGAATATGTCCTCTTGAACCCCCCTAGGACAACTTCCATCAAGATGCCTATAAAGGATCCATGAGATGTCTCAGAAAATTAGAGAAGCCTCGTCACCGAACTGAATGAAAACATACTCTAATACTGGTGCTTGTGACACATATCAAGGTTGTAAACCATGAAAAAATATCACTAAAGAAAATCCCTTGAAACCAAAGTGTCTCACAAAAATAATAATGTGAGGATAGTGTGGAAAGAACCACAAGGATCGCAAGGGATGTTGAAATTGACTCCACAAGCATAAGTAGTGGTTTCCACCTATATGAACACAATGGGCTGATAACAAGGTCTAAAAAAATCTGGACAAACAACAAAAAACAAGGGAAACTTAAAATGAAAGGGCACCAAAGTAGCTCTCCAATGTGTCCTTATGGTGACCTCCTCATCCTACTAAAATGCATGGGTAACCAACCATTGCATCCACTAGGTGCTATAGAGGAGATGACTAGATACTAGGATCACTCTAGAAAATATCTGGGAGTGTCGGGTTCAACCGAGAATGCACTCCATGATATAATAAATTTAAGGCCAAAAAACATAGGTTAAACTACCTCAAAATTGAAATTGGATGCCACCAATGTGTTCTTCTCGGAAAAACCTTTTCGATGACTATAAATACCCCTATATATGGGTTTCAATGTGACCTTCATCTTGCAGGAAAACAATAGCCTTCTTCTTTCCTTCACAAGGGAATATTCCAAAAAATTATCCTTTTGAAAAAAATTCTCTCATGCAGGAGAATATTACAAAACCAGGTTGGCTTCCCACTCTTTTTTTAAATTAAAAAAAGGTGGTCCATTATCACTTAATTAAAGAACTTTATCATGCAATGGGAGCTAATGTTTACAGGCTTTTAGCAGTCAACCCTATGTTAACAAAAAACTTTACCAATGATAGAAAAGTGGCATTACTGACTGTGCGTGCCAATGTGAGGGGCCCACACTGCTAGCATGTGGTTGTCCTGCTATGATCTAGCACTCCAACCCTACGTATAGTAGGGTTACCCAGCCTTGACATGCTCCATGGCGTTCATTCCTTTTTTGGTTCTACAACCACTGCTTCACTACCGCTTTCAATAGGCGACGACATCGCCAAAATTTTAATAAAAAAAATTATTAAATCCTAAAGGTCTTTTACGAAAAGAACAGCTAGTGACGGTCACGAAAAATAAATTTGTAGATCTAGGAATGCAAAATGAATCAGGCACCCATGATGAGTACCACATCATCCTGCTTAATTGAGAGGGCCCTTGATGTTGGTAAGGGAACTTGCCACTACCTCTTCACCAACTGTCATCTTGTTTTTTAAAAAACATGCATGCCCATGTAATTTTAAATAAAGTCCACTTTGAAATAATTCACGACGACACACAATAGTTTGCAAAATTTATGTCGAGCTAGTGTATTAAATTTGGTAAAACTCAGATCTACCCCTTCTTGAATTTTTTCCATCCGTAGATGGAAATATCAGTTGTCGGGGCTTCACCAAGAAACTAGATGACGGACACTGTGTGTACTAGTATGGAAAGCTACTCAATGGATATTGGTCTTCGAAAGTGCAGAAATGCATGTTCTTGAAGGTAGTTGCAAGTGCAAAAATTACTTTGAATCCATACTCTGGATCTTCACCTCCTCCATGATGTCCTCAAAGACCACATTTTTGGATATGCTCTGTCTTGATGGCCCAAATCAACGTTCATTTTTTTGTATGATTGATATTAAATCAATGCACACCCAAATAAAAATGCTCATAAAAATACCCTAAAACTCTCCCTATCCCACCTTCATCTCAAAATGCTCCTACCAGGTAAAATAGAGCACATTTTCATAGTGCAATAGAGGTGGCTTTGCTAGGGCATCGACGTATGCACAACACTCTGTCATACAGAAATAACAACAAAAAAATACAATGGGCCACCACTGATTTGCACGATCTCCTCATGAAGGCCAACAATAATGTGGCTAGCATACCATCACGGTAGAAATATCTAGATCTGCATGTTGGCACTGTAGTCACCAAGCCAAATAGGAACAACACATACTCCAGAGTATTTTATCGATGATTAGAAATTCATTACTTGAACAGTGGATCTCCATTAGTAAAATATCCTAGAAGTATGCAGCATATGCCACAAACTCCTTCTCAAAGACAATGTGGCATATCAGATTGGCATCCTCCTTAAATGAAAGATCCATGAAAACAAAAACCTCAAGCAATTTTTGCATCTATCACATCATTTGTCACTATCGCACACCATTCTTGAATGCATCCAAATTTAGTTCTAAATCTAACTACGAAATCAATGGAGTATTATTCTTAGAGACACGACGTGCCCCCCTTGGCACATTTACTCTAACAAATTACCAATTACGGAGGATCGATGTGCCCACCTTCTATGCAGACATAGTGATTGTTGTTTTCAATGAAAACTGGTGAGAAAAAAATGCCATCTATGGGAGGTCATGCTCGAATCACTGCCTAAGGTGTGAATCTCTAGTTCAGGACTACTTGCTTTTATTTTGAGGGAGGAGTGCACCACCAACCGAAATCAATGGCTTTAATCAACAGGGCATCTATGTTACAAATATTTCTCAAATGAACCAATGGGAATGCTGTAAAAAGCTTTAGAAAAATCAGAGAGTATTGTTCACACCCGATTGTACTCAAAAACTCCTCCATATGCATCTTCAGGTGTGCTTAAATAGGTTTAATAAAAATAGCTCAAATATCATGCTTAGATTAACAACAACGGGCTATTTGACCCATTTTGCCACCAAAAAAATCCAAATCCAGTGAGCTTTGAAGCTTCAACAGGTAGTGTCATGTACAGTTCCATCCTCCATGGCTAAAAAAAATAGGTGGCAAGAAAAATATGCTCCTCACAGCTTAAGAAAATCTTCATGCTTCCAAGCTGTTGTAAGCTAAAATTGTACTACTGCCTACGTTGACAGTCATGGATAGGGTAGGCCAGGAAAATGGTACCAACGATGGTTGTGATCACTCATGTACCAAAATCTAGTTTCTTGATATTTACAAGGAGGGACAACTCTTTAAGAACCGTAGACACCAGCAGACCCATTTGAGCAATGGTCAAAAGCATTATAGCTAGCACAGGATGCAAATGCATTGGGTACCACCACTCCAATACTTAAAATCATTCAAAAGATTTTGTGGAACAAATCTGACTCTGCCAAAATATTTGGCGGTGAGAAAACATAAATCACCATGCCAAAAAAATTGCAAGAGATTAGAAAAACTTCCCACGGGCTCAGCCTTCTCACACCAAACATAGGGCCGACATAGACTTCCTAATCCAAAAATATTACCTCCTATGGACTAAAAAACCAAAAAAAATGGTAGCCATTAATTTCCATCAAACGTCTAGTTTTTGATCCATCAAAGGATGGAGAGCATACTCCCTGGTTTGATGAAATTTTTTTTGAAAAAAATGGCCAAAGAAAAAAATGGGGGGATTTCCATGAGGGAAATCCCCCCTGAGGGAAATACTCCTTCAGGTTCACAATGCAGGGAAAGTCTGCTCTGATACCATGTTAGAAAATGAAATGCTTGATTTTATTGAATGAAATAGACCTTGCTTAAATAGCAAAGGTGTACAATATGATCCATTGGATCATAACTAACTGAGCTAATCTCAACCACACAAATTATCCTAGTAACAACTTAGGATATAATTTATTATTCTAACAAAGGAATCATCCAAGTTGGAGGAGAAAGGCATCTTAGAGTTCACTGTCACATAAGAGCAAAATAACCCGGAATAGCTGGCCAAAGACAAGCATTGAAGCTTTAAGCCTTTTTTGATACGTTGAAGGCAAATCGCATGCAAAAGGAGATTGAAAACTTGCCAAGACCTTGTAAGGAGGAGAGTACCCTTGGAATAAGGAATATAATCATCTCATAATACCCACAACTAGGAAGAAGGATATTTGTTTGAAGTAACACTCAGAGGAAACCAACGAGATACAAAAATACTTCAAAGGGAGAATATCGTTGCACATAATATCAACACCACTTGTCTTATCTTTTCATAAGATTTATATTCACATTCAAAGCAAGGTTGGTACCATTTTTCTTGAGCCCTACTCAGCTAGTAACATCCAATAAGAAGGAACATCCATTACCTTAGAGAATCATGATATTTGTTATACATTACTTAGTAGACAACCATATTGAAATGTATTTACAATAGCATGTAACCGTACGAGAAGAAAATGAAGAGTGCATAGCAAAGTCAAGCAATATTAAAGGAGCTAAGGTGGTCATAGATAAGCATATAGAAAAACTCATTAGTGAATAACATTGTTGATAGGAGATAGAAATAGAATTAATGAACATGAGACCATCATAAGGAAGAGCGCAGGTTAGCCTATAAAGAATGTTAGATCGTCATAAGGAAGATCATCAGTCAGCATACTCTTGTTGGAGAAGAGCACAAGTTGATTGTAAGTTCAATTGAATGCATAGCATATTGAAAAATGCATATTATAAAGGTAATATTAAAGTCTTATTACTTTTGCAAAGCTTTGAGGAGTAATAAGGATATACATATTAAAATTGATATTAATTAAGATTTCATAATCTAGGGATATTTAGTAGGATTTATAAGGTAATAAAAGGTACCCTAGAAATCACATTGCTTACTTTGAGAAGGAAGAAGAAAATAGAAGCATTAAAT
>JAQPPZ010014696.1:0-87357 GCA_028583015.1 Wollemia nobilis
TAAGGAGCCCATAGCAACACCACATATTTATCCACTATATGTAGAGGTAGAAAATTCTATAGCGATGTCAAACATGGATGACATTGGCACAACTCTAGAGTATGATGAATTGTATGCCATGCAAGAGTGGCATGGATATGGAGGTGTGGGTGATGGTATGGAGAGAGAGATATGGAGAGGGAGCTAAGGGAGGGGTAATTATAGGTGGAGAGGATAAGGAAGAGGAGGAGGGTGATCCTTTGAAGCAGTGTGTACATCATTTATTATTGGTTGGAGCATGTCCATTAGAGGTAGCAGTCGAGTATATACCAGCAATTGATGTTGAGGGTGGTGAGGGGCCAAATTTTGATGATAACATGGATTTGGGTGGATTTGTGTTAGCACTTAAGAAGGTTGAGGTTCTATGAGAGCAAGTGTATCTAGTGGAAGTATGGCTCATCAAGCATGAGGTATACTATATACTAGACATGGTGGGACTACAGGCTATGAAAGATAGACTATAGGAGGAAAGATATATATTGTAGATTTAGAGGGATAATCTATGAGAGGTTCTAGATAGGATGTAGGTCAGAAGGGATACAATGTGGGCATAGATAGATGTAAAATAATTGGATAGGTATGGGCTACAATAGGAAGTGGAGAAGTTGAGGACAAGGGGAGACCTGGTGATAGTGTAGGCAGAGGTGGCATAATTGCATCAATCCATTAATGGTTGAGGATATTATATGCATGGGAGAGATATAGGATGACGGCACAAGAGGAGGTTATGCTACTAAGAGGTGTGTCGATTCCATTAGAATAAACCTCTTAATCATGACAAAGTTAAAGGATTATTCCATATATTTTTCTAGTAGTACCCTGGTTCATGGAGTTCACAATGTCATAAGTAACAGTAGCAGGTCCCTCACAAGGTGGTGAGAGGCAGTAGGGGAGTTTTAGGAGAAAACAAGGAGGACAAGAGAGGATTGAGGATGAATATCAAGGATGAGAGGAGAGGAGTGGGGAGATGACTAGGAGACAACAACAAGGATGATATTTTGGATGTGGTTGAGGGGCCATAATTGTGTATATGAGGATGATGTATGATATTTATGCAGTAACATGTTGTCCAATGGTAATTTTGATGTAGCCTATGGTCATAGATGATGATTAATGTATGAAAAATTTATGATTATATATATAAATCATTTTTGATGATGCTATACATATGTTTGTATTATGATGATGTGCATGATTGATGATTTTTTTATTAGATATATATGCTATGTGGTGTGATGGATTTGATTAGATGGGCGATGATGTGATGCATTTGTGTATATTAATGTGAGGTCCATGATTGATAATTTTTATTATATAGATATGCTTATGTGAAGTGATGGATTTGATTAGATGGATACCATGATTGATGGATTTTTTATTAGATAGGTCTATGTTTGAGCATATTTTGGATATGTGTATATGCCCTTCATAATCATAATTATTTTAATTACTCAATGAAAAGTACAAAATCATAGTAACATATCATGAAATATTATAAATAACAATTGACACAAGATGTAATACATGGATAATAACATCTTAACTGGGTAAAAATAAACAATGGCTTATGATACATGATACAAATGAAGATTTTAAGATGTATATATAGTTAATAGTAGTGAAGAAAGATGCTTGTCACTTAAACACCTTATGATTTTTAGATTATAGAAGTATTTCATGAAACTCAAACATCCTAGTGGAACCAATCAAACTCATCTACCGATCAATCAATATCTCATAGAAACATAGACCATCCTAAATATTATCAAGCCACTCATGGACCAAGGTGTGTACGATGATGTATTTCCTAATATTGAGTAAGGTTGGACTAAAAAATTGTAATTCAAGTCAATATAATCTAGCTCATTCAAAAACGTTCAAAATTTTGTATAAAAGATCACTAATGTGATAAACATGTCACCATACGGAGGATATACTCCACTACCAGCTAGGTTTTTATAGCCCTGATGGAGGTTAGCCCCATAATCCTTCGATATAGCTCCACTATCAATGAGGTCTCTATAACCTTAGTGGAGGCATCTAAAATACCTTAGGAATAAATATGTGCATCTCTTTTACTCTTGTCACTTTTTTTTTAAATCTCTCTTTTGTTTGAAACTTGCAATTTGGATCCTCAAGTTTGGATTATGCGCATGCTAGGATGAGTAGGAAAACTTTTTACTTTATGGCAAGACTACTCATGATGTCATCTTCCTTAGACCCAAAATTTGATTATTGTGTGATATGTGTGTGGTCCAAGAGATAACTCTAAGTATCCAAGGGAGGCCAAAATATCCTTAGAATATGATGATATTAGATAAAGGTTAAGTGGAATAGTAGGTATGGCTGAATAATAGAAACAACCTCTATTTCCAATCAACCTAAGCAAATAATGATAAGACATTCTCATGGTGAGGACAAGTGATATATATGACGTATAAAAGATTAATGATATATAGTGGGTGTGCAACACAATGAATAAGGTGATATGACACACGATCAAACACGATAAAATGAATAAATATAAAATAAATAAAGCGTGAGACATTCAGGTAGATGTAATATGTACAATTATTATGTCATTGATTAATTATACCAATCAATATTGGGAAACGTGTATTCACATATCCAAAAGGTGGTCAAATTAGCAAACTATAATCCTTATTCATGGGTGCGATGGATGAATGGATAGGAGACATACAATGTGACAAAATTTGAGGGGGAAGGAGTGGTGGCACACCCATACCAAGATATAAAGTTTCAAAGGAGATAAATGATAAGATAAAAGAAATAAATTTGAGTGAGGAGGATGAAAATGAAGAAAATAGGCAACATGAAGGGATAAAATAGAGGAGATGAAATAAATGGAGGATGAGGAGGGAAGAGGACCAGCCATATGTATGTAGTCACTTATAGTGTGACCATGCAATCAATGGCATAGGACCAAGGAAAAATAAAGACCAATATGATGGATAGAAGGGGGGAATGTGAGAAGGATAAAAGCCCATTTATAGGTACGTAGCTACTTGTAGTGTAATTGTATAATAATTACATGGAACTAAAAAATCAAGTGAAAAAAATAGGATGGTGGCAAAAGGAAAATATATGAGAGGAAGGAAGAAAATATAAGGGATGGAGACAAGAAATAAGATCTTGGATTGGATGTCGATGTGCTAGTTTGTATATGCTATTGTCGGTTTTTGTTTTGTTACTTTTGAATTTTTTTTTTTTTCTTTTTGAAACATTTTATGAGGATCCCAATTTCTTTTTTGTAAAGCCCATTTTTTACTTTTTTTTTGGATTTTTGAGATTAAGTATGTACAAAAATAATGAGCCTATGGGAATGACATTAGGTATAAAAGGAATGGAGGTGAAGGATGTTGATGGGTTTGGGCTCTTCAATCCCTTTAAGAGTGGTAAGCTTGTAGGCAGTAAAACCAAAATTTTATTTGATAATTTAAGGTGCAACCCAATTGGGATCCCCAAAATGTGGAATAGAAAAAACATCATTTTATTTCATTACAAAAGATGTCAAAATACATGTTTTTATTACAATACCCCATGGGCTACAAGAGGGGTTCACAAAAATAAAATATTCCCTTTAGAAAAGTGACTACAATGATGCCCAAAAGGTCTTCTAAACCACCCCAATGGGTGGGTGGGTTTAGAATTCTTAAATGTTTGGCCACCCTTGGTTGCATGCACCTTCGTGAGCCATGTACACAAAAAATACCATGATTAGTAGCATCAAAATGGCCTACCTTGGTTAGGCCCAAATTTATGAGAGATGCAATCAATAACAAGACAAGAAAACTTGATTAAAGCATGAACATAACTTGAAATGCTACAAAACATAAAATGTATTACCTTTCTTATCTTTGTTGATCATCTGTTGTTGACTGTCTGACTATTTTTGGTCTCTAGAGTGGACCTCCTAAGGATGAGAAATTATGACTTTCAAATTTCTAGGGGTAGACGATTGAGTTTTTATTGCCCAAAATGCTACAAGAACCACAATAGGATATTCAAAAAGTTTTTTGGGGCTGAATATTTGACTAAATCTAGTCTTGAGTGGAACCACCTAAGGTTGAGCGGTTGTGACTATGAACTGCTTAGGGGCGGGTGGTTGAGCCTAGGCTACACAAAATCTTATGAAATTTGTAGGAAATCTCCAATAAGCTATCAAAATACTCTAGTAAGAGTTTGGGACCAATTGGAGATTCCACTTGTGAGCATTTTTATAAATAAGTAAAGTGCAATTGGAGGCACACAAAGGAGTCCATGGCTGATTTGCAAACAAGGTTATGCACACAAGAGGGTTTATAACTAAAATTTGGCAAATTTTTGGTAAGTTATTTTGCACTCTTATAAAAATGAATAAATAAGGGGTGATATTTATAGAATTTTGTAAGGAAGAGGGTATATTAAGGTGGACATGACATGGAATCCAAGTGTCATGGGTGAGGGAGGTGGAAAATATAGAAAATTCCATTTGCATGGTCAAATAGGGTGTGTGCACCATGCCTTATTAATTTAATTGGGTGTGGAGAGTCCTCACCCCACTCAAGTATCATCTACATACCATACCTCATTAATTTCCTTGGGTGGGGGGAGTCCTCACCCTTTCCAAGTGGTATATAGAGGCATAGGAGTGATATGGGTGCATGGTATGTGGAAGATATTTGTAGACTAGGCTAGGTTTTAGATGGACCTAAGCTATGGTCAAATGAGTAGATCAGAGGAATGTGCACATAGGCTAGGGGAATGTGTACATAGGATAGGGGGATGGAGAAGTCATATGGTGACTAGGGTCTTGGTGTAGGAGCGAGCTTAATGGGTTAAAGAGGATAAATAAGGATGATTTGATTTTTGTAAGGTTACCATTACATATTTTGGATTAATAGGGACTATTACAAAATTACTAATTATTGACCTTAGAAAAATATTAAATAGACATTTTTTAGGTGTCTACATTTACCCCTTTTTGTACTATGTTGCATGACAAACACATTGCAGTGCAAAACACATGACACTATATGGGTAGACTAATGATGGAGGACAGTGGAAGGTGATGATTGACCATGGATTTTGGTGCACCACAATGACAATTGAGGGGGAATATATGTAATGTTATATCAAATCAAGAGCAATGTAATATGCCCCAATTATGGATTAGGAAAATACCCTTGAAACGTTTCCTTTGATAAATTGTTGAGACCATTTGTTGTAGTAAGTCAACCAACCATTTTTAGGTATCATCACGACACCAATTGATTTGTCGAATTGTTATGTGTGAGTAACCATACAGTCATAGATATGGGGTATACTACATTTTTGTGTTGGAATTTAAGTTGAGAAGAGAAATTCTACTATTTTCCCCAACAAAGGAGGTTTAATAATAACCTCTATCAAAAATTCTTGGACACGCAATTTTAGAATTAGATTTTTGGATATTGGACTTGTTTGCAATAGAATTTTATGGGATATGTCTACCCCCTGAAGCGAAGAGTTGGTGGATGAAGAAAATAGAAGATAACAATGAAGCACTTGATAAATAGTTATTGCACGACTACAAAATGGGAATGAATTAGGTAAAAGGTGAACTTAGTCGAGTGAAGGGAGCAAAATTTACCATTTTCCAATTGTATGAGGGTATATTATTAGGAACTACCTATCTTCAGGTGGTTGGAAACCATACCAGGTGGTCACCAACCATCCCAAGTAGTCATGCATACTCAATTTTAAAAACAAGACTGCACAACATGATGGTTCATTTGCATCGTGCATCATAGTAGGAGGAAGAGAGAGTGAGGGGTGCCAACAAGTAATTGATGTGGAGCTCTTGTGGATTGATAATTCGAGTGAACAATATGGAAAGTGAAGGAGTTATACTAGATTTTGGAGGGAGTGCTAGGTTGGTTAATCCTTTTTTATCCTTTTTTCTCTCATTTTTGCATTTAATGGATAAAAATGAACTGTAGGGTTTTATTTTCTTTATTGTTTTATTTTGTTTTTAGAGAAATTACACCATAGGAAAAGTATGATAGTATAGAAAATGAAACATGCATTATATTTTGTGAGTTTTGTATTTTGATTGTTGCATTACTTTCATGGTTTTTTTGTTTTGTTTTTGTTTGTTGTGGGATAATGGGTATCCCAATACACCTTTTATTTTGTAACTATACAGATCCATACAGTTGTACATACTGTATGAATCCATGCAATTTTTTTTTTAAATGGAGAACCATCTAGGGTTGGGTAGTTGGGCCAACCATCCAAACCTATGTGTTTGAGCCAACCATGTGTGGTCGAGTGACTAAGTATTTATTTTGGAGCTATATAGATCCATATATATGGGTCAACCGTATAGGGTTGTATAATCAATTTTTTTATGTTGATGGAATATGAATTTTGATGGGAGAAATTATGGTCGCTAAATATTTTGAGGCCATGACATAGGTTCAAATAGATTTTTGAAAGCTCGATTATTTTCTAGACGGGGAGGACTAGGTATGTTTGAGGTAAATAAGATTAGAGGGAGTGGCATGATTATAACCTATGCATATAAAAAGGTGTTACTTATTGGAATTCACTAAGAGGTGGGACCTAGATAGAAGTACGTTCCACTTGCCAACTAGGGAGATCATAGTGACTTTAGAGTATGTATATCGAATACTCTATGTACCAATTGAGGTGAGGGTTGAACTCATGTGAACATTGATAGTGGTGGTGTGATGTATGAGTTGTATCACAAGGCAGACATACTAACACAAGGATAGGCTATAGTGATGGTTCTCATATAGTGCATTATATTACCTGATTATTTAGGTGTGTGGTTCCCATAGAACCTACTAGGGATGGTGTGGGATTTGGTTGAGATGTCATCGTTGTTTGCATGGACCACAACCTTATTAGCCTAGACCTACAAAGATTTATATGAAATGTGATGGATAAATTAGAATGGTCTTAGCTATAATTTATTACTATAAGTTTGGGCATGGGATAACATCATGGCAGATAGGGGATCGAGATGCCATATGCTCTAAAATGATGTAGAGTTAGGGAGGGTTGAGCTAGCAAGCCTTATTCATGGGATGGAGAGTATTATCACTCTATATAGATAAGGTTGAGACTAGAGGATATTCATTGGTGACTATATTATGGTGGCCCAATATAGACAAAGTATTTAATGTAGCTATATCATGTTTGATGACTGAGGTGGGTGATTGGACGATAGAGCATGCAATATGAGTATTTTTAGTATACTTAGTATTGTGATGGTTTGGTCTAAAGTAGGGGATTTTGTATCAACCTATGATATATAGGAGAAGATGGAGGAAGTCAACAATGGCACCACATATATAGCCATTGGCTATGAAGGTATACGAGGCTATAACAATGTCAGACATGGATGATAGTGGTATGGAAGTGGAGGTGTGGATGAGGGGATGGATAGAGAGGGAGGTGGAGATGGAATTGAGGGAGGAGCAGTATAAAATGGAGGGGATGAGTATGAGGAAGAGGGAGATCCTTTGAGGTGGCATTTACATCATCAATTATTTGTTGGAGTAAGTCCATTGAAGGAAACATCTAAGGATATACCAATGGTCAATTTTAAGGGTAGTAAGGGGTTGGATTTTGTTGATAGTATGGATTTGTGTGGATTTGTGTTATCTCTTAAGGAGGCTAAGGTGCTATGGGAGAGAGTGTGACTAGTGGAGGCATGTATCACTGAGAAAGAGGTAGCATAGATACTAGAGAGAGTAAGACTATAGGCTATGAGAGATAGACTACAGGAGGAGAGAGATGTATTGTAGACTTAGAGGGATAGCCTATAGGAGGATCTAGACAAGTTGTAGGCTAGGAGGGCTATGATTCAAGGATAATTGGATGCTATAGTAGCAAATAGGGATGGACTATGATATGAGGTGGAGCAACTTAGGGTGGGGGAGACCTGATGGTAGTGTAGACAAACGTGACATATTTGTGTTAGGCCATGTATGGGTTGAGGATATTATACACATGGGAGATACATAGGGTGATGGTACAGGATGATATTATGCTACTATAGGGTGTGTTGACTTTATAAAAGTTAGCCCCTTAGTCACAATATAATAGTAGAAGTATGTCATTTATTGTTTTACCAATACCCTAGTTCATGGAACCTATAGTGTCATAGGTATCACTAGCAAGTCCCTCATGATGTGGCAAGAGGTATTAGGGGAATTTTAGGAGCAAATAAGAGGAACAAGAGAGGATTGGATATGATTGATAAGGATGAGAGGATGGGAGTGGGGAGATTGTTGGGAGACAATAGTAGGGATGATTATTTTCTGTGTGGCTAAGGGACCATAATTATGTATATGAGGATGATGTATGACATTGTATGCAACTATATGTTTCCTTAGGGTAATTTTTTTGTAGCATACGGGCACATATGATGATGTATGTATGACAAATTTGTGATTATATATCATTTTTATGATGCTATAGATATATGTATATTATCATGATGTGAATAATTATTGATTTTTTTTATACATATATGTTATGTGGTGTGATGGATTTTATTAGATGGATGATGATTTGATGCATTTGTGTATATTAACATGAGATGCATGATTTATGATTTTTTATTATATATATATGATTATGTAATGTGATGGATTTGATTATATGGGTACCTATGTGCATAGAATTATGTGTGTGTTTAAGCACATTTTGAATATGTGTATATGCCTTTCATAATCACAATTAGTTTAATTAATCAATGACAAGTGCACAGTCATAGTAACATGTCATGAAACATTATAAATCACAATGGACACAAGATGTAATACATGGATAATAATATGTTAACTCGATAAACAATGAATAATGGCTTATAATACAAGACATAAATGGAGATTTTAAGATGCATATACAATGAATAGTAGTGAAGCGGGATGTTTGTCACCTAAACACCTTAGGATTTTTATATTCTATAAGTATTTCATGAAACTCAAACATTATAGTGGCACCAATCAAACTCATATACTAGTTGATCAATATCTCATAGAAACTTAGACCATCCTAAAAAATATCAAGCCACTCATGGAATAAGGTGTGTGTGATGATTTATTTCTAAATCTTGAGCGAGGTTGGACTAACCAATTGTAATGCAAGCCAATATAATCTATCTCATCTACAACTATTCAGATGTTTGTATAAAATAAGGTTGCTAATGTAATAGACATGTTTCCATGTGGAGGGTATACTCCACTACCAATGAGGTATCTATAGCCTCTATGGAGGTTAGTCCCATAATATTTTGACTTAGCTCCACTACCAGACAAGCATCTATATCCTTGGTGGAGGTGTCTAAAATACCTAAGGAACCAATATATGAATATTTTTGCTCTTATAGTTTTTTTGGACTCTCTCTTTTGTCTCTTTTGTTTGAAACTTGCAATTTGGATCCTCAAGTTTGGATTATGCACATGCTAGTATGATCAGGAAAATTATTCACTTTATGGAAAAACTACTCATGGTGTCATTTTCCAAAGACTCAAAATTTGATTATTGGGTAATATGCGTGTGGTCTAAGAGATTACTCTAAGTATTCAAGGGAGACCAAAATCTCCATAGAATATGATGATGTTTGATAAAGGTTGAGTGGAACACTAGGTATGGTTGAATAAAAAAACAACCTTTGTTTCAAATCAACCTAAATAATGAATGACAAGATATCTTGATGGTGAGGACAAGTGGCATATATGATGTACAAAATATGAATGATATGCAGTGGGCATGCAACACAATGGATAAGGTAATATGACACATGACTAAACAAGATAAAATGATAAATGATAAAATAAACAAAGTGTTTGATGCATAGGTGGATACAATATGTACAATTGTTATATGTCATTGATTAATTACATCAATCAATATTGGGAAGAATGTATACATGTATCCAAAATATGATTAAATTAGCATGCTATAAGTCTTACACATGGGTGTGATGGATGAATGGATAGGAGAAATATGATGTGAAAAAATATGAGGGAAAAGTGTGGTGACATGCTTCAAACCAAGGATAAAGTTATGAATAGGGTTATGTGTAAGGGGTTGGCCCCAAAATGTATTTATAAAAATTTGGTGAATCAGTTTTGAAATCTAGGTGAATAGTGTCCAAATGCATGTAGAAGGTTAACTATTATTAGGGGAAATGTTGGAAATTCAAACTTAAAATGGTTATTATAAAATTGGGGTGAATCAACCCAAAAAAAATTGCACCAATTTTTTTTTGGCTAATGGGCCTTGGTCAAGGGTCCCAAATATTAGCCAATTCCAAAATTTGAAAATCCTAATTTTAGCCAATTTGGTAATAAATAGCCACTATGCATAACCCTGGTTGTGAAAGAGAGACAAGACAAGATAAAATGAAGAAATTTGAGCAAGGATGAGGTAAACAAAGAAAAGAGTCAAGATGAAAAGATAAAATACAGGAGATGAAATAAAATGGGGATGATGAGGGAAGAGGACCAACCATATGTACGTAGTCGCTCATAGTGTGACCATGCAATCAATGGCATAGGGCCAAGTAAAAATAAAGAGCAAGATTATGGATAGATGAGGGTAATGTGAGAAGTAGAAAGACCCAGTCATAGGTACATACATGCTCATAGTCTGGTTGTACAACAATGACATGTAACTAACAAATGAAGAGAAATAAAGAGGATAATGGAAAAAGGAAAAGAGATGAGAGTAATGAGGAAAAGATGATGGATGGAGATAAGAAATAGGATGTTGGTTTGGATGTCAATTTGCTTGTTTGGATTTTTTATTGTTGGTTTTATTTTTGTTATTTTTTATTTGTTTTAAACATGTAATAGGGATCCCAATTTTTTTGTAGATCCCAAATTTTATTTTTTGTCTTTTTGAGATTAAGGATGTACAAGAAGAATGGGCCTACTGTAATGGCATTAGGTGTAAAAGTAATGAAGGTAATGACATTAGGTGTAAAAGGAATTAAGGAGAAGGATGTTGATGGGTTTAGGCTCTTCAATACCTTTTAGAGGCAACCTTGTAGGCACCAAAATCAAACTTTTGTTTGACCATGTAAGGGACAAGCTAATTGGGATCACCAAAATATGGATTAAAAAATGCATCATTTCATTTAATTACAAAAGCTATCAAAATACATGATTTTATTACAATGCCCCATGGGCTACAATAGGGGTTCACAAAAGTAAAATATTCTCTTTACAAAAGTAGCTATAATGATGCCCAAAAGGTTTTGTAAACCACCCCAATGGGTGGGTGGGTTTGTAATTCTTGAATGCTTTACCACCCTTGGTTGTATGCACCTTCATGAGCCCTACACACAACCAAATACAATGATTAGTAGCATCAAAAGGGCCTACCTTGGTTAGGCCCAAATTTATGAGAGATGCAACCAATACAAAAAATAAAAAAAAAACTTGATTAAATCATGAACATAGCTTGAAATGATATAAAACATAAAATATAATACCTTGCTTATCTTTGTTGATTATCTACTACTAACTATCTAACTATTTTTGGTCTCTGGAGTAAACTACCCAAGTATGGGTAATTATGATTGTCAACCATATAGGGGTAGACAATTGAGTCTTTACTACCTAAAATGCCACAAGAATCTCAAGAGGACCTTTTGTAAGTTATTTGGAATTAAATATTTAATTGAATCTAGTCTTGAGTGGAACCACTTAAGGGTGGGTAGTTGCAACTATGAATGACCTAGGGGTGGGAAGTTGAGCCTAGGCTATACAAAATCTTATAAAAAATGAAAGGGACTTCCAACAAGGTGTCAAGATCCTCTCATAAGCGTTTGGGGCTGATTGGAGATTCCACCTATGAGTAGTTTCATAAATAATACAAGTGCAAATGCAAGCATACAAAGGATTCCATGATCGATTTGCAAACAATATTATGCACATAAGAGGATTTCTAACTAAATTTTAGTAGAGTATTAGTGTGTTATCTTGCAATCTTATGAAAATTAATAAATGATAGGGTGTATTTATAGATTTTTTTAAGGGATAGAAGGTAGTGAGGTGTAAATTACATGGCATGACATGGAAACCAAGTGTCATGAATAAGGGAGGTGGAAAATCTAGGAAATTCCACTTGCATAGCCAAAGAGGATCTATGCACCGTGCCTTATTAATTTTCTTGGGTGGGGAGATTCCTCACCACACTCAAGAGGCATGTGCACACCATGCCTCATTAATATCCTTGGGTTATGAGAGTCCTCACCCTTTCCAAGTGGCATTAAGAGGCATGGGGATGATAAGGGTGCATGGGGATGTGGAAGATAGGTGTATACTAAGCTAGGGCGAGGTGGACCTAAGCTATGGTTAAAGGGGTATATTAGGGGAATGTGCACATATGATATGGGAATGTGAACATAGGCTAGGAGAATGTGCGCATAGGATAGGGGGATTGGGAAGTCACATGGTGACTAGGGGCTTGGTGTAGGAGACAGCTTAATAGGTTAAGGGGCTAAATAAGGCTGAATTTATTTTTGTAAGGTTGCCATTACACATTTTGTATTAATAGATACTATTACAAAATTACTAATTATTAACCATAGAAAAATATTAAATGTACATTTGTTAGGAGTTTATATGAACCATTAAACTAGTAATGTGATCTAGTATTTTTATTATGATATTTTAAAGTTATGATATAATCCACTTTTTATTTAGCCTTTTTGGCAACATGGTCCACCATAATATTTCCCTTATGGAAAAATAGCATAGGTTATTTTATGAATATGGAACCATGATCGGTTGACCTATCATTCCAATAATGACATACTCTATTTCAATGGAAATGGAATTAAAAAATTAGATAATGACGTAATTCAAGTAAATAAATTGATCAATTGACTAATGAAAATAAGGTAGACTAAAACTCAATCCTCACTCAATAATTTTTTATACAACCCATAGACAAGTGCAGATGTATGTTGACTCGATTAGGATGGATGCACAATAGGAGTAATGATTTTTTTTGTTATAGTAGTGGAAGATGCTAACCTAGGTTATGTTATATTTTACAAGATTTTGCAGGAATAAATAGAAGAAAATTTTTACTAAATTATTATAATAAAATAAATTAAAGGAAATCAGATAATTATAACATAAAATAGATGAATGATGCCTTTATACACCCCCACAAAATGATCAATATTTTATATCACATTGATACAATGGATTAGTTGATAAAGGTATAAAAATATATTAATAATTAATATCAAGTTATATTACCCTTTATTGGCATATCATTAAGGTAAGGTTATAATAATATTAACCACCATAAGGTTAAATCATGATCCCATAGAAAATATACAATAATTCTTATTAACTATTATAGGCTTATAAGTAATTTATAATACAATATTATCATTGTTTGAAGAAGTTTAGAATTAGATATTTTAAACACCACCATATACATTGAGAGGGCAAGGAAAGAAGACATTAATGCTAACATCTCCCCCCTTAATGGAAGCTCTAGTGAATTGGTTCACTATAATAACAAGGACCCGTTAGAATCTCACTCAACATCTAGAAATTTATCTTTAGACTTATTACACTTAAAATCAATCTTATACAATATTTCTAAATAATTCTTAGTAATATTGTCTTCCATTTTATATTATACTTAACAATTTTTTATACTTTGCATGAATAGAAGACCTTATATTGCTAAGCCTTATCCAAAGCGTGTTTTAATTGCTTTGCATGAGCTTGTACATGATAGAAATGATTAAAATTTTGCATAGCCACCTAAAAGTGAACAAGAATATAAAATAAGTACTCAAGGGTCAGATTTTAATGCTTATTTAAATACAAAAGAACTATATAAATCAATAGTCCAATTATTTAAAAGTAAGAATAAATATAATAAAGGACAATCTTGACACATTTAGTATCATGCTTGTTTTTGTCTCTCAAACATGTAATGTCTACCCTTAAAGGATTAAACATTGAAGTATAATGCTTAATGTTATAAAACTCTACCATCTTGAGATAAGAAATTTCTAGCTCTAATTCACTAAATTCCGTGAACGTTTCATCCCCTTTACTCAATTTTAATAAAATATATATACATTTTTAAGAATATTAAAATTTAGTGGTTACCATTTAAATTATGGGCCATAACTAGTTACATTTCAATCACAAAATAGACTACAATATTTCATATGCATATAAGTGTTCAATTATTCCACACCATCCATATTCAAGTATATTTACCTCTAAGTAGGCATAGCCTATTCATCCCATCTACTTGTATCTCAAAGCAACTATTACAATTTTCAAGTTCATCAGGGCTTTGGGTCTAGGGCTTTATATCAATCTAGAGTATATGCTAGATTAGAGGTGAATCTTCTTTGTGGATTTTTAATTAATTCAAGTTGGCTTCATCCTCTCATCTATGAGTAATATTGACATCAACCCCGTAATTTTTATAACAATTGCTATAGTATCCTTGTAAGCACACAATCTTCAAATAGATAATACAAGGACTTGTATTACACAAATCATCATTGAGGGTGATCGTATTTCATTTATTATACTAATAATATTGCACAAGTATAATTATATTATATTAAAAGCCCATTAATTCAATGTTTATATTTTCTATCCACCAAAATATATTCTAAGATTCATCAAGCATTGCAATATTCCTAAACAATTCTATAAAACTAGTTAATCAACACACATGTGAAAATGCATGGCAAAACCAATGATATTCATAAAACCTACTTATTACAAATCATTAGGTAATTCCTTTTATACATGTAAAGAGTAGGCATGAAAATATAAATCATCAATTTAGAATTCTATGGTTAGAAGAAAATCCTACATTAAAGCAACACACTCCTCTTTATAAGGAGAATTCAATTAACTAGTGTAACACATTGTACTTCTCCCTTTATAATAGCTCTTTTCTAACCACCATAAGAGTTAGGATTAATAATGGTAATTAATTCCCTATTTACTAGTTACCAACAGATTTAAATGGAAATTATAATTTAGGAATAGAGGATATATATTAGTCTACTAAGATAGTTTAATCCATCTATAGAGAAAGTGCAAATAATTATACTATATTAGTATCATATATTAATTTTTTGCTACAAAATGGTGATTTACCCATGCATCAAAAGTTCATAAATATATGGAATATTCTAGATAAAATTCAAAAGTGTCTAGGTCCTTATCATAAAAGGTTTCTCATAGAATACTCAAGGTTTATTACATACATGATATTCAACATCCTAAACTAATCAGGTAAAAATTCTTACTAGATGATTCTATTATCTAATCATAATTTTATATTTTAGGTGATAATCTAATCAAGTAAAAAAAAATACTACATGATCCCATTATCTAGCTAACCATCTATGTAATGATGGAAAGATCCACTTCTTTACACTTGGTATTTCTTCTTACATAGGACTAAATTCCCTATTACTCAAGCAATTAAAAAAAATTAATCATCATTATATTTTTTACATATATCATGTCATGGATGGAACATGCATCTCCACCAGTTCATATTTATCAAGTATTTTTTAGTTCTAATATTATACATTAATTCCATTTATGTATGATTACTTAGTAATAACAATGAGACAAAATGTTAAACACATCAATACTCTAATAAAATGGTTGTCCTTGGACCAACATTCAAATATTCCATAAATGCTCACAAATTTCACTAAATGGTAGTCAAATTTCTATAAGAGTATATTATAAAATAAAATATTTCAAGTACACACTTTATTATCATTCAAACAGGAGTAGCTATTCTAGTGGTGCTTTCCATTATTGGTTTGCTAAGTTTTCTACTTCATGACATGTTCAAGGTTTATTTTTTTCTTTAAAATACAATTGTCTAATCAACTTCATGAGAATATCAACCTAATAACAAATTATTACAGTCCAAATAATGTAGTACAAAGAAGGTTGCATCCATGATAGAAATGGTATACATTGTTAAACCAAGTTTCAATTCTATATGATTTTATGTTTGTCAACACAAAACCTCATATGTAATATGTACATAATTCATCCAAACATCAATTGAACTTATTGATATTTACCTATAATTTGAGATGAAGAAGAGTATCATAAAGGTAATTTATCATCCAACAAAGGACTTCTAACCTAAAATTCCCCTTCAATTTTTTTTTTTATATTATAGAGAATTGATATTTCAATGAGGAGGTTAAATACAGAGAATCATCATGTTTGAAAATGAACTTATGGATGTGTTAATCTATTTACATGATGTCACACTACCACGCAAAATAACACATAGATAAAACATTATAAGAATATAAAGTCTAAACATACATATTTATGCAATCATATAAATGCATTCTATCTACATGAAGTGATTATCTCATCCATATTATGAACTTAATGATCTAGTTAATACTTGATATGTTCCTTAGAGTACAATTTGTTATATATTATTCAAGCACATATCATCACTTGACCTCAAACATACCACCCGTATGTTCACCCATTTTGGACTTGATTTGCAAGCGCTATCTATAAACCATAAATGTATATGGTTATGTCTTTTTTAACTGCATCCCTACCATCTCACCAAGTTTTATTTTTATGATTATTTATAGCTCTAAGATCTGACCATATACACTTCAATAAGATAACAAGAACAATTTATGTAAACCTATTGAGGTTTGCAAGTTAAGGGATCAATTGGGATTTCCACTAAAATTATAGTACACCATTATACACCCTTGTAACAATCAACTTAAACATTCTATTTAAGAGATAAGGTCCAATCCAACCATCAAATAATTATATTTATACAGAATAAAAACATAATTGTATCCCATGAAAAATAGCAAAGACACATTCATTGCTTGCAATAGTTATCTAATTTAATCATCATCATTCATTTAATAGCACTTTATTACTCAAGACATGAAATAATTTCTTGTTTTATTTAATTAAAGGGTTATTTAGGACTAGTACATAAGTTGATACAATAATAGATATGTATTACAATTTAAGATAGCTAATTTTGAATAGCCATAGTATATGAATTGGAATAATAATTTATGTTTATCATAGTTCATGTTAATTAAATTTGAATAACCATAATAAATGAGTTAATACAAAAATGGATATTTTATCATAATTCATAATAATTCATTTTGAAAAGCCATAGTACATGAGATGGTACAACAATGGATTTTTATCATAATTCATTATAATTAATTTTAAATAGACATAGTACATGAGTTGGTATAGCAATCTCTTTTTTAAATTTCAAGTATAACATCCATTAATTTTCTCTCAACTCAAGTACAACAAGTCTATTTTTAAGTATATTTTATAGTTTCATCTCAAAAGTTCAAAATTATCATTGCACATCTATCATGAGTGTGCCTTAGCTTAGGGTTTCAACAAGATATGTAAAAAATGCATGAGGTAAGTCAATACACAATAAAATCAACTACAAGTTCAAAGTGAAACTAGTTTAATTTATTCAAGAAACATGTATAATAAGTAAGAATTTATTGAGCATAATGTCTCATTGTCTCTCTAGGTGTAAATCTAGACCATAAAAAACTAAGCATGAGGATAGAAAACATGATTTGGATCAAACAAGACTAAGTAATAAAATTATAAGTGGTATCCAACAACACCAAGTAGAGCAATACCAAGCATAGATTACTTTAGAGGTACTAGTTAAACCATGTACAACCAAAATTAGTATCATGCACAAATATGAATGGCATCAATCAAAGTTAGGTGTCTCAAACAAGAATTGTTTCGACTAAGACCATGCTTTAAGAGCATAATATATACTATAAGTCAAATTATTTAATTAATTAAAGTATAGTAAGTAAGAGATATAGCCCAACACTATGTGTTAAGTAATCCATAAATTCTACAAGCATAAGCTTCACTATAACTAGAATGTAATCTCTATAGTAAAATTTGTGTATGTATTCCCTAAGTACATTACTTTGGAGGGAAACCACATCAACATGTACATTCCTAAATTTTTGCATTCCTAAATGGAGTAATAAGGTGTAAGTAAGGAATTATTTTTGTGCAAGTGTAGTGTTGAATGTCATTTTAAGTAGGAGTTATAAGGTGTATTTGAGCATTAATATTTTTGTATGGTGAAATATTTTGAAGGAAATTTTTTGAGTATCGAACCACTAAAATTGGCAAAGAAGAAAATTGTGATTGAGACAGGTTTTGAAGGGTATTTCTTCATAAAACAAAAATATATGGGCACATATTCCTAGTGAGTGATTATTGAATGTTGTGAATGCTAAGTTGGAGTGAAAAGGGTTGTTTGGTAAGCATTGTTGAGTTTGGTTTTTCTGGAATGAAAGTTGATTCTAGAAACCTTGTTTGATAAGTATTGTTGGAAATATTGAGTAAATATTTCATATGCTTGAGCTAGGGTTTGTGCAAAGAACATGAGTATCATTGTTATGTGAAGTGGTGAACTATCTTGAACTAGGGTTTGCAAAGATCATGAGTATCATTGTTATGTGAGGATTATTTGATTAGCATTGTTGTTGAAGTGATTGGTTGAGTGAAGAACTTGAACTAGGGTTTGCAAATATCATGAGTATCATTGTTATGTGAGGACTAATTTATAATAATTATTGTTGAAGTGATTGGTTGAGTGAAAGTTATTGAGCTTAGTTGAGTGGATGTGTTGAAGTGAGAGTTCAAGTTCTATAAAAAAAATTGTTCAATATTCTAAATTGATTTGAGAAAAAGGTTGAGTTTTTTAAGTGTGAAACATATTGAGTCTCTAACAATATTTTATATGTTTCTATGATGAAAATAGATATTCAAATTATTTGACCATTGTTGTGAATGTAAAGCATATTGAGTCTCTACAAATTATCTATATGTTTCTATGAGATTGAACAAGTTCTAGGGAGGAATTTTTGAGCAGACTTGAGGTAATTCTTAGAGAAGACTTGTGGATATATTAGTGTGAGCTTTTGTGGAAGCTTACAATACAAATTTGAAGATAGATATTGAGATAATATTGGACAAGTTCTAGAGAGGACTTGTGGATAGATTGGTGTGAGCTTTTGAGGAATATTACAAGGCATATTTGAGACAAGTATTTGAGAAGACTTGTGAGCAGAGTTGATTGATTGATTTGTTCAAACCTTGAGTTAAGGTTTGGGGTAGGTCCAGTAGATTTGATTTATGATTAATTCAAGCTTTGTGTTAAGGCTTGAGGACAGAGATTGAGGACAAATTTGTGCTAGATCAAAGGACTGTGTTTAGTGTATATTTGAGGATATATTTTGGTGTAGATTTTAGGATAGGTTTGTGTCAGACCAAAGATAGATATTGAGTAGATTTTTTCTAGACCGAAGGACTATGTTTAGTGCAGATTTGATACAGACCTAAGAGTAAGCTTTAGAGGTGACAGAGTATAGAGGACAATCGTCTCTAGTGGATAGATATATGTTAGCCATGGTAGTAAGTACAAGTCTTTTGATTGAGGATAGGAGTCTTTAGTGGATAGAGATCCATTAGCGAGTGTAGTGGAGGTAGCAGTTCTTCTAGAAGATCACTAGCTAGAGTAGAGGAGAAAGGAGTTCTCCTGTGGATAGAGATCTATGAACTTGATTAGGTGATTGGTGTCTATTTGTACAGAGGTCTATAAACATTGTAATAGGGAAGAATTCCCAAAGATATTTGTTGAGAAAATTTTAGTAAAATATTTTCTCCATGGAGTAGCCCACATTGGGTGAACCACATTAAATTTGTGTCTCTATTGTGTGTGATGATTTTTGCATTGCTTTGGTTACTGCTATTGATATTTCCATTGATTATATTGGATAATACTATTTGGTAAAGAAAAATAAAAAGTGCTCTTATACAGTTCACCCCCCCTCTTAGTATAAGCTTGTGCTCTTCAATTGGTATCAAATTTGGTTCCTTAGAAAAATGTTTAACAACTTGAAGGAAGATCTTACAATAACATAAATGGTAAAGAAAGGCAAAAGTAGAACCATGAGACACAAGAAGAAAAGAACACACATGGTCATGAAAGAAAAGGAATATGAATTTTATGTTGTCATTTTGAGAGGAGAAATGCAAATAGATTCAAGAGATGAATCAAGCAGTGGAGAAAATGTCATATTGATAAAGTTTTGTACCATATTTAGGAATATAGGTCACCATGCAGCTTATTATCCATAAGAAGGTGAAGAATTTTTTGTTTGTTGTCAACTCGGTCATGATGCAAGTTATTGCAATGGTTTTAGTAGTGGTGAAGATGAATATGATCCTTTCAGAATTGAAGTCCTAAAGGATGGTTCAAAAAAATATAACAGGGACAGTCAAAACAAATATGAAAAAGAAACTCTACTTTCAGCAATAAAATAAAATGCTCATGTTGAAGACCAAATAAAAGAAAGAAATTTAGAAAAATAAAAAGAGGAAGCTACTCTTAAGGAACTTGTTGAGTTGAAAAGGGGGAACTTAGAATTAAAGGCTCAAATACAAGAGGATGAGAAATGTAAGATAAAGCTTCTACAAGATCTCTCTGACTTGAAAGTTACATTTGAATAAGTAAGAAAAATTAAAAAAGGTATGGCTGAAAAATTAAAGATAAAAGATCTAGAGTGTGAAATATTAGAACATGAGATAGTTTCACTAAATATGGAAGTGAAAGACTCTAAGGAAAAGCTACAAAAGGTCGAGAAAAATTCAAATACCTTGGATAGGATTATCAGTACACAAAGATCATTAGTCACCAAAACATGACTTAGTTTTGAAGAAGAACAAGAGAAACAGGAAGTAGAAAAAGGAGATTCAAGCTCAAGGATCAAAGAAGAAAAAGCTTCAGAAGAAGAGAGTGTAATAAAAAGTAAGACTTCTAAGGATAAGTTGGACAATAGAAATTTCAACAAATAAAGGAACAATGCACAAATAAGCAACAAAAAATAGGACATGGTAGAAGAGACTAAGATACCAATGGGGTCAAGGCAAGGTTTCTTCAATGGACGTTGCTTATCATGTCATAGGTTTGGGCACAAGGCTTCACAGTGCAGGGCACATGAAAGAAAGGAATATGGAAATTTCAGAAATGGACATCTCTTTCAAGGGTATTGTTACTCTTGTAATCAGTTTGGTCACAAGGCAGTGAATTGCAGGGTTTATGACAGAAATGGATATGGCATCACCAGGAGAAATCCCAAGACATTTGCACCTCCAAGGAATCACAACATTGAGTGTTATAAGTGCAATAATGTTAGGCATATAGCAATGTGGGGTAGAAAAGAATTTTTAGAGCTTCCAAGGATAGGCAAGAAAGAGGATTCTCAAAAGGTTCAAAAAGGTATGACTTCAAAGGTATGGAAAGAGAAAGCTAAGAAAGGAGAAGAGTAGTGTATGTTGGGAGTAGAAATACTCCCACCCTAGAACTAACCACCTCAAGAGGAGGTGGGAGAGGGGATAAGCAAAGAGACTCATTCTTATCCCCAAGCCCCAAAGGCGACCCTTTGCTATTAATGTCAAAGGGGGAAATATTTGAGTAAGAGGGAGAGATTTGAATTAGAAGGAAAGCATTGAGTCAGGAGGAGCAATTTCCTATGGGGAGTAGAACAGAAATAGGTAAAATGTAAATGTATTGCCATCAATGACAAAGGCGAATATTATTGAAAATATGAGCAGGTTTTGTTGTCATTGATGTCAAGCGTCAATGATCAGTACAAGACTTGGCAAAAGAGGTTGGTCAAAAGAATGGTTAAATTCTCTAGAGGAAAGGCCTAAAGAACATAATATTATAATATTTATTATTATAATATTAAGGGTTCAAAGACCATGGTTAAAGGACCAAAGTTATTTAAAAGATTTAAATTATTTAATATTTAAATTATTTTTTAAATAATTTAAAATTAAATATTTAAATATTTTTAAATAAAGTTTTAATTAAAGGTTTGAGCGCCAAGTTATCAAAAGGGCTGATGGTTCATTTGTAAAGACCTAAACAATAAATTTAAAATATTCTATAGTGGGCCAGCCACTATTTTTGTCCACCCCGACATCACAAAAGAAATACCCATGTGCATCGACATCTCCAAGTGATGATGCTTCAAATTAAAAGGACCATATGATATATTTACATAACGTAAAAAGCTAAGGTAATGGTGAATATACGTTGTGATAAAAATCAAGAGCGTTCGGTGATGAAATCTTGGCACACTCGCAGTGGAAACAAGTTGAATAGTGAATTCATATTCGCTATCGAGAGAAGATCGCAATCGTCAAGAATTGCATGGCGATGAGCTAAGGTTTTGGATGTAATTCATCGAAGGAAAAAATACTATGATCAAATCCTTTGCACGATATCGATTCCTGAAGATAGATGAACACCATACCAATGGCACGAACATCTTGACTAACAATAGACTAAAGTTTGTGGGGAATGAACGTAAAAATGAATACACGCTGAAACCCAGAATACAGTGTAGAAGCCCTCCAAGCAGGTGATAGTTGAAGACGAAAAAGAGATAGTGAAGTTTGGAAGGTGTGCATTTGAAAGACATTGATTTATCCTTGCAAACACCTGAGTTGTTACAACTATTGGGGTTTCTAATCGATGGTTTGAACTGTGCAAGCAAAGAGCTATGATGGCATATCAGAAACACCGGAAGAAATTAAATGAGGTGACAACAAAAAGGGGTGCACCATTTTTGGGAAAAGAAATTGTCAAGTGATAGTGCACACATCAAAAGATACAAAGACCCTATCCACCCTATTGATTCCATCTAAGTTGGTCGAGTTGGCAGATAAGCTATGCTACAGAAGTGAGGTCTCATTTTCAAAACTCCTCAGCACCGGATCATCCTTTTATCAAATTTTAAAAGAAAATTTTGAAAGTTATAAAAAAATAGGTTGTGCTCACCTACATTTTATGTCATAGTAGCGCAAACGGTTGATATAAAGGTTTTAGTAGGTTGGAGGTTGCTGGATCGAATCACAGGAGATGTAAGTGAATGTTTTTTATTATTTTTTATTTATCAAAAGTTTGGTGCATATGATAATTATTGAGATCGGGAGACAAGGATTTTGGTGTTTGAGTCTATAAGGTTGGAGCAATAAGGTATAATTAAAGTTTTAATTTTTGATATATGTGTGGATGAATGTTATTTTAAAATGGAGTAATAAGGTGTAAGGAAGGAATTATTTTTGTGTAAGTGTAGTGTTGAATGTCATTTTAAGTATGAGTTATAAGGTGTATTTGAGCATTAATATTTTTGTATGGTGAAATATTTTGAAGGAAGTTTTTTAAGTATTTAACAATTGAAATTGGCAAAGAAGAAAATTGCGATTGAGATAGGTTTTGAAGGGTATTTATTCATAAAACAAAAAGATATGGGCACATATTCCTAGTGAGTGATTATTGAATGTTGTGAATGCTAAGTTGGAGTGAAAAGGGTTGTTTGGTAAGCATTGTTGAGTTTGGTTTTTCTAGAATGAAAGTTGATTCTAGAAACCTTGTTTGATAAGCATTGTTGGAAATATTGATTAAAACTTTCATATGCTTGAGCTAGGGTTTGTGAAAAGAACATGAGTATCATTGTTACGTGAAGTGGTGAACTATATTGAACTAGGGTTCACAAAGATCATGAATATCATTGTTATGTGATGATTTTTTTATTAGCATTGTTGTTGAAGTGATTGGTTGAGTGAAGAACTTGAACTAGTGTTTGCAAATATCATGAGTATCATTGTTATGTGAGGATTACTTGATAAGCATTGTTGTTGAAGTGATTGGTTGAGTGAAATTTATTGAGTTTAGTTAAGTGGATGTGTTGAAGTGATAGGTCAATTTCTGTAAAGCAAATTGTTCCATATTCTAAATTGATTTGAGAAAATGATTGAGTGTTTGTAAGTGTGAGTATCTAACAATTATCTATATGTTCCTGTTATAGAAAGAGAGATTGAAAGTATTTGAGCATTGTTGTGAATGTGAAGAATATTGAGTCACTAACAATTCTCTATATGTTTCTATGATATTGAACAAGTTCTAGTGAGGACTTGTTGAGCAGATTTGAGGTAAGTCTTAGACAATACTTGTGGATAGATTGGTGTGAGCTTTTGTGGAAGCTTACAATACAGATTTGAATAAAGATATTGAGAGCATATTGGACAAGTTCTAGAGAGAACTTGTGATAGGATTAGTGTGAGCTTTTGAGGAAGCTTACAAGGCAGATTTGAGGTAGGTATTTGAGAAGACTTGTGAGCAGAGTTGATTGACTGATTTGTTCAAACCTTGAGTTAAAGTTTGGGGTAGATCCAGTAGAGTTGATTTGTGATTAAGTCAAGCTTTATGTTAAGGCTTGAGGATAGATATTGAGGATAAATTTATGCTAGACCAAAGGATTGTGTTTAGTGCAGATTTGAGATAGATCTAAGAACAATATTTGGAGGTGACAGAGTATAGAGGATGATAGTCTCTAGTGGATAGAGATCCATTAGCTAGGGAAGTGACAATAGGTATTTTGAGTGAGGACATGAGTCTTTAGTGGATATAGATCCATTAGCCAGTGCAGTGGAGGCAATAGTTCTTCTAGAAGATCACCAGCCAGAGCAAAGGAGAAAGGAGTTCTCCTATGCATAGAGATCCATGAACTTTATTAGGAGATTGGTGTCTCCTTTGGACATAGATCCATAAATATTGTAACAGGGAATTGAGAAAATTTTAGTGAAATATTTTCTCCATGGAGTATCCTACATTGGGTGAACCATGTTAAATTGGTGTCTCTATTGTGTGTGATTATTTGTGCATTGCTTTAGTTATTGCTATTGATATTGCCATTGATTATATTGGATAATATTATTTGAGAAAGAAAAGTAAAAAGTGATCTTATACTGTTCACCCCCCTCTTAGTATAAGCTTGTGTTCTTCACTATAGTGAGTTTCTATTTTAATAACTTAAAAGTTGCCTCGCACTTATCTATCCATTTAAATTCTTTTCCATTCCTATAAATATTGGTTATAGGGTAAGAAATCTTAGAGTATTTTTCATAAAGCATCCATAGTAGCATGTGATGCCCATAAAACTTCATACTTCAGTCACATTGGTGTGTTGTGGCCAACTTAAAATGGCCTCTATCTTCTTTGGGTCTACCACTATTACTTCAGAAAAAATAATATGCCCAAGATATTTTACCTCAAATATATATAATTCACATTTCAAGAGATTACCATAAAGTTGGTTTTCCCTTAACAGATCAAGTACTATCCTTAATTACTTGTCATGGTCTTCCTTATTCTTAGAATATATCAAAATATCATCTAAAAAGTTCAAAACAAACCAATTTAACTATCATTTGAACATAATGTTTGTTAGCTTTTCATGTAATGAGCACTCGGAGATAGCAATCACAAGATGAAGAATAATATGAAAGAAAGTAAATCTACTATATGACTAAAATATGTTGTAAATAGAAATCATATAAAATAATACAATGTAGCTATGGAGGAAATGAACACTCCATTAATAAAGCTACTAAACTACATTGCATCCATCACCAATGGATGGTGATGTACATAGAATTGTACTATGCACTAAGCTACACTATCTTACTATGTTCCCCGACTCTCTATGTCTATCTAATAATGAGGCCTTTATTATAGAGGAAGATAGGTTCCTTGGCCAACACTCTACCTAGTTGTGCAAGGGATAATTTGCACATATACAACTTGCACATTGAAACTTGTGCATTTATTACATTGCATGAATTAAATAGATAACTTCCCCTTAAAGTAATATGAGTATGTACCTTGGAAGATACATTTACATAACCCAAATTATGGAATAGAATCTATTTCTAACACCCCCTGTATTACATTATTTGGGTATTGAAGACTTTTAGTCTTCAATATGGTTCTTATTCATCATCTTGATCTTTGTACTCTTCCTCTACATTCTTTGTAATCGGGTTCAACAAGTAATCTATGTCTTCGTATGATGCAGAGTAAGTTGTAGTTGAAGCTTATTCTTTCATTGGATGATCTTTGAATTTTTTAGATTCATCTTCCTTATATTCTATCCAACCACCCTTATAGTTCTCCTTGCAAGTATATTCATTTGGTTATTATTGTTGATGAATGAGTAGGGCATGGTGCAATTGCCCTCTCATATTTTTGTTTGATCCTTCTATGCTTACCTTTTTTGTGTACTGGTTCTTCATTTTATTCAACCTCTTCTTCTATAAATATATTAGTATAATTTTGAAACACCACAATATCTTGTGATATTTCCATTGAGTCTAATATATATATATTTTCATGGATTGAACCCGTTGCTTTTATTCCATATTGATTCATAATGAGACATGTATTTATCCCATCCATATATCCAAATTTAATCATATAGTTGTTTTCTACTAGCTTGCTTACTGAGATGAGATTGAATGTTAATCTAGGAACATACAATACTTTTTGTAGTAGAATATTTGGAAATGATTTTTTGGGTGTTACACATCCATATCCATGTATAGGATAAGTTTGGTTGCCTATAATTCTTATTCTTTAACCTTTAGAAACTTCAATACAGTCAAACCATTGTATATTTCTTTTCATATTATGACTAGATCCTGAGTCAATAAACCACATGTGTTCATGTTTTGTGAATTGGTTCCTATTGGAGCAAGTTTTACATTCATTGTATGACATATATTTACCCATTTTAAGAGGTTGAATTTTATGAGATGATATAGAAATGTAGGCTTCCTTATATCTCCCTAGTAATGAGAGTATGAACACCTAATTTTAGGTTTTGAAGAAAGCTTATATCTTCCCAACTTGATAATCTTTGACAAATATTATTATTATCAAATTTTGTAGAATGCCTTCTGACTCCCTAATGATTTTGGAATATGATATAGTGCTTTTGTAAAATTATAGTTTAATTTTGGTTGATTTTGTACAAATTTTGTAAAGATCAAAAATCAACTTCTTAACACCTTATTACTCCTATTGAACTAAGCACTTTTTATTTTTTGAAGAGGTTTTAATGTTGTATTTCTTTTGTACCTTTTTAGAAGTTTTAAGATAATAAAAATATAATTTTCCAACCTTAGTAAAAAACCTTATAACCTCTTTTGTTATTCCTTGGATTGTTTCTAATTTCCAATAAATTAATTTGATGTAGTAACCCTTGTGGCTCCTAAATTTGGAAAAAATCAATAATATTTGCAAAAATGTTAAAGAATTTAATCCAAGTAGAATTCCTTATTTTTGCTAGGTTAAATTTCAAATATTGATTCAAATTGATAAGTTATCCCTTATAGTTTTTGCTTTTAAAACCTAAGATTTAACCTTAGCTTATAACCCTTATATCTTCAAACATGAAAGCAATAAAAAAATGGGATTAAATCTTACCTTTGGATGCTAAAGCTCCTCACTTTTTGATGCTTTCTTCAGCTAGATATAACAACAATATTCAGATTACCTTTGGTGCTATAATCAATGGAGATTCCTTGGAATTTTTTGTCTTCAATGCTGGAATGTAGACACTATAAAAAAAGGAAGGTTTGACCTTCAAGACCAAGAGCCTTTAATTCTTCTTCTTCCTTACTTCCATGTTGTGCTTTAGATGACTTTGATCACGCTTTGTTTTGTGTGTTGATATTTGGACTTCAGGCACCTTTTATGGATGAATATTTATGGGATTTGTGACATGTGTCACACCCATTACAAATGAGCGCTCCTCTCCTTCTTTAACATATCAATTTCTTATTCAATGCTTCTTGGATATTCCATAACGTATGGGCACTTGTGTGAAGCTTTTGGAGGATAACAAGTGTCACCACTTCCTTGATATTCCCTATAACTCTTGTGTGATGTTTCTTGAGCGTTGAGAGATGAAATGATAACATAGAAATTTTATGCCAAATGGCATTCAACCTATCTACATGAAGTCCTTCCTTGTAATATCTTCCAAGGAGAATATAACTCCTTAAATCCTTTCATATGCCATTCCTTAGCTTTGCTATGTTTCTTGGGCAGTAAGCAAACTTTTCTTTTGCAGGTGGATTGATGATGCGCTATGGAGCTTTGAATGCCAATTTTGGTGTTGCCTTTGGTGGATTATCTCCAAGTTAAAGTCCTTGAATGTAGCAACTTGATCCTTATCTTCTATGCTTCCAACATGTTGATTCCTATGAATATTTTTTGTACCTTTTGTCTACGTAAATTTAGCTTGATGATAGCCTTATGTGGGATTTTATTTTGCAGGTTCATCCATCCAAGATGAGCCCTTTGAGTGGCTCCTTTTGCTTGGGAAGTAGAGTGTTGATGCTCAACCTTCCTTGGATGATTTACCCTATAGTTATTGTGCCTTTTGAGGCACTTTCAAATCTGCTCTTTTGCTATAAAAACCAGACTAGAGTAGTGCAATAAAATGTACTATAAAATGTATATAAGGCTTCTTTAATGTACATTCTTTTGCACTTTTTTTCTAGATCTGAAATTCTGATTTTGTGGCATATTTTTCCTGCAATATAGGGATTTTGAGGTTGTCGTTTATGAGTAGACACATTCCCCTTTTTTCTTGGACACTTTGATAATAAATCCAGGATTAGATAACAGTAGATAGAATCTCTTTAATTGATGCAATTTTCTGCACTTTCTTTCCTTACATCTAACCTTATAATGCTTTGGATTTGAGACTCACCAAGTCTCAATGTTTGAAGCTTCTATTTCTTTTTTTGGTTAGTTTTGTTCTTCTCTAGATTTTGGAGGATTCAAAACTATTTTTGTGGCTTCAATTGGCCACTATATGTTGCATATTTTTGTACTTTAACAGTGTCTTTAGACACTTGATACAGATCATATTATGTGCCCTTCAAAAACAAAAAACTAATTTCTTTTGAGAGTAGAATAATATGCAAATAAATGTAATGTACTTTATTTTTAATGCACTAAAAATTTACCTTATCACTCCAATCAAATCTCAAGATAATGCACTTAATAAATTTTACTGCAACTAATCAAGAATAATCTAATATGAACCTTCAATAATTATTCTGCAATTTCACTACAATTTAGTATTGTAGGACTTAGTCTTCTTTTTATTTTTCCAAAGTAGATTATAGGTAGTTAATAGAAGCAATTCTAAAATATAATCAACTCCTAATGTGCAATTGAACCTTAAAAATAACCTTTTTTCCTTTTTCACTTTTGAATATTGTAATCTAATTTTCTTCTTACAACTTTAATCCAAATTTAGGTGCTCTAACAAATTTTATAAGTAATCTAAATAATGAATCTACTTGCAATAAAATTTGCTTACCTTTTGAAATTTTTTGTAGCTCTTTTTCTGCTTTTGTAGAGGATGTAGATCTTGGTGTCTAAGATAACCAAGTTTTTTTTTTGAGTAGGATCTTGTAGATCTTTGTAGGTTGTCTTGAATAGTTCATTCTTCACCAAATGATGATCTCAAACTTTTTTTCACAAGCCTAGGATTTGGTGGCTTGTTCTCCTCCTTCTACTATATATTTGGAGAAGTATTTGTCTCTGAATTAGTGTCTTCTTGCTGTGAGAGGCAATCTTAAAATCTCTAAGATTTGGTGAGATTCTTCTATCTTCAAGTCTTCTTGCTAAATTTTGACTTCAAGCAGGATCTTCTTCTGATATTTGGCACTCCTTACCAAATTCTTCTTCATGGATTTAGTGCTCCTTGCCAAATTCTTCTTCATGAATTTGGCACTCCTTGCCAAATTCTTCTCTTGGGCTTGTTATCAAATGGAAACAATTGTTCCAAGTCCTTCATTATTATGGGTTTCTTCTTGGTAGTGAATTTATCTAATGAGTTCTCCTAAGAACTCCTTTGATGATCTTTAGCAAATATCTATAGGCATTTTTCTAGATTCTTCTTGAGACCTCTCCTGGGTATTTGATCATGTAGCTTTTGATGGTCTTCCATGAGACCTTCTATTCAAATTTCTACTTCTATAAGTGTTGGTGATGAGATCTTCTTCTAGATATCTAATTCTGTTGCTTTTGGATTCAAGCAGGATTCACCTAGTCCTTCTTCTTCTTCTTCCAAGACTAGAAGTCCTTCACCAAGATATTCGTCTGATATTTTTGCTTGATTCAAGTGCAGAGCTAATTCTAAAGAAGATAATCTTCCTAAATTTCTTGTAATAAGTTTACCAATTAATTGATTCTTATTTCCCTACAACAAATATATTAGTACTAAAATATTTAGTCTGCTTTTGAATCATATATTCTCTTTGAATTCTTCTTCAGGATCAAGGCTTATGGGGCCTTTTCTTAGTATCAAGGCTTTTATGGCATTTTTAGTACCAAGGCACCTGTGGCATTTTCAATATCAAGGCTTCAATGGACTTTTTAGTATCAAGGTTTTTGTGGCCTTTTCAGTATCAAGGCTTCTATGGCCTTTTTAGTATCAAGACTTCTATGGCTTCTTCTTCAAGGATTCTATGGTCTTTTCTTCAAGGATACCATGGCATTTTTGTATAAAGGCTTATATGGGGAGAAATTTTTATGATCTAGGTGACCCTTTGCCATAGTAGATTTTCCTTAGAACATTTTACTTCCATCCTTAGTGAAACTATCTCATGCTCTAATCTTTCACACTCTAGATATTTTGTTTTTAATTTTTTGACCATACCTTCTTCAAATTTTCTTGTCTCTTCAACTTTGATTTTGAAGTTAGTGAGTTCTTGTAGAAACCTCACTTTTTCTTTCTCATATTCTTGATCTTGAACCCTTAATACTGAGTTCTCCCTTTTTAATTATCCAAGAGTAATCATAAGCCTTTCACATTCTATCTCTTTTACCTTTGATTGTTTAATCATACCTTCTTCAACTCTTCTTGCTTTTTCAACCTTATCTCTCAAGTCAAAGATATCATGTAGAAGCTTTATCTTACATTTCTCATCTTCTTGTATTTGAGCCTTCAATTCTAAATTCTCTCTTTTCAATTCAATAATCTCCTTAAGAGTGGCTTTCCCTTTTTCTTTTTCTAAAGCATCTTCTTTTTCTTCTATTATTGAAAGTAGAGTTTCTTCTTCATACCTTCTTCAACTCTTCTTGTTTAATCATACCTTCTTCAACTCTTCTTGCTTTTTCAACCTTATCTCTCAAGTCAAATATATCATGTAGAAGACTTATCTTATATTTCTCATCTTCTTGTATTTGAGCCTTCAATTCTAAATTCTCTCTTTTCAATTCAATAATCTCCTTAAGAGTGGCTTTCCCTTTTTATTTTTCTAAAGCATCTTCTTTTTCTTCTATTATTGAAAGTAGAGTTTCTTCTTCATACCTTTTTTTACTGTCCCTGTTATCCTTTCTTGAACCAATCTCTAGAATTTTATTTCTGATAATATCATCTTCATCTTTACTACTACTAAACCCATTACAATATCTTGCATCATGGCCAAGTTGACCACAAACAAAGCATTCATGTGGACAATAAACTGTATGGTGACCTATGTTCCCACATATGGTACAAAACTTTATCAGTCTGGATATTTCTCCATTACTTGATTCATATCTTGAATCTAATTCCATTTGTCCTCCCAAAACAACAATATTAAACTCATATTTATTTTCTTTCATGACCATAGGTGTTCTTTTCTTCTTTTGTCTCATGCTTCTATTCTTGCCTTTCTTTGCCATTTGTGTTCTTGTAGGATCTTCCTTCAAGTTGTTAAACTTATTCCGAAGGAACCGACTCTGATACCAATTGAAGAACACAAACTTATACTGAGAGGGGGGATGAACAGTATAAGACCACTTTTTACTTTTCTTTCCCAAATAGTATTAATAAATATAATAAATGGCAATATCAATAACAATAACAAAAGCAATGCACAAATCATCACACACAATAGAGACACCAATTTTAACATGGTTCACCCAATGTGGGCTACCTCCATAGAGAAAATATTTCTTCTAAATATTTTTCAAATAATCTCATGGGAATCCTTTCCATATTATAATTTTTATGGACCTCAGTCCAAAGGAGATGTTAAGCCCCTAAATGAATGTAATGTACTTTATTTTTAATGCACTAAAAATGTACCTTATCACTCCAATCAAATCTCAGGATAATGCATTTAATAAATTTTACTGCAACTAATCAAGAATAATCTAATATGAACCTTCAATAATTATTCTGCAATTTCACTACAATTTAGTATTGTAGGACTTAGTCTTCTTTTTCTTTTTCCAAAGTAGATTATAGGTAGTTAATAGAAGCAATTCTAAAATATAATCAACTCCTAATGTGCAAATGAACCTTAAAAATAACCTTTTTTCCTTTTTCACTTTTGAATATTGTAATCTAATTTTCTTCTTACAACTTTAATCCAAATTCAAGTGCTCTAACAAATTTCATAAGTAATCTAAATAATGAATCTACTTGCAATAAAATTTGCTTACCTTTTGAAATTTTTTGTAGCTCTTTTCTCGCTTTTGTAGAGGATGTAGATCTTGGTGTCTAAGATAACCAAGTTTTTTCTTTGAGTAGGATCTTGTAGATCTTTGTAGGTTGTCTTGAATAGTTCATTCTTCACCAAATGATGATCTCAAACTTTGTTTCACAAGCCTAGGATTTGGTGGCTTGTTCTCCTCCTTCTACTATAGATTTGGAGAAGTATTTGTCTCTGAATTAGGGTCATCTTGCTGTGAGAGACAATCTGAAAATCTCTAAGATTTGGTGAGATTCTTCTATATTCAAGTCTTCTTGCTAAATTTTGACTTCAAGCAGGATCTTCTTCTGATATTTGGCACTCCTTACCAAATTCTTCTTCATGGATTTAGTCCTCCTTGCCAAATTCTTCTTCATGAATTTGGCACTCCTTGCCAAATTCTTCTCTTGGGCTTGTTATCAAATGGAAACAATTGTTCCAAGTCCTTCATTATTATGGGCTTCTTCTTGGTAGTGAATTTATCTAATGAGTTCTCCTAAGAACTCCTTTGATGATCTTTAGCAAATCTCTATAGGCCTTTTTCTAGATTCTTCTTGAGACCTCTCCTGGGTATTTGATCATGTAGCTTTTGATGGTCTTCCATGAGACCTTCTATTCAAATTTCTACTTCTATAAGTGTTGGTGATGAGATCTTCTTCTAGATATCTAATTTTGTTGCTTTTGGATTCAAGCAGGATTCACCGAGTCCTTCTTCTTCTTCTTCCAAGACTAGAAGTCCTTCACCAAGATATTCGTCTGATATTTTTGCTTGATTCAAGTGCAGAGCTAATTCTAAAGAAGATAATCTTCCTAAATTTCTTGTAATAAGTTTACCAATTAATTGATTCTTATTTCCCTACAACAAATATATTAGTACTAAAATATTTAGTCTGCTTTTGAATCATATATTCTCTTTGAATTCTTCTTCAGGATCAAGGCTTATGGGGCCTTTTCTTAGTATCAAGGCTTTTGTGGCATTTTTTAGTACCAAGGCACCTGTGGCATTTTCAATATCAAGGCTTCAATGGACTTTTTAGTATCAAGGTTTTTGTGGCCTTTTCAAGTATCAAGGCTTCTATGGCATTTTTAGTATCAAGACTTCTATGGCTTCTTCTTCAAGGATTCTATGGTCTTTTCTTCAAGGATACCATGGCATTTTTGTATAAAGGCTTATATGGGGAGAAATTTTTATGATCTAGGTGACCCTTTGCCATAGTAGATTTTCCTTAGAACATTTTACTTCCATCCTTAGTGAAATTATCTCATGCTCTAATCTTTCACACTCTAGATATTTTGTTTTTAATTTTTTGACCATACCTTCTTCAAATTTTCTTGTCTCTTCAACTTTGATTTTGAAGTTAGTGAGTTCTTGTAGAAACCTCACTTTTTCTTTCTCATATTCTTGATCTTGAACCCTTAATACTGAGTTCTCCCTTTTTAATTCTCCAAGAGTAATCATAAGCCTTTCACATTCTATCTCTTTTACCTTTGACTGTTTAATCATACCTTCTTCAACTCTTCTTGATTTTTCAAACTTATCTCTCAAGTCAAAGATATCATGTAGAAGCTTTATCTTACATTTCTCATCTTCTTGTATTTGAGCCTTCAATTCTAAATTCTCTCTTTTCAATTCAATAATCTCCTTAAGAGTGGCTTTCCCTTTTTCTTTTTCTAAAGCATCTTCTTTTTCTTATATTAATGAAAGTAGAGTTTCTTCTTCATACCTTCTTCAACTCTTCTTGTTTAATCATACCTTCTTCAACTCTTCTTGCTTTTTCAACCTTATCTCTCAAGTCAAATATATCATGTAGAAGATTTATCTTATATTTCTCATCTTCTTGTATTTGAGCCTTCAATTCTAAATTCTCTCTTTTCAATTCAATAATCTCCTTAAGAGTGGCTTTCCCTTTTTCTTTTTCTAAAGCATCTTCTTTTTCTTCTATTATTGAAAGTAGAGTTTCTTCTTCATACCTTTTTTTATCGTCCCTGTTATCCTTTCTTAAACCAATCTCTAGAATTTTATTTCTGATAATATCATCTTCATCTTTACTACTACTAAACCCATTACAATATCTTGCATCATGGCCAAGTTGACCACAAACAAAGCATTCATGTGGACAATAAACTGTATGGTGACCTATGTTCCCACATATGGTACAAAACTTTATCAGTCTGGATATTTCTCCATTACTTGATTCATATCTTGAATCTAATTCCATTTGTCCTCCCAACACAACAATATTAAACTCATTTATTTTCTTTCATGACCATAGGTGTTCTTTTCTTATTTTGTCTCATGCTTCTATTCTTGTCTTTCTTTGCCATTTGTGTTCTTGTAGGATCTTCCTTCAAGTTGTTAAACTTCTTCTGAAGGAACCGACTCTGATACCAATTGAAGAACACAAACTTATACTGAGAGGGGGGATGAACAGTATAAGACCACTTTTTACTTTTCTTTCCCAAATAGTATTAATCAATATAATAAATGGCAATATCAATAACAATAACCAAAGCAATGCACAAATCATCACACACAATAGAGACACCAATTTTAACGTGGTTCACCCAATGTGGGCTACCTCCATAGAGAAAATATTTTTTCTAAATATTTTTCAAATAATCTCATGGGAATCCTTTCCATATTATAATTTTTATGGACCTCAGTCCAAAGGAGATGTTAATCCCCTAAATAAATGTAATGTACTTTATTTTTAATGCACTAAAAATTTACCTTATCACTCCAATAAAATCTCAAGATAATGCACTTAATAAAGTTTACTGCAACTAATCAAGAATAATCTAATATGAACCTTCAATAATTATTCTGCAATTTCACTACAATTTAGTATTGTAGGACTTAGTCTTCTTTTTCTTTTTCCAAAGTAGATTATAGGTAGTTAATAGAAGCAATTCTAAAATATAATCAACTCCTAATGTGCAAATGAACTTTAAAAATAACCATTTTTCCTTTTTCACTTTTGAATATTGTAATCTAATTTTCTTCTTACAACTTTAATCCAAATTCAGGTGCTCTAACAAATTTCATAAGTAATCTAAATAATGAATCTACTTGCAATAAAATTTGCTTACCTTTTGAAAGTTTTTGTAGCTCTTTTTCTGCTTTTGTAGAGGACGTAGATCTTGGTGTCTAAGATAACCAAGTTGTTGCTTTGAGTAGGATCTTGTAGATCTTTGTAGGCTGTCTTGAATAGCTCATTCTTCACCAAATGATGATCTCAAAATTTGTTTCACAAGCCTAGGATTTTGTGGCTTGTTCTCCTCCTTCTACTATAGATTTTGAGAAGTATTTGTCTCTGAATTAGTGTCTTCTTGCTGTGAGAGACAATCTGAAAATCTCTAAGATTTGGTGAGATTCTTCTATCTTCAAGTATTCTTGCTAAATTTTGACTTCAAGCAAGATCTTCTTCTGATATTTGGCACTCCTTACCAAATTCTTCTTCACGGATTTAGTGCTCCTTGCCAAATTCTTCTTCATGAATTTGACACTCCTTGCCAAATTCTTCTCTTGGGCTTGTTATCAAATGGAAAAAATTGTTCCAAGTACTTCATTATTATGGGCTTCTTCTTAGTAGTGAATTTCTCTAATGAGTTCTCCTAAGAACTCCTTTGATGATCTTTAGAAAATCTCTATAGGCCTTTTTCTAGATTCTTCTTGAGACCTCTCCTGGGTATTTGATCATGTAGTTTTTGATGGTCTTCCATGAGACCTTCTATTCAAATTTCTACTTCTATAAGTGTTGGTGATGAGATATTCTTCTAGATATCTAATTATGTTGCTTCTGGATACAAGCAGGATTCACCTAGTCCTTCTTCTTCTTCTTCCAAGACTAGAAGTCCTTCACCAAGATATTCGTCTGCTATTTTCGCTTGATTCAAGTGCAGAGCTAATTCTGAAGAAGATAATCTTCCTAAATTTCTTGTAATAAGTTTACCAATTAATTGAATTTTATTTCCCTATAACAAATATATTAGTACTAAAATATTTAGTCTGCTTTTGAATCATATATTCTCTTTGAATTCTTCTTCAGGATCAAGGCTTATGGGGCCTTTTTTTAGTATCAAGGCTTTTGTTGCATTTTTTAGTACCAAGGCACCTGTGGCATTTTCAGTATCAAGGCTTCAATGGACTTTTTAGTATCAAGGTTTTTGTGGCCTTTTCAGTATCAAGGCTTCTATGGCATTTTTAGTATCAAGACTTCTATGGCTTCTTCTTCAAGGATTCTATGGTCTTTTCTTTAAGGCTACCATGGCATTTTTGTATAAAGGCTTATATGGGGAGAAATTTTTATGATCTAGGTGACCCTTTGCCATAGTATATTGTCCTTAGAACCTTTTACTTCCATCCTTAGTGAAACTATCTCATGCTCTAATATTTCACACTCTAGATATTTTGTTTTTAATTTTTTGACCATACCTTCTTCAAATTTTCTTCTCTCTTCAACTTTGATTTTGAAGTTAGTGAGTTCCTATTGAAACCTCACTTTTTATTTCTCATATTATTGATCTTGAACCCTTAATAATGAGTTCTCCCATTTTAATTCTCCAAGAGTAATCATAAGCCTTTCACATTCTATCTCTTTTACCTTTGACTGTTTAATCATACCTTCTTCAACTCTTCTTGCTTTTTCAACCTTATATCTCAAGTCAAAGATATCATGTAGAAGATTTATCTTACATTTCTCATCTTCTTGTATTTGAGCCTTCAATTCTAAATTCTCTCTTTTCAATTCAATAATCTCCTTAAGATTGGCTTTCCCTTTTTCTTTTTCTAAAGCATCTTCTTTTTCTTCTATTATTGAAAGTAGAGTTTCTTCTTCATACCTTCTTCAACTCTTCTTGTTTAATCATACCTTCTTCAACTCTTCTTGCTTTTTCAACCTTATCTCTCAAGTCAAATATATCATGTAGAATATTTATCTTACATTTCTCATCTTCTTGTATTTGAGCCTTCAATTCTAAATTCTCTCTTTTCAATTCAATAATATCCTTAAGAGTGGCTTTCCCTTTTTATTTTTCTAAAGCATCTTCTTTTTATTCTATTATTGAAAGTAGAGTTTTTTCTTCATACCTTTTTTGATTGTCCTTGTTATCCTTTCTTGAACCAATCTCTAGAATTTTATTTCTGATAATATCATCTTCATCTTTACTACTACTAAACCCATTACAATATCTTGCATCATGGCCAAGTTGACCACAAACAAAGCATTCATGTGGACAATAAATTGTATGGTGACCTATGTTCCCACATATGGTACAAAACTTTATCAGTCTGGATATTTCTCCATTACTTGATTCATATCTTGAATATATTTCCATTTGTCCTCCCAAAACAACAATATTAAACTCATATTTATTTTCTTTCATGACCATAGGTGTTCTTTACTTCTTTTGTCTCATGCTTCTACTCTTGCCTTTCTTTGCCATTTGTGTTCTTGTAGGATCTTCCTTAAAGTTGTTAAACTTCTTCCGAAGGAACCGACTCTGATACCAATTGAAGAACACAAACTTATACTAAGAAGGGGGATGAACAGTATAAGACCACTTTTTACTTTTCTTTCCCAAATAGTATTAATAAATATAATAAATGGCAATATCAATAACAATAACCAAAGCAATGCACAAATAATCACACACAATAGAGACACCAATTTTAACGTGGTTCACCCAATGTGGGCTACCTCCATAGAGAAAATATTTCTTCTAAATATTTTTCAAATAATATCATGGGAATCCTTTCCATATTATAATTTTTATGGACCTCAGTCCAAAGGAGATGTTAATCCCCTAAATTTCAAGTTCATGGATATCTTCCATAGGAGAACTCTTTCCCCTTTAGCTCTAGCTAGTGATCTTATAGAAGACTTTGTCTCACTGCTACATTGACTGGTGGATCTTTCTCCACTTGAAGACTCCTCACTCAAAATATTTGTCTGAATTGTCATGGCTACTAGATCTCTATCCACTGAGAATTTGTCCTCTATGCTATGTCACCTCCAAAGATCTATCAATAGGTTCACTTAGAACCTTCTTAAATATAATCAATAGGTCCACACAGAACCTTCTAAAATCTACTCGACAGGTCCACACAGAACCTACTCAAATATGCTCAACAATTCCACTCAGAACTTACTCAAATCTGCTCAACAGGTCCACTCAGAACCTACTCAAATCTGCTCAATAGATCCACTCATAACCTGCTCAAATGTGCTCAATAGGTCCACATAGAACCTATCCAAATCTGCTCAACAAGCTCACTCATAACTTATCCATATTTTCTCAATAAGTCCTCTATAGGACTTGCTTAAATTTGCATTGCAAGCTTTCACAAAAGCTTACACAAAATCACTCCACAAGCCTTCTCAAAGACTTACCTCAAATTTTCTTAACAAGTCCACACAAAACTTGTTCAATCTCATATAATCATAAAGAGAATGGTTATAGACTCAATATTTTCTATACTCAAAGCTCAATATCAACTCAAATCAATCGCATAGAAGGATAAAGAGAATTGTTAGAGACTCAATATGTTCTATACTCAAATCAAAATCTCAACTTAAATCAATCTCATAGAAGCATAGAGAGAATTGTTAGAGACTCAATATTTTCTATACTCAAATCCCAATATCAACTCAAATAAATCTCATAGAAGCATAGAGAGAATTTTTAGAGACTCAATATATTCTATACTCAATCTCAACTCAAATCAGAATATAGAAAAATTTGTTTCATGGAACTTGAACAACCACTTCACATAAACACTTGACTAGGCCCAATCAACTCTACTCAACCAATCACCTCAAGGAAAAACCCTTTATCACAAACCCTAGTCCAAGAATGTATCAACAAACTCAAAATGTTTCTAATAATGCTCAACCACAAATCTCACATAACAATGATACTCATGTTCTTTTCTAACTCAAGTTCAAGTTATTTGCATAACCAATTGGCTTCAATAAAAATTTTTATAAAACAAGGTTTAATCACAACTCTCAATCCAGAAAACTTTGAAGCATTAAATCAACCACTTTCAAAAAGGAAACCACAATCAATACTTTTCTCTCCAATGATATTTTATAAATCAATCACCCAATCAAGTCAATGGAGAATATTACCCATACCTTTTTTATGCCAAGTAGTTGTCCACAAAATTTGTCAAACTCAACACACTTTCAAATATTTTCTTATCAACCACAAGGAGGTTAGAGGAATTTAGTAATATCACAACAATAAAAATAATATCCCAATAACACCTTATTACTCCTACTCAATAAAATTCACCATATCCTCTCATGAAAGAAATAATCCCCTTTGAAAAATAATAAATCAAACTCACTTTTGAACCTCTTTTACAAAACCAAAAATATCTCTTTACACACACCTTATTTATCCTTCTAAGCAAGTTAATAAAATAGCCCTTGAAAAATTCTTTCCAACGATATATAATATGCTACCCTTCCAAAAATAAAACCATCAAAAAATTTCCAATTTTCTAGGGCATAACATAACCCTTATTTCTCCTTAAGGTTATTTAACAAAAATTTAAAACATAAAAAATAAATTTGCCTTTGCATCTTGGAGGGATTCGATCCCCTGATGTCCTCCTTCCCAATGCCTTAAATTCAGCCAAGCCGTCGTTGGGCCATGCGCCCTCACATGCCTAAAAAGGCACGACTAGCATCAAATACCTCACAAACCAGTGCTTTCCAAAATAATCAAAACGCGCTTCGAATGCTTTGTCCTTGCAAGTAAATCTCAAGCAAATTGAATGTGGGACCTCCTATCTCTTTCCAATCCAACACACCACTAAGCCACACTGGCCTATGTGCTCAACAACTCCGCACGTTCTCTGCTTCCACTTTTCGTAAATCATCAAGCCTTTAAGAATCACAAGCCTTTTCGCATGCGCTCAACAAAAATGCAAGTGTAAGTGATTAATGTCTTTGATGGCATTATATATAATGCCCTTGTCTTCTTATGCAATCACGTCGATGCTTCAAATAAATTTGACGTCGGCGTGGTTTTAATTTATAATATATTTAAATTTAAATCAAAATTTAAATATTATAAATTAAAACAAACTAACCTTAGGTTTTAGTTTAAATAAACCTTGGAGCCTTGTCTTAATGCACAACCTTGGCGAAATCAAATATTATTTATAAATTTTAAATTCCTTTTGAATTTAAATAATTTATAAATAATTATTAAACCTCCTTTTTAACTTTTGAAATAACCCATATTGGGTTTTTATGGACTAATCGCTTAACCTGTGCTCACAATAATATTAAAATATTATGGAGCCTTTTTCCTTTCACGTTTGCACTGATGAAGCTTTTTCTTGGATGAATGTGACAACCTTGAATGACTTTATTTCTTGCTGAATTCTTTGTGATGAGTGATAACTCTATCAGGTGACATCAATGACAAATTTGACTTAGAGGACTCAAAATGTCCAACATTATCAACCCTTGGAGTTGTACCTTCAACTTTTGCATATCTATAGGATTCATCCGATATTGGGTTCTATGTATTGGATCCGTTTTGGGCATCAATTCTATAGTGAAGTCAAATTCTCTTTTTGGTGGTAATCTAGGAAAATATTCAGGAAACACATCCCTATATTCCTACAAAATTGGATTTTTTTCCAAACACCTCTTCCTTTTTATCTATCTCCACTTCATTAAAATTGACCACAAAAATCATTCCACCCTTTCTCATGGTCTCCTTTAGTTGCATTTTTGATAGCAACTAAGATCAAAAATATCCTTGTTCACTGACAATTCATATTCTTTATTTATTATTATTAGTGTAATCAATCCATCTATCATGGAAATTGATTATAGCCTCATGGGCTTTCAACCAATACATCCCTAAAATAATATCGAAGACATGGAGAGGATATACATACAAGTTCCATTATGTGGAACCATTGGGTATGGTGACTTGCACATTTGGATAACATTGATCCACATAATAGGTTTGTCCAAGACTATACTCTACTTCCTACTCTTTCACCAAGAATCCTAGTCTCTTTGGTATATCCTTGACTAAAATAGATAAAATGAAGTTTTATGTTGCTTCTCTATGTGTTAAAATATTAACATTATTATTTAAATATCATATCATTTAGAAGAAGTGGGGTAGCCTATCCATTTAGATCTTGGTTACCTGTGATCACATAGATCATGTGATTTGGCTCTTTTGGTCATTCACTAGTTTCAAATTTATGTGGACAATTTCTAGCATAATGTGGAACTCTGTAATTATAGCAACCAGTCCTATGTCTAGGGTGTTTATTTTGAATCTGCTCCTTGGGCTTCTCTATAGATCCTACATCAAGTTATCATTGAGGTTGAGAAGCATTGTTGTTGCTATTATTGTTCTTTTTTTATCTTCTTTTTATTTTTCCCTTACTTCCTGTCATTCTCCACAATGATACGAGGGTTACTCTTACTTTGGATTTTCTATTCTTTTTCCCACCATATGAAACCAACGCTTTTTTTTTTTTAATCCTTACGATCTTCTTCCATTAAAACGGTATAGTTGAAGTAAACATTACCTATCAAAATGTTTGACTTAGCTTGACAATCCATATCACATGTCTTTTCTTACTTATCTTCTCTAGATAGATTGGATTGATCTGATTTAGACCATTTATGTGTTTGAGGAGTGACATTGACCTTCCTTATGTTAGATCTATCTTTAACCCCATTGCTTATGTCCTCCAGATTCAGATCTTCTTCACTTTTTTCATATCGATAGGAAAATCTACATATTGTAGAGATTTAGTTGAAGAATTCAGGCTCACTAAAGTGTCAAATGCATGTCGTTGCTATTCTAATTTTTCTTGCATGAGAAATATAGTAGTAGAGATAAATTCCACCACTTTGCTTATATCCCCCAGAATTTTCTCTCAAGGTCTTGACTCACCCTTTTCTTGATTGAGTGGTCTTGGAGTACAAAAAGATCCTTGTTTTTCTTATCCTACTCCTAGTGCCATTCCCTGATCCCAACAAGTGACTCAAGTTAGGTGCCACTCCATGTACCTCCATCTTCTTAGTTAGTTGTATCACATAAACTAACTAGTAAAATGAGTTATTCAAGAGTATCACCAAACACACTTACTCCACATAAGGTGCCTTAATAAGAGTAAAATTAGTCCTCTAATCAATGGTCTGGTTTACTCCCTATAAACCACCATTCCCATGGGAATATTCCATTCTTCCAAAGTCACACATCAAATCAAGTCATGGATAGGTTCTTTCTACTATAGACTTTTTTAACCTACATTAGAGTTCAGCCTAGATATGCTTAAATACCTACAACCATGCTCTGATACCAACTATAATAGTCTAAAATCTAACATTTTTTTTTAGATTTAAGTTTAACCAAGACAATCCAAATAAATTCCACATAAGATTCTACTTCATTTCGATTTCTATATGCTACAACATCCCTCAAGTGGATAGGAGTGGCCAAACTCTCACAATAATTTTGGGGTTTACCTTATACACTACTCTTACAACTTAAAGGACACATTTGAGTCATCACCCCATTTCATTTCTCTCTTTTGAAGTACATTTTGACCACAACGTGTGGGTTAACTCTATCCCATTCATTTGAGAAAAAGGACACCAAATCCCTTACTAGTTTCAACCATTCCTTACTAGTACTTAGGTATAAGCTTCTTATAGTTTTACAAACACTTCATTTAGTATAAAACTATTGTGTACCTTTAAAATATCCCCTTGATAACTTAATGGAGGTGACTATCACCTGTGTGGCATCTCTCATATGATTGCCCATCAATCAATCAGAGTTTCCAATGTGTAACAACCCAAAATTCTCTCTTGATTTTTTTTAAAGCCTGGATTCATTAACTACTTAAGGACCATCACTGATCTATTCCCAAAAATTTAACTCACTATTGCAATTTTCCAGCAGATGAGTGATTAGTACATTTAGCAATTCAACCATTTCATATTTTAATGTCTTACAGTTTGCCACACTCTTTCTTTCTTTTGAAAGGGTATCTTTGGGAATACTAGCTCTCTATATAAGTATTTTTACGTAGGATTTTTCCTTTTCCATCCTTCGAAAGGAAACACCCAACCCATTAAAACTACACAAGTCAAGTCCTTTAGTGTAGAAGTATCCCCTTTTATATCCTTCAAAAGGGTTTGTGCAAATCCCTGCAAGATTCATAGGCCAATCTATGAAGTTTCACTATGCATGGCAAATTATCCCTTCACCTATTGAGGGTCTAGTATACTTGGTATCAACTATCCTTTACATATATTTAATAGAAATGGGACTAGAGTACTTAAATACTTAATTGACCAGATGACATTGGGTTCAACAATGACTAAGCTTACTACACTCCACCAAACGTTATCCTCATGACTCTTAGTAATAAATATACAAAATATAGACTTTCCTGACTAACTTCTAATATACCGTATGGACCAACCTTAACTTTTGAACCATGGTTCTACATAGTTTTTAAGAGCTTTCATATCACAAGGATTCCACATGCTTTCTCTAAATCTCAAGGTGGTCATCCACTTAAACCAGAATCTATTCTGGATTAAGTTGTGATACCAACATCTTGACCACATCAATCTCTTAGTGCTGATTTTTAGGTAAAGAGAGATATGCTTAAAAAATACTAGATATTCGAACATCCAAACAAAACTTCATCGGATAACATGCATGGATCATATAGTTATATCATTTCTTTTATATTGATAACATCAATTCATTATAGTCTTTTATGGTATGTGGTAACCTTTCCCTGATTACTCATTCCCTCTAAAAACACTTACATAATTCCTTATCTATAGCAAGTAAAATCTTAGATTTCATAAAATAATTTAGTCCAAACTCTAATAACAAATTTTCCATTTTAAACAATTCCAAAGAAGTCAAAGAAATCTCAATGAACTTGGTAACAGTTTCTCCATAAGCATCACAAGTTTATTTTTACATTCCGTGAGGTTTTGAAATGACCTCTAACTTCAAAATTACATGAGATATTTCCACTTAATGACTGAAATCATTCTACAACAATTATACATCTCTTCAGCATAATTTACCAAATAAATCTACCAATCAAATTGTAGCTAGCCAGTTCAATAAATTCAATGAAATTCAAAGCTTTCTTTCTTCACCAACGAAGAACACCCTTGTGTAACTCTAATTGAAACTTAGCTCAAGATGTAGCTCATTTTCCTTTGCCGCTATCCTTGGCAGCCAAACCTATAATGGTATGTCATTACGAAAATTCTTCCAATCACTAAATAGAGAATGTCCATTCATCGGGATCAGAGATGGCACCCACGAGTTTCAAGGATTTGCATGTTCTCAAATATAATAAAAATATTTGCATGCATAATACACAACTGCATTCATGTCATACTTCTTTCTATTGAACCATTCAAGGATAACAACATATGAAATTTAACTTATCATAGTCAACATGCATTCAAAATATAGATAAAAATTCATAAACCAAATTCTTCCTTTGGTGCCTATGTTACTATTTCTCCTTTAACAAGACAACAAAGTCACTCATTCATTTCTTTATCTATCCTTAATTTACTATTTCCAACTACAAACATTTAGGAGAATTTATACATTAACAACATGTAATATCTCAAACATAATTATTGTTTCTTTCTAGAATCCAAGAGATGTTTTCATTAAAGACATACTACAAATTCTCCATTCAACAACCAATCATACTCTAACATTCCTTTTTCTAACTGGACGTAGCTCTTTTAGTCTAATCAATAACTCAAAGTTCAAGAATTCTAATCCGTCAAACTTAGAAATAAAAGCATGTTATCTAAGCTTAGCATCAAAGTATACCCAATGCTTCTATTAATCCAAAACCAAGTTTATGCTCAACCAAATGCTCAAGTGGAGTAAAAAACTTCAATTCTCATACAAATATTTATCAATCTTCTTCACAAGAATACTTTCCTAGAATTTCCATTATTCACAGCTTTAGGAAGAACATGAATCAATAAAATAAACTTGGATTACAAGTAAATTTAGTTTTGGTCACTAAGTTTCTTGTACGTGGTCATATCACAAGTTTTCTACTACATAAAAATATAGAGAAGATATTTATTTCCTCAAATATTTTACAGCTGATGCACTAGGATTTTTTTCCCAAGGAACAAATGGCTGACCAGAGAAAAACTTACTTCTACCAAATAGAATTCACACATGTCATTCAACTTATTTCCTTTAAATAATTCTACCTGATGTTAGTCGCAGGTCTTTCAAATATTTTACCAGTGCCTCTTCTCTTTCTTCAACAACGGATAGTCTCTCCTCCAACACACTTTCTTCTCCTTTTTCAAAAACCAAAAAAAACCAAAAAAATAAAATTACCCCATAAACATCTTCTCATTTGCTTACCGATCTGTTCCACTTTTCATGAAATTCCCACTACCAAAAGACATTACTCCCATTGCTAGGCATGTTTTCGCTCTCTTTGTCCACTGCTAGGATTATTAACCAAATTCTCTTAAACACAAAGGTGGTGGGAAACAACACTGCACATATTCTCATGATTGCACACTCAACAACCAAGCCAAAATATAGCTATGAGCAGCACTATGTTTTCTCCAAGTCATAGACATCAAAATAATCGCAAGCAAAAATAATTATAACATCAATCTTACAAGGTTCAAGCTCTAATAATACTTAAAAAATAAATTCTTAATCAACATTATTTTCCTTATATCTACTAGCGAAACTTTTTTTTTTTCTAGATTCTACTCTAGAAATGTTGCTTTTAGATATATGCTCCCTTTTCCTAAAATGTCATCAACAATCAAGCATTTCCATAACCATTATAAATACAGCCAAAGCAACTATTTTAAAGTAAGCAATCTTTAGCTAAAGATCAATATAATTAATTTATTTTATGTAAATCATGTTATGTATCTTCATGAAAGAAGCACTCCTTGTTGCTTCTAAATACTTCGTCAATTAACCCATCACATCATTTCCCTTGGACATTCCCTCTCTTGGTGACCAATTCTTTCTACCACCAATAACAACTCATTCCTACAAAAGTGAAGTTCCATTAGTAGCATCTTATTCTTTCATAAAATCTAGGCTTAACAGAAACTTAAACATGAGAATATGGTCAATCATTTCAACATATAATTTCACCAAAATACATGTTTTTCAAGATAAATTAATAGATAGTGTATCAACTTATCAGAAAAATCAATAGAAAAGCATAAAACCATACAAGTAAAAAGGTTCACCAATGGAGGGTCATGACACAATTACTACCACACCAAATTACGTCCCCCATAGGAATTCTTCCACAATCGTTCAAGCTCCTATAACTATAATTTGTATGGCATCTCTCTTATGGGCATCTCACTATCTACTAGAGAACCCATCACAAGAATTTAGTTACAATGGAATTCTAAGCTTGTCATATTTTGGAGCACACTTTAGTGATATCTTACTAAAGTGCCTATTGTAACCCTAAGGGATTATCACATTACATCTCCCTTAGTTCTGGTCCTAACCTTAGGGGTCTAAATTAGATTAGGATGTCATTCTATGAAAAAAATATTTTAAGGGAGAATCCCCAAACCCTAAGGCAAATATACGAATAACTTTATTCATTTCAAATTTAAAATCCACAAAAGCATAATCCATATTCTATTGCAAGAGATAAAGGAAATCTAATCATTTACCTTTCTTTACAATGTTACTTTCCATAAAAAGCATAATAAAATAAACAATTCCATTTCTTCTTCATATACAATTCATAGCAATAGATCTATAAATTCTTAATATGATTCCATAACAAGTTCTACAAAATATATACAAATGACACGTCATGTATTTTGGGAAAACCTTTCGGAAAAAAACCTAGTCTTGAATAGTTCATATTTATTTTCATTGCAATTCTATTAGCCAATCTACAAAAAGCAATATGTTATTCCTTTTACCACAATTTCAATCTATTGCATAAGAATATCCACAATTCTTATGTACTTGTATTACAAGAATTTGTATATTCCTTTTTACAAAAAGTGAGGGAACCCCATAATTCCCTCTCATTAAACACCATTCATTTATGAACCCACTAATACTCAAAAGTCATCTTCTTGAGTAATTTCTTACCAAAGGATAATTGTGGAACCCCCATAAATTCCTTTATATTTATTGGACCCCAAGCCCAATCCATAATTTATGTATATAACATAAACGATTCTTATTTTCATAATAAGAATACCAATTCAACATAAATACATCCAATTTCAAATGGTACATGATTCCATTTCCAAAACATCAACCTAGTTATTCATTTACTAGAAATGAGCTAGACTTTTTGCAAAGTCTACAAAACATTACTAATCCTTCCTAAAATCCTTAACGTAATCCCTCTAAAATAATATACATCCTTTAATTATCTAAAACTATCAATATTATAAAAATATCCCTTTCTAAAAGTAATATCTTTCTATAAAGTAATATCTTTATTAATTTTTAAAGCATTTCCACTATTCTTTTTCAATCAATATGTTTAAGCTTAAATCATAAACCATTTCAATTTTAAATCAATAATAAATAATTCACCATATAACTTGTCCCATAATATATCCATTCTCAAAAAAATATTATTTCTTCATACTAGAATAGATCCACTCTAAAGATCAATTCAATATTCACTAAAAATGATTAATTTTTTTCTAATAGTTCTATTATATCTATCATAATACAAGGATAATTCATTTTCTACTATCAATTCTCTTTCACTTTTAAAGAAGAATTAACTTTAATCTAAGGATTACTTATTTATAATCCACAATAGAACAATCTCAAATTAAAGGTTGACTACTTATGCTTATATATATTACCTTTATCCCAAAATATTGTATATTCTATTTTTTGGTAGGTAAAAAAAATTATTTGCTATACGGGTTAAAGGGTCCCGTCCCTGTTACATTAGTAGCAAAAAGAGACAACTATGGACTCCAGTGGAAATAGAAAAAAGACAATTGAGGATTAATCCGATACATAATTACCTAGACAAGGCCAAATCCCTCCAAGTCATAAGAAACTAGACTATTACAACAACTGATAAAGGAAAAACAAGCAGCCCTGCTGCCAAGACACCACCTTCCCAGGTTACTGGGATTCTTTTTTCCTATCCTATTAGGAACTGTCATAAGAGGATAAGAGTATCTTGATCAGGGTTTGGAACTCTCTAAGCTCATTAATGGCACTGGCTATGATGATGTAACCTTCCTTGTATATGCTGGCAGCCGTCTGTAACTGACTTACAACTTCATTGGCTCTTTTGAGGGTTACAGAATGCAACATGTCCTTGGCATTGTCAGTGCACTTGTCTTCATCATCGCTGATGATTTTTGTGTCTGGAAAATGATCACTCGTCTTGGGGGACTTCAACCTATTGGATTTAAAGCTACCTAACAAATCACATTCCCACATCGTGATTAGCTCGGATGATGATTTATTACGGGAAGTCTTCTTCCCAGATGACCAGGGTGGACTGATTGACTAATTTATTGACTAGAATGTTAGCCACTTTATTAGCTTCCCTAAACACGTGATTGATCTAGCTTTGGGGTTTGATACTGAGAGAAATTTGGTAATCCTGAATGATGTTTTGGATATTCTTCCCCCCTGAGATATTGTTGATAATGTGGCCAATGATGACAAAAGAGTCTCCTTCGAATATGATTGGCTTGAGAAGGGTTTTGCTTACCTCTATTATTCTCCACAAAGCTCTAGCTTTTGCATAGTTATTGGTTTGTGTCTCGATATTTTATATGAAAGCCTTGATAATGTTACTTGTGTGGTCTCTGATGACTCCTCATGCCCCTGTGTTCCTTGGGTTTCCTTTGGAGGCACCATAGAAATTATCCTTAAGCCATCCTTGCGAAGGGGGGGACCATTTGGCCATGATTCTGGAGCTACGGGTATTCTAGACTTTACCACAGTCTATGGGAATCCTGAGGGAAACAAAGAGGTGAGATTACAACACATAATTAGGGACATTTATGCAAGGGATGAGGCTGTTGTTTTCAATAGAAAGGGACAAAGCTTTGTTGGTGATAGCTTCTATATTTTTGGTGACCTCCATGAAGATGTGGTTATTATGTTCTAGCTAGATCTGCCAGGATGCATGATGAAGTAGAGAACTCCACAAGAACCTGAGTCTTGGATTTTTAAAAGTTCTCGACCATTGGATGAACAGGTCCAAGACCATCTTGGGTCAGATCCAACAAACCTAAAATTTATTGACCAAGATAGAAAAACACTCCCAATGAAGGGACAATCCAAAAAAATGTGTTGATTGGATTCCTAGGCTTGCGTACAGAGGTAGCACCTGTTGGGAACCATCACTCCTCTTCGTATTAAGTTTTCGATGGTCATAATTTTATTGTGAACCACTAGCCAGCAAAAGTGGGCCAATTTAAGGATTAGGAGCCTGAGCCACACGCTTTTGGCTAAGGTTTGATTGTCACAATTTTTGATGTCTCTGGGAGATTTTTCCATCATCTGGGAAGCAGAATTGATTGTAAGCCTCCATCGCCAGAATCTTTCCAGCATCATTCATCATTCTTCTGGGTCTACGGGATGAAATTCACTCTTAATATGTCCTAAAGAATTGCTAGGCATTTTTTAATAGTATCATTCTTAATTCTGAACTGAATTTGCTTCCATTTTTGGATTCCCTGATCAAAGGTGATGAAATCAGAAACATGGGACCCATAATTTCTGTCGATGAGGTGCTTGATTGAATTCAGATTGACATCCTTGATGAGGGGTTATTTTCTAACCCACGCATATTTCCATAAGTCAATAGCCTTACCATCTCCCAGTTTCCATCATGATCCCTGATGTAAAAGTTGTTGGGTGTGGCAAATATATTTCCAGAAGTGGAAGCCATTGCAGGGAGTCTCCATGTCTATGAAGGAGTGATTTTGTAGGTATTTTCTTTTGATAATCGATACCCATTCTAGGTTGGCATCAGTGACCACCTTCCATGCCTGCTTGGCCAGAAGGGCCTAATTTGAGATGTTTATGCAGTGCAGTCCCAACCCTCCCTGTATTTAGAAATGAATATTTTATCCCAGGCTACCAGGTGGAACTTTATTTGGTTATTATTCCTAGACCATAGAATGTTCTTATGTATTTTCTCTATAGCTTCTCCCACCGTTGTAGGGATTTTGAAGACCAACATAAAGTAGGTAGGAATACTCTAGAGGACTGACTTTACCAATGTTGCTTTGCCTACACTAGAGAGGAGGGCCCCTTTCCATCCTGCCAGCTTATTCTATATATTTTCTATGACATTGTTCCACATACCTTTAAGTGGTCTTCCCATAAACATTGGAATGCCTAGATAGGTGGTTGGGAATTCAACAATGATGCACCCAAAGATACCTGTAATATTGACCTACCTTCTGGTGGGGGTGTTGATGAAGTAGAGTTTAATTTTACTGTAATTGATCTTCTAGTCAGCTTCTTCCTCATACAAATTGAGGATGTCTTTTATGACTTTGGCTTCAGAGACTGAAGCTTTGGTTTCCAACAGGGTGTCATCCACAAATTGTTGGTGAGTGGAGGGGGGTAATCCTGAGGCTGCCTTGATGCTTGATATAAGGTTTATATAGAAGGTATTTTTAATGGTTTTTCCCAAGCTCTCAACCAAAATGATGAATAGAATAGGGGAGAGAGGGTCACCCTATCTCAGCCCCTTGGTACTAGAAAATTAAATGGCTGCAGACCCATTCACAAGAACCAAGAACCAAGAAGAAGAGACAAAATTTGAACTTAGATTTACCCAAGATTCATGGAACCCATGTTTGAGGAGGATTTTGGATAGGAATTCTCGGTTCACTCTGTCAAAGGCTTTGTTTATGTCAAGCTTCAGGATGAAGGCAATGAAGTTAGAAATGTGGACAGAGTGAATCAATTCATGGATGGTGATGACCCCATCGAGGATATTTAACCCCTTAATAGTACTCCCTTGATAGTGGTCAATGATGGTGGGGAGGATATCGGTGATTCGATGACCAGAGCTTTGAATAGGACTTTGTAAATTACATTGTATAGACTAATGGGGCGATAATCCGAGAGGGACTGGGAGTTAGCATATTTGGGGATCGGGGTCAGAAAGGTGGAGTTCGCATATCTATGAATGGTGTAGGACTTCTGTATTTCTATTATGATGAGGCACAGATCAAGGCCCACAATGTCCCAAAATGTTTGGAAGAACCTGGGGGAAAAGCCATCAGGCTCGGGGGCTTTATCGGGCTTCATGGAGAAAAGGGCTTGGTGGATTTCCTTGTGGGATAAAGGACTGAGGAGAAAATCATTCGTAACATCAAGGATGGTTTTGGTAATATTCTCTAGAAGAGACTCTATGGTCATGGTACAGGAAGAGGGGGGGAGGCAAGAAGGTCTTGGAAGTGGCTGACAGCTTCATCCCTGATCTGGTGGATATCAGAAGTGAAAGTCCCATCCTACTTGATGAGGCCTTTAATTCTATTAACACCCCTGTATCTTAGAGTGGAGATGTGGAAATACTTAGAATTGGAATCACCTTCCCTGAGCCAGAGTTGTCTTGACTTTTGATGCCAAAAATTTTCTTATTTACGTAAGGTGTTATGATATTTGAAGAGCAGGATCCTCTCTTCATCTATGAGTCTATCATTACCTTGCCCTTTTTGAAATTTGTTCTCAATCTGCCCTAATCTAATTTTTATGTTCTGCTTAGCTTCAAAAATGTTCCCAAAGGTTTACCTGTTCCAAAATGTTAAGTTTTCCTTGATCCATCTGAGTTTTTGCATAAATTGGTTTGGGGCTGACCCAGGGAATTTTGTCCCCCACCTTTATTCTATCTTATTTTTGAGATCAGGGTGATGGGTCCATATTGACTCGAACCGAAAAGGATTCTTGAACTAGGGTTTGCTTGCCATCTCGAATAAGAGTAGGCTATGATCAGACCCTATATTTTGGAGGACCTACAAGCTGGTTTGTTTTAAGAGAGTAAAGGCTTCTTGGGATTAAAAAAATTGATCAAGATGCTCTTGGATGAGTTTATTTCCCATCTGTCTATTGCTCCAGGTGTAGCGGGATCCCTGCAGAGGGACGTCCATAAGGGAATTTGAGTCAATGAACTACCTCATGTCATTTATGTCCCTATGAGTGACTAAATTTCCTCCATTTTTATCAAAAAAATATAGGGGGGAGTTGAAGTCCCCTTCCAGAACCCATGGGATGTTGAAAAATGCCTTCCTCATCTGGGTGAGGGTGTTCCATAAAATCATTCTATCCTGGAAAGTTTTGGGAGCATAGACATTTGTTATAATCTAGGTCTGGGAGCTGGGGTCGTGGAACAGAATGTTGGACAACCTATCTTGGCCTAAAATAAATTTTCCTTCAACTTTGGATGGGTTCCATAGGCATAGGAGCCCACCTGTAGTCCTAGAGGCTGGGGAATATATGAAGTCACAGTTTTTCCATATGATTTTGGCTACCCTAGGAGACCATTTATCATCTAGTTTTGTTTCCTGAATGAGGAAGATTGTGGGGTTATAATATTTTCTCATGGCTACAGCCAGTATTTGCTTGGCTTCCCCATTCAGTACTCTTGCATTCCAGGAGAGGAATTTCATTTGGAAATTTTTGAGGGTTTTTTTTCCCCATTTGCCTTGTTGCACAGAGGGTTTGGGTCTTCATTTTCCTTCTTGATAGTGTTTTTTATTTCCTAGAATAGGATTTTCTATGTAACATTAGCTATATACTCAGCGGTATCTCAATTTCTTCGATATGTGTTGGATGGCCTACCCTTTATTTTGTCTACTCCTACATCGATTTGGGACTTTTTGAAACTTTGAGTTTGCTTGGGGCTCCATGGTTCATGGGATTCCTATGCGGGCTTATCGCTATCAAAATTGGTGGTGTTAGAGTTGGTCGAGGATTCAAGGAAGATAGACCCAACAAGGGCGAGCGATGAGGTTGGGGAAGAGGGCGAACAAAGGTATTTTGGGGTAGGTCTTTGGGGGCCATCACTGGTGGTGGGAGGATGGGTCTGGCATGGGGAATGAGGGGGACAGGGGCTTTTTTGGGTGGGATTGGGATTAGGGAACAACTGGGAGGTAGGATTGGGGGTAGGGGAGGATATAATAGGGATTTTTTCTTTCTCAATTTCCTCATGGGTCATAGAATAATTAAGCAAATAAAACTTATTAGAAGTGGTAATCGAGGTACTTGCCTTTTGAAGAGATGGGGCTAGAGGTGGCTAAATCTATTGATTGCTCTTCAAGATTTTTCCTTGGTTGAAGTTTGTCCTCTGATTGGCACTTGGATCTAGGTGCCCTACTAGTTGGAGATCAACTTTAGTATTTCTATGCTTAAGGCATTGAGATGGGAGGTGCCCTTGGGATTGGCACTCTAAGAAAAAAGTCAACTTGTTCTCAAATATTAGCGGTTGTTTCCATCTGAAATCCTCGTAAATTAGATTGAGGTGATCTGGAAGCTGTCTCTAGGTTCACATTTATGCAAATGTGTGATTGGGTTAGGCAATTTCTGGCATGGATGGTCGAATAAATGGCCACTAATTCCCCAAAAGCCCTAGCTAGGCCTTGAATATCATCCTCATAAAATAAATAAGTGGGGAGATTGGGGAGCCAAACCCAAATGGGGGTAAAGGTAATTTTTTTTTAGTCAAGGTTGAAATTTAGCTACCATTTCTTTAAAAATAGACTTCATCTTTCGAAGAACCATGGACCTCCAGATAGAATGCACTCTACGTCCTCTCGAGTGTTCAACTGGACCATAAAAAATCCTCTGGTCATCGAGGACAACCCTATGTTTCCTAGGATTTTCCACTTTGAAGTCACCCAATGGTGGATTGCGTCCATGTCTAGGAAACCTCCTATAAATTTTCCCACAAGGGAAAAGGAATCATGGGATGCATAACCTTTCATAAGGTTTTGGGGATATAGGACATCGCACCCTTACGAGATAAAACCATTCGACCTGTCAGTGGGTGCTCTGGGTTTATCTTGCAGGAGGTCTATGTAAGAAAGATGGCCTCGATAGCTCCCTGTACCACCCATTTTTTTAGGGGGTTCCTTTCCCCGCTCGATGTCACTTTGGATTTTCTCATGTCTTGCAATGACCGATCTTCCTGCTAGCCCTATCACCACGAAAGCAGTGGAAATGTCTTTTGATATTGCACCAAATTTTGTTTGGTCTTCCGATCGGGTCTTCTCCTTACCTGCAATCAATTTTTCATCAAATATTTTATTTTTCAATACCATATTTTTGCCTCTTGTTTTTGTTTCATCATAAAATGAAATCAATACTTGCCCATTGTATCTTCTATTTAATAAGGACAAAGCAATTGAATTTCCATAAACTAAACATAACAAATATATTTCCAATATTAATACTATACTTATTTCATTACATAAGAGGTACTTAATAAATCACTTAATGCTAACCAATCAACATTCTAATATGAATGATTTGCTTATTCTTCTATGTACCCTCTATGTATCAATTCATTGCTTATTATAACAATCAGAATATTCAACTTTTAGAAATCATTTTTCCAAAACCTTAATAAACCTAACAACCAAATAGATTATGCATGCATTACAAAGAACACATCTTAGTTTTTGTTTTAAATCCAGTTCTATAACAAGCGGTCCTAAAGATATCACAACAATGAGTCATATAACATGGAGGTATTTATTGATTGTCCATTATAAAATTCTAAAAATCTAAGGTATAGATTATATCATTAATAAAATAAGGTGTCAATTGAACATGAGTCACTCCCAATTTATTAATTCAAATCTTAAGATGCATCAACTCTCTACGTAGGCACTGCAACTCAACCCGATTCTACATGATAGGCACATAGAACCAACAATGAACACTTAAGAAGTAAATACACAACAAAAGGGTGTTCCAAGGGTTTTAGATAATTTTTAACATAGAACGTGAGCTAGGGTTATGCGTAAGGGGTTGGTCCCAAAATTTATTTATAAAAATTTGGTGAATCAGTTTCAAAATCCAAGCGAATAGTGTCCAAATGCATGTAGAAGGTTCACTATTATTAGGGGGAATGCTGGAAATTTAAACTTAAAATGGTCAAATTATTATAAAATTGGGACGAATCAACCCAAAACATTATTTGCACCTAGAATTTTTTGGCTAATGGGCCCTGGTCAAGGGTCCCAAATATTAGCCAATTCCAAATTTTGAAAATCCTAATTTTAGCCAATTTAGTGATAAATAGCCACTATGCATAACCATGACGTGAGCACTAATCTATAGTTACCTCTCTATCTAACTAGCACGAATAGGTATGCTCCAAAGTTGCATGTACATCACATCAAAGAGGAGGAGATGAGAGGGTACAAGTGTTATGTCTAATCCTACTTATTTCCCATGTTATCTCAGAGTAAAACAACAACACTACACAACTCCCTTTGGTATTCTTATACCTTACTAAACACAATTCAGGTTCTCTACGGTTATCATAAATAGGTCGATCTATTAACTTGAAAAACTATATTGTTTCTCCTTTTTCATTGATCTATAAACAACTTCTTCAAGCTTATTACATAAAGAGTACCTTAAGTATTCGAAGATGCTTGTTTGGATATGTTTCAAATGCGCACCAAAGGAAAATATCTTTCGCTTCTCTTGATATTCCAAGTCTTTAATAATTCTCTTAAACCTGTGCACTCTCTCTCTTTCTCCTAAAGCTATTCTCAAAAAAAGAAAAGAAGAAAATATACCTTTCCTTTCCTTTACATAAGGGTTTAAATGACACACCCAAGAGGTTCACTCAAAAGAAAATAACTTCCAAACTACCCAAACATAACAACCCATTAAGATAGATTTTATTTTAACTTTAAAGCTATTGCATTGTCATTTAATAAATGTTGTATTTTCATTTATTTCAATGCTTTAGCATATTAATAATAATGTTAATAAAGCAATATTAAACATTATATCCTTTTTAATAAAGCAATATTAAACCTTCATAAAACACATTAGTAAGGTCAACTTAACACCACCTAACATGTAAGTGCAGCAATAACATGACAAATTGCAAAGGCATAGACTAATTTTAAAATAGGTAAATCATTTATCAAATCATTTTGACTCTAATACCCATAAGTTCTAAGCCCACTTGTGGAGGTGTCTATTCCTTCAGACAAAAAAGTCAATTAGTAACATATCATTTATCATTAAAATATCATAAGTCCATAAAATTTATCATTGCAATAACATAATACTTCATAAATCCTTTATATGAAAAATTTGGCTAGGGGAGGGTCATGAAAACTTGAATCTCTAACAAACACACACCTATACATTACTCTTACACTTCTATTTGCACTCTCTAATCTAAGAAACTTGTGCACATATTTACATTGCATATTTACACTCTTACATATAATTCACTTGTGCACATAGACTCAACATACACTTGCACTCTAACTCACATGACACTTGTGCATTTACTACACATTACAAATTTACATGACACTTGTGCATTCTTGCACATTCACACTTACATAAAAGGAGAAATATAACTCACACTCTAAACTATGACTCAATCCTAATCTATTATCTATACATGTACTATGAAGATACCATTACGGTATATTAGCATATACCAAATAATGTAATATACTCCAACACCCTCTTGTATTACATTATTTGGTTATTGAAGGCTTTAGTCTTTAATCATGGTCTTTATCTTTGTCTTCAATATTCAAGTGACTCTGGGACCTATGTTTTCTTTGTTCTCTTTTTTATTTCTTATAAATTTTCCTAATCTTCTTCTACTTCTTTACTCTATTATTTTTATCTTGGTCTTATCATGTTGCCTTCATGATTGTCTTCCTACAATTTCAATTCATGTATTCTGATGCTCTACAATATTAGTATCCATGGAATGAATTTTTTTATTTATTAGGAGTTATACTGTAAGATCTTTGAATTCATTTTCTTTAGATGGTTCTTCCAATTCTTGAATTTCATGAATTTTTTGAGCTAAATTTCCTTTTTGATTGCCTTCTCTATATTGTAATTGTGGTTGTTGTTGATGACCATATTGATACTAAGAATGATATTGATATTGTTGATGTTGAGATTGAAATTGCTATTGTCATTGAGGATTGTATCGATATTGAGATTGATATTATATTTGTTAAACCAATTCATTTATTTTACTTCTTTGATTCATATTCATCTGATTTTCTTGATACTAATTTCTTTGATTGAATCTACAAAAAATTGTACTATGACCCCTTCTCTTACATATTTGACAATATCTTGAATTCTAATTAAATTTGTTTCTTGAAGTAATATTACCTTGTGTATTATCTTTTGATACCAAGGCATTGTTAGTCATTTCATCTCTACTTCATATTCTTTTAGAATGTTGACCTAATCATCAAACATTGTTTCTTTACTTAAGACTTGCAAAGATGTGACTACATGTTTGTAGCTTTATGGAGGTGCTCTTAGTATTACTTGAACACGAAATTTATCTTCTACTTTCTCTCCAGAGTTAATAAATTATATTTTATATCTACTATTTTATGAAGAAAAAGTTCTATACTTTCTCCACTATTAACTTTTAAAGAATACAACTGAGATTGAAGATTGAGAATAATAGTTTTTTTTTTCTTCAAATATTTTGCATAGTGTATTCCATGCTTCTGTAGAGATTTTTGCTCCACTTAAGTAAGGTTGTATTTCATCAATTATTCCAAATGTTATCAACATAAGTGCTTTGGCATCACCTTCTTCAAATTATTGTATTTCTCTTATATCCTCAGTAGGTTTTATTTTTGTTCCACTAACTATATCCCAAAGTTTTTCTACCACTAAGATAGATTTTATTTTATTTTTCCATGATTTTTATTTTATTTTTCCAAGATGCAATATTTTATCCTTTCAGAAGTTGTGACTCATAAAGGAAATTTTTATTTTTAGACATAATGGAACTCATTCAAAAAACTTTGAAGACCTTTGAGGTAGACAACCTTATAACTCCTAGGTTTTAAATAATTTAAATTTTCTAATTTAATTCCTATGGAGTAGTAAACCTTATGTATCCCTAGTTTAGAAATATTATGAAATTTGTAAATTTCTATATTTCTAACCTTTGATGTAGAAAGCCTTTTAACTCCAAAATTGAATTTGCAAAATTTCAAAAAAACTCCTAATATTTAAATTTAATTTTTTTCTTTTCTAAAAAAAAAAATTCAAACAAGACCAACTGCTATGTTGTGAATGGTGCAAACACAACTTTTATTTCAAGAAGCATAAGAGATAAATTAGTAATGCTTTAGTTTTTCTAGGGAGATATTTCAATTTTTTTGATGAAGTTTGAATATTTTTGTAAATAGGTTTTAGGGACCCTATACAAAAAACCTGCCTCTTTATTTACCTAAAAAAAAAACAAAAAACTTCAAACTTTAAAAAAATTTAATCTTCTAAAAAACTCAAAGAACCTTTATTTAAAAAACAAACTACTTAAATTCTTTATCACTCCAAACTTAAAAAATCTTCTAATTCAAATAATAAAAAATTTAACTAAGTAGGCATCCTTATTACTCCATATCTAAAATAATTAAGAAAACATAAAATAAACTTTTAACTTAAATATTTTAAACCATTAACCTTATGCCTCCTTTATCAAATTTATTAAAATGTTTAACATTAAAACTTTAGAATATCTTCTAATAATGTGCAACTTCTAATTTGCTCATGAATTTAAATTTCTTTCATCCTTTTATCTCTTTTCTTGTTGTTGTTAACTGACTTAGGGTTTCGTTCATTATACTCTGAAGACTACTAAAACCTATTTGAAGATGTTATGTTGATTAGAACCCACTAGATGTTATGGTGCATGCATTATGTTACACTCTACTCATTTCATATATCACTTGGATATTTCATCAAAAACTTGATACATTTCATCTACTGCTTGGATGTTTTATCTACTGCTTAGTGTTGAGTGGAAATTTTATCCAATTGTAAAATCACCATCACACTTAAGATTTTGATTAGAAAACCCTCTCTTACAAAGAAATAGAAATTTCTCCAAGGTTACTTTTAGTTAATGTGTGCTTGTAATTTTGTGAAGATGTATTAAATAAGTGCTAGGAATACCTTAGTGATTTACAAATAACTATTAACAAGGGGCCTATGTTGGTATTACTTTATTATGCTATGTTATTGATTGTTCATGAAACTTAAAAGAAAAGAAAATGTGATTGGCCCTCATATGACCACGATGTAAATGCCTTAGTTCATTTTATATTGAAGTGTTTTAGATAGATTTTATCTTCTTTTGGTTAAGTAGATTTTAAACAAGTTTTATCTTCCTTAAATCCTGCTTTGAGCATGAAACAAAAGATTAAAATCTATCCATAAATGTGAATCTGAAATGATGATTGGATTCATTTTAGAAATTTTTTGAACATGAAAATAAAATAATATGCATGAATGACTTTGTAAATGTTCTATACCAGTTAAAATGCTTGGTTTCCCTTATGTGTACTTGAATTTTATCCTAGATTTTAATTGGTAAAGGAAATGCAAAAAATATTATAGTGTTGATTCCTTTTAATCCTTAAAATAAAAATATCCAAATAGTTTAGCCTTATGGCTTTGCAAAGCAAACTATTTGGATGTGTGATTACTACAGAATCCCATTGTTAAATTTATTGAACAAATAGAACCTTAGAATTCCGAGTGTTTGATAATTCTTGAAAGAAAATAAATTTGCAGAAAGGAAAAGAAATAAAAATAAATAAAAATAATAAAATAAAATTCTAGCATGAAATAACATGTGCAAAATAGTAGAATGCTTTGAATGTTAAACCATAGCTATCTGAAGTTGTATCCACACGGTCTAGGCTAAACTAGGTGCAAGCTACTAAGAAAAAAAAACATGCATCAAACAATATTAAAATGGTGTTATCAAGACCTTACATAACCCACCACTAACACATTCTAACACATGTAGGGAAAAATTAGGCAATAAAACATAAGGACATGCATTGAAAACATCAACAAGTGCTATCCTATACATGCATGAAGCACTGTTAAATGAAATAAATACATGCGGGAAAGATAAACACTAAAATATTATTCAAAGATTTCCATGCATGGCCTGTAAAAAATGTAGAACAATCCAGGTTACAACAATGTTTGGGAGTCCCCCTGAATCCAAACTTCCAGTCCTGGCTTCCAAAAAATCTCTAGCCCCTTGTTTTTGAGTTCAAAGGCCTCTTTTAAACTTTTTAATAATTTTTTGCTTCTTTTTTCCCCTCCTTTGGTTTCGAAGCACTCCACAAGCATCCATTCACATTCCTCCTCTGTAACTGATGTTCTTACTAATTTTGATTTATTAAACCTTCTTGTAACGCTTTTGTCTGCATTAATTTGGGCCACTTCTCAAACATTACAAAAGCCTTGGAAATTAAAAAAAAAGACAAAACAAATGGTTTGTTGGTTCTTCATAACCGCCATGCCCACTGTTACCTTAATATTATGAAAATACATAATAAAGGATATTGTGTGTGTATCCTACATGGCAGTGTAGTACTTACAATGGCATCGATCTCTATTGGTTTATTTTTTTGGCTAACCATGGTCACTTTTATTGACAAGAATAAAAATGAGAACCAACAACAAAATTGATAATGAATCTACTTGTGTGTCCACCCCTACGCCTCAGCTTTAAATTTGGCACACATTTTTCCAATTGAGAGAGAAGTGATAGAAATCAACGGTGGGATCCATTGTTAAACTTTTTGTATGACATTAGACAACCAAAAACACTCAAAACCACTTTTATCCCTCAAATATGACTCCCAAGCTTGTCATGATTTCACAAAATGATAGCCATGGCTGTAGGTGTTGTCCTCAAATTTCCAATGTATTCAATATTTACATTTGCAATATTTTTTTTCTACATGCACACATGGGTCTTTTCAAATTCTCTTGTGGCCACACTGAAGTATCCAAGTCACTCTCCAGTACAACATCCAATTTTAGGCCACATTCATCTAAATCATCACGTTTTCAACTTCCTAAAATGTGTCAACTATACCTAGTGTACCATGTTATTTTTATGATCTACATAATGGCCCTTGGAAAATTACTAGGATGCTCGGGTATACAACATTCCAGGAACTCTCCATAGACAAAAACTCTGAGATTTTCATATACCCATATCTAGTGCATCATCATTACGGATACCTTCTACCAATTCGATGAATCATAACTCTATAGTCTATCTTTCCACAAACCTGGATAACATGTGAGTATCTATCAAAGTATGTTCACTCAAATCTTCTCTATCTGCCACTTAAAAAATGTAACATCCATAGAAAAACTAACCCGACCTCTATAGCTCACAATGATCCAAAGAATATTTCAATACACTCCTACTCATGGCGTATGGCTCTCAAATAATCGATAATCTATAACTGGTGCCTAACACTTTTTTTGACATCCATTGAAACCTCTAGTAGGTGACCACCAATGCCAAAATAGCCATGTTCAGATCTCTTGTTACCTCCAATGGTTTAGCCATGATATTTGCTACGTTCATCGAATACTGGCAGTAAGTGTGCATCACAATAGCTATTTGAAAAGGTATTGACCTATATTCACTAACATCTAGTGTTCCATGTAGTAATACCTATCCATTTACGTGTTTTTAGTCTTAGCCACTCGTCTTAAAACATCCAATGTTGGACAACACATTTCCCATAGACTAGGAGGTGAAAACCATGAAATACAACATGCGCAACTCTGTTACCACTCATCCGAGTCATTCATGTCGAGCTCTTCAATATTTGTTTCACTTTAGGATTAAATGGGATTTTCATTGTGATAAATCCACCATCTCTACACCATCGCATTTATCCTTTGCTTTTCTCAAAATCTGTAATTTCTTCAATCCTGTTGATTTATCCGACATTTCCCATGGTTACCAAAATTATACCAATCCAGATCCAATGATTGAAAATTGACAAAATAAAAAATAAATAATTAAATCCACCTTTGTATTTCTCTCATTTCACATACATGCTAGGAGAAATATTGTAAACTTTCCCCACATAGCCTCCAAAATTAACCGTAAATTAGGTTGATTTGCCACTTCATCTATGCCTGAGATTCCGTGTCACCAAGAAAATTCTACTATTCATCAGTCTAGATCATATAATGCCCCGTAAGTGCCATGTTTATATAGCCTGCCATGTCCACAATGTGAGCAGATTTTGTTATTTTTGTTCGATCTTCCAAGACATCTCGCTCATATACCATGATCTCTAATTTGCCACCCTTGGTCCTGTCAAACTTAGATGTAGATGGCTTCAATTGTTGATGTTCTCGTGTGACATTTTTCCTCCATTTCTCGATGTAAGACAAAATATTCAACCACTCATCACACTTGGCCAATCTCATACTGGATGACCCTCACTCCACTCAAATAGCCTTTACCCATCGACATTGCAAGTATCTTTGCTACCATCCACAATGTCATGGCAGTCCATGTCTAAGGGCTTTGGTCATTTGAGTTGCCATGTGAAACCTATATGATTGTTATCCTCGTTATCGATACCCAAATTTACCTTTAATTTCAAGCTTGACCACTTTATCCCCATTGTCATACCAAATCCCCATCGACCTCCTAGTCATTGCTACCAAGTGTTCATCTAGGTTTGCATTAGCCTAGGTAGGTTCTTCTTCTAGTCTTCATCCACCACATTGGAATCTGTGTTTCCCAGTGCTAGGTCTTTCTACCGCAACCTACCACATTCGATGGTCTGCATCGGCTTCATCATCTCAGTGATCCACCTTGGATCATTGTCATGGTTTCTTTGGGATAACCCACTAACACGTCTACACTACTCTTGTGGGCTCCACATCTTTCAACACATCTAGGTCACCAAGTAGTTTTTGCATGTATTATATGGTAGTATCCAAGTCACTATCTCCACGTCAGCAAGTCGTACACCATGTCATCAAAATGCATCAGTTTGTAGTCCATACTTTACCTGCCATGACACCAATAAACATTAGCACGAAATGTAAAATTAAAATGCCCAACAACTTATAATGTAAAGGGGGATAAAATAAATGACACTTTGCCTTTACTTTTTTTATTATATATATTTGTTTATTTTTATTTTTTATTTATTTTAGTTTCTTTTATTTATTTTTTATTTTTTTATATTTATATATATAAGTACATATACATATATTATTTATTTATTTAAAGAATTTTTTTTTTAATTTATATATATATATATATAGATATGTGTGTGTGTGTTTTTCATCTTTTTATTTTGCTTTTATCGACAAAACAATAAATTTAATCAACACACTACAAAATTGAAACAACAGTCAAAACCTTTTAAAAGAACACAAAGGAGACAATAACCCATAAATGAACTACAATGCAACCGCAATAGCAAGGACCTATGGAAACTATCAAAATCAATGCTCAAATAATACTAGAACTCTCAAAAGCTCAAAATTTAAGGTGGGTCCCCAATTTTGGGGCTAGTTGTGCAATGGCCACAACAAATGGTGACTCTACTGGGAAATACTCCTGAGCATTTCGGGTGAAGAACCCAGTTCTGAAAATAAACAAACCAAATATTAGAGAAATATATATCATCTAGCAACATCCAAAGAAGATGGGGGTAGACAACTTCAACCTGAAGCACGAATCATTTGCCCTGGCTTAATGTGTATGTATGTGATTTCATTTTGCATGCTTGAAAACCATCTGGATTTCATCACCTGATTTGCATTAGGCTATGAAGTATTGCTCCTAAAAAAAGAATTTTTATATATAGAGTCCTATTTCCAGTCAGGCATCCATAGCCTCGGTAAATTTTATCTAAATTATCCATGTGTTTAATTGATATTTTGTAATGCCCCTTGTTTCTTTTGAATAAGCTTGTCTAGATAGAGCCCTACTACCAGTAAGGCATCCATAGCCCCGATAGATTTTATCCAAACCTGGTGATTTATTTTAGCATATTTTCCATTGCTTGTTTTTTTATAAGGTCTTGCAAAAGTTTATGCACCACATGGGTTAAAGAGTATTTTGAAGTTAGAGATGGAGAATATTAGATTTTTGCCTTAATTTGCAAAACCAAAATGACTTCATCCTTCAATATTTCAAAGCATACCCTTTAATATGATGTGTTTGTGTGTAGCTTTAGCAAAATGATTCAGTATTCCAAAATTTCCTATCTTAGTTCTAAAATCTAGGAGAGGTTACTAAATAATTTCATCCATTTTCCTTGATCCACATGATAGGAAATTCACCCTTCATGATAAAAGAACACAAAAATGATCAAGAGGTCATTAGTAGCGACCACAAAAAATCACCTCAAATAGAGGGACCAACCCAAAATACAAAACTCCAAACTCAAACTTGGAAATAAATCAACACCTGACAAGAAAGAAAAAAATAAAACTCGTCAAACCAAAACTAGATACAAATTACAAAACAACAAAACCAACAACAAAAGCAAGAAAACCAAAACTATATACAACAATATACAATAATATACAAGATGATGCAAAAATATGGGCCACCACTTCCCTAGATCCCAAACACGATTAGCACACTCTAAAAGATATATATCATGATACACATGCCAAGTTTTATAGGAATCTAGCTAAAACAAGATTAAGTCATAAAGTGCAACAACCATTATTTTACCTCTTTCACCCCACCAATTAGATCTAGTTCCATTATCAATACCATAGTGGAGCTTCCATTCATCAAACTAGTAGGACATAAAATTATTTTTAATTATTTCTTGTCTATTCCTTAAAATGCAAATTTCACAATTCACTTCCTGATTTAGAATAAGGCTTTTCTTTTCAAATATGAGGTCTTGCAAGTAGGAGCCTATTTCTAATAATTCCAAAGCTAATTCATTTTATATGTTTGTAGGCCAATAAAAATTATGCAACAATTTGCAAGCATCTAGGATATCTACTAAATGAGGATCATTATAAGTTTTTATCCTAGATTACATTATCAATTGTTGATGAATTTTATTTAGTAAATCAAAGGAATTTGCTTCCATTTCACTCATCAAATCAATATTATTAGTGGTGTTAGAATTATTTAACTCAAATTCTTTATCAACCACTAATGGCATTTCATCATTGATAGCATTTGAATCCAACAACCAATTAGGCGAACCTTCACCTGGAGTTCGAATGATTGGACACAAAAGGTGAGATTCTACCTTTGATACATTTCCATTTACCAATACTTGGAGAGGATTTGTAACTTCTTATTTTTCCTGATGATATTCATCATCATCATGTAGTACTTCTTATTTATCCATGACCTGTTCATCAAAAACACAAAACTTAAGCACCCAAATAAAAATATGTCCATCCTTTTTAAACTATAAGTCTTGTCTATCTAGGGATGTGTCAAATAACATATCTCCTTGACAAACCACTCGAGTTGTTTTAAATAAAGCAACATTTTCATTTGGATCATCAATGATATCAAACCCAAACCATTGAGGTTCTAGAATTTCCTCTATCTGAGGTAACATAGGCATTATAGGATCCTTAGGTGAAACAGTGCTTTCAATTTCTTGTACCTCAAATGGGAACAAAGTGAGTGATTCTCCTTCTTCATCTAGAATGATAGAATAATTATATTTCTAAAACATTTGATGAGATTCCATCTCTTCTTTCATTCCATTTTCATATTGTTCAAAAATTACAAAATCTTAAGATGAGATAGAGATTTTAGCATCCTGTATATGAAGTGAAATAGATATTTCATCAATAGAAGTGTGATAAACCAATGATTCCTCATATTTTTCCTGATCATCATAATAATTATCTTCTAAAAACAAGAGATGAAATTCTATTATGTCTTCAGATTCATCCATTGATTCCTTTTTAACTTCACTTTCATCCACTTTTGATAGCTCAAGGGTTTCTACAATGGGATCAATTCTTGTATTTTTCTTTCTATGATTCTTCTAATCCTCCCTTTTAAATAAAGACTCTAAGCCACTCATCTCTATCTCATCATCATTTTGAGGATATTTAATGTTTTGATCATCAATTTTAGTCATCTCATCCAAATCTATGGAAGGCCCTGATTTATCATATGTTTCAAAATTATTCCACTCTAGGATCCCTCCAATGTCTAAAAGAATGTCACTTTTAGTATCTTCAACCTTTGTCTCATGAGGATGATTTGTAGAATTATTAAGATATACATGTTGAGGCATTTGTTCCTGTAATTGAGTGATGTTTCTCTTAAGTTTTAGAACTAGACTTTGCAATTTGTATTACATATCAGGTGAAGTGAGTGCTTCCTTAGAAATATCAGTAAAGTCCTCCCATTTATTCCACCAACAATAATCATCTTCTAAAACTGGGGTGTGATGTTCAACCACTTCTTCACATGATTTAAATTCAACAATAGGTTGTGTTCAAACTCACATTCATCCACTATTGAGGGCTCAATTATTTCTAAAATTGGATCAATTCACTTTCTATGATTATCCCCATCCTCACTTGTGAATAATGACTCTAATCCTTCTATTTCTAGCTTGTCACAACTTGATTCATGTTGGCTTTCTTGATCATTACAATAATTGTCTTCCAAAAACAAATGATGGAATTCTATTGTATCTTCTGATGGCTCCTTAGATTCATCTATTGATTCCCTCTCAAATTCATTTTTGACCACTTTTTATGGCTCAAGAGTTTCTACAAGGGGATCAATTCTTGCATTGAGCTTCCTATGATTGCCCCAATTTTTCTTTGTGAATAAAAATGAACCAATATCTATATCATGATGGGTTTTTTTACCACAATATTCATTAACAAACATTGGATTTGAGACTTGTACTTCCTATTGGATGAAATCTAAGGTGGTTGTAATATTTGGACATTCAACTTTATCCCATTGATTGCTCACATTAGACATTGTTAAATTCAAGGATGCTAGATTGGATTGTTGGTGTTGGTTGGAATCCATAGCTCCTAAAAAACAATTCATCATGGGAGAAGGTTGTGCCTCAACCTGACTCATAGGTGGTATATAATTTTGAGCCTTAGGGTTATGTAATGATAATCTACCAACATTAACATCTTTTAAAATCTGTCATTGTTCTACTTTTATTACCTCATTGTAGGCTCTAGGTAAGGATGGATCTTTAAGAACTCTCCTTAGAAAAGTAGAAGTTAAGGGTCTAAGGTTCCCATGTATATTTGAATGGCTTCATTTTATAACATAAGGTAATGTGTCACCACTTTGGTATACAACCTATGGAACCTCTCATTAAATTAAATCATGGATTCATTAGGCTACTTACAGATAGAGATAAACTGATTTAGCATTTCAACTAGGTCAACTAGTTTTCCAAAATGTCTAAGAAATGTTGTTTCTAGTTGAGCCCAAGAAGTGATAGAACTTATAGGTAAATAGATGTACCAATCCAATGCAACCTCATCCAAAGTGTATGAAAACAACCTACAAGGAACATCTGCATGTATAAATTGTAAATAAATTAGAATGTCCTTATATCTTTGAATATGCTCCTCAACCGAGGTCACATCATGCCTAAACTGAGGTAAACATTCTTCTATACCTTTAGGTATTTGAAGGGTGGGCATGTTTAAATGGCTATAATAATAACCTATCCAAGATGCAATTCCTACCCTGGTTGGAGTAAACAATGCCATTAGTGAACCTTAAAGAACACAACTTTAGTACCAATTTTGTTAGTCAAAGAAATATCTTGCAAAGAAGCATGAAATGACTAACAATCCTCAAATGTTTCACATATAAATCATCATGTTTATCAACCAAAATATATGCATCAATTAAACCATAGCAATAAATAACATCCTTCAATTTGTAAAAAGGTTAGCATTAATGCATCATCAATTAAAGGACTTTTCAAATCAATGAATGTGATCAACAAAACCTTGTTAGCCAAGACCAATGTCTTCAAATAAACCTTTCAAAGAAACATGAACAATTTAACATCTAAATAGCAATAAAGTAAACCAATTCAGGCCCTCTTTCTAGCACCAAAATGTTGAGTGGAAATTTTGCCCAATTGCAAAATCACCATCACACTTAGGATTTTGATTAGAAAACCCTCTCTTGCAAAGAAATATAAATTTCTCCAAGGTTCCTTTTACTTAATGTGTGCTTGTAATATTGTGAAGATGTATCAAATAAGTGCTAGAAATACCTTAGTGATTTGTAAATAACTATTAACAAGGGGCATGTGTTGGTATTACTTTATTATGTTATGCTATTGATTGTTCATGAAACTTAAAAGAAAAGAAAATGTTATTGGCCCTCATATATCCACGATGTACATGCCTTAGTTCATTTTATCTTGAAATGTTTTAGGTAGATTTTATCTTCTTTTGGTTAAGCAAATTTTAAACAAGTTTTATCTTCTTTAAATCCTTCTTTAAGCATGAAACAAATGATTAAAATATATCCATAAATGTGAATCTGAAATTATGATTGCATTCATTTTAGGCTTGCTTTGAACATGAAAATATAATAATTTGCATGAATGACTTTGTAAATGTTCTATGCCAATTAAAATGCTTGGTTTCCTTTATGTGCAATTGAATTTTATCCTAGATTTTAACTGGTAAAATAAATGCAAAAAATATTATAGTGTTGATTCCTTTTAATCCTTAAAATAAATATGTTTAAATAGTTTAGCCTTATGGCTTTGCAAAGCAAACTATTTGGATGTGTGATTACTACAGAATCCCATTGTTAAATTTATTGAGAAAATAGAACCCTGGGATTTTGAGTGTTTGATAATGCTTGAAAGAAAATAAAGTTGCAGAAAAGAAAGAAAGAAAAAGAATAAAATAAAATCCTAGCATGAAAGAACATGTGCAAAATAGTAGAAAGCTTTGAATGCTAAACCATAGCCATCCGGAGTTGTATCCACATGGTCCGGGCTAAACTAGGTGTAAGCTTCTAAGGAACAAAAACATGCATCAAACAACATTATCAAGACCCTCCATATCTCACCACTAACACAGTCTAACACATGTAGGAAAAAGTAGGCAATAAAACATAAGGACATGCTTTGAAAATATCAACAAGTGCTATCCTATACATGCATGAAACATTTTTACATGAAATCAACACATGCGGGAAAGATAAACACTAAAATATTATTCAAAACTTTCCATGCTTAGCCTACAAAAAAATGCAGAAAAATCCAGGTTACAACAGTTTTTGGGAGTTCCCCGACTCTAAACTTCCAGTCTTTGCTTCCAAAAAATCTCCAGTCCTTGTTTCTGAGTTCGAAGGCCTATTTTAAAATTTTCAATAAATTTTTTCTTCTTTACCCCTCCTTTGGTTTTAAAGTGCTCTACAGGCATCCATTCACATTCCTCCTTCTTTGTAATGGATGTTCTTACTAATTTTGATAGGGCATCCATTCACATTCCTCCTTCTTTGTAATCGATGTTCTTACTAATTTTGATTTATTAAAGCTTCTTGTGATGCTTTTGTCTTCATTAATTTACATCACTTCTCAAAATTTACAAAAGCCTTGGTAATTAAAAAAAAAAACAAAAACAAAAACAAACGGTTTGTCAGTTCTTCATAACCACCATGCTCATTGTTACCTCAATATTGTGAAAATACACAATAAACGACATCGTGTGTGTATCCTGCATGGTAGTATAGTACTTATAATGGCATCCATATCTATTGGTTTATTTTTTTTGGCTGACCATGGCCTCTTTTATTGGCAATAAGAAAAAATGAGAACCAACAGCAACATTGTGAATGAATCTGCTTGTGTGTCCACCCCTGCACCTTGACTTTAAATTTGGCATACATTGTATCATTTAAGAAAGAAGTGATAGAAATAAATGGTGAGAGTAAATGGGTTACGTGGCTCCACTGTTAAACTTTTTGTATGACATTAGACAACTTGAAACACTTGAACCCACTTGTGTCCCTCAGATTTGAATCTTGGGCTTACCACAATTTTGTGAAATGATAGCCACAACTTTAGGTGTCATCCTCAAATTTCTAGTGTATTCAAATTTCAATATTTACATTTGCAATCTTGTTCAGATACATGCACAAACGGGTATTTTTGGGTCTTTACATTCATCTACCCATCTCCAATGTAGCATCATTATGGGCACCTTATACCAATCTAACGAATCATCACTCTATAGTCTACCTTTCCACAAACTTGGGTAACATGTGAGTATCCATCGAAGTATGAATGCTCAACTCTTCTCTGTCAACCACCTGAACAATGTAACATCTGTAGAAAAACTAAACCGACCTCTATAGCTCACAATGATCCAAAGAATATTTTAATACACTCCTAATCATGGCATATGGATCTCGAATCATCATAAATCTATAACCGACACCTAACACTTTCTTTTGACATCCCTTGAAACCTCTAGTAGGTGACCGCTATTGTCGAAATAGCCATGTTCAGATCTCTTGTTAGCTCCAATGGTTTAGCCATGACATTTGTTGCGTTCATCAAAGACTAGTAGTAGGTGTGCATCGCAATAGCTATTTGAAAAGGTATTGACCTATATTCACTAACATCTAGTATTCCATGTAGTAACCTATCCATCTACATGTTTTCATTCTTAGCCACTCATCTCAAAACATCCAATATTGGACAACACATTATGCATAGATAAGGAGATGAAAACCATGAAATACAACACACCTAGCTTTGTTACCGCTCATCTGGGTTGTTCATGTTGAGCTCTTCAACATTTGCATCGCTTTAGGATTAAATGGGGTTTTTACAATGACAAATCCACCATCTTTGCACCATCTCATTTATCCTTTGTTTTTCTTGACGTCCATATTTTCTTCAATCCTACTGGTTTATCCAGCAATTTCCATGGTTACCAAAATTATACTAATCCAAATCCAATGATTGAAAACCAACCAAAAAAAAAATCAATCCACCTTCGTATTTCTCTCATTTCGTATACATGTCGAGAGAAATTTTGTAAACTTGCCCCACATAGCCTCCTAAATTAATAGTAAATTGGGTTGAGTTTCCACTGCATCTGCGCTTGAGAGTCCACATCACCGATCAAATATGCTATTCATTAGTTTGGATCATGAAATTCCATGTCTAAGGGCTTTGGTCATCCAAGTTGCCACGTCAAACCTATGTGAATGTTGTCCTCGTGATCGATACCAAAATTTGCATTCACATTCAAGCTTGAACATTTTATCCCCATTGTCATACCAAATCCCCATCAACCTCCTAGTCACTATTGCCATGTGTTCATCCGGGTCTGCATTAACCTAGGTAGGGTTCACATCTAGTCTTCATTCGTCATATTAAAATCCATGTTCCCTAGTACCAGGTCTTTCTATCGCAACATACCACATCCGACGGTCTACATCAGCTTCATCGTCCCGATGGTCTGCCTTGGATCGTTGCCATTATTTCTTTGGGATAATCCACTAACACGTCTACACTGATCTCCTAGGCTCCACTTATTTCAACACATCCAGGTCACTAGGCAACTTCTACGTGTCCGAGATGGAAGTATCTGGGTCATTGTCTCCACGTCAACAAGTTGTACACTATGTGATCAAAATGCATTAGTTTGCATTCCATCCTTTACCTACCATGACACCAATAAAAATTAGTGCAAAATATAAAATGAAAATGCCAAACAACTTATAATGTAAAGGGGGATAAAATAAATGACAATCTGCCTTTACTTTTTTTTATTATTTATTTTTATTTATTTTAGTTTCTTTTATTTTTAGATTTTTATATATACAAGTACATATACATATATATTATTTATTTATTTAAAGAAAATTATTATTTTATTTATTTATTTATATATATTTATATTTTATTATTATCATTCTCTTTATATATATATGTTTTTCATCTTTTTATTTTTCTTTTATCGACAAAACATTAAATTCAATCAACACACTACAAAATTGAAACAACACTCAAAACCTTTTAAAAGAACACAAAGGAGACACTAACCCATAAACGGACTACAATGCAACCGCAATAACAGAGATCTATGAAAAAGCAAGCTCTTAAATTAAAAGCTCCTCTCCTTTGTTTTAAGAGATAAAAGGGGGGCTTTAAATAAAATTAAAAGAGCTCAGTCGATCTTTAATATTAAGACTTTGAAAGGGTCGAGGGCTTTGAAAGAGCTCTTAAAGGGGGAAATGAAGACCCATTATTTCTTAAGCGAGCAGTTTTCTATCTCTCGGTCGAGTATATAAGAGACTCGACCGACCTCTCTTATATAAGGAAATCGATTAAGAAATGCTATCTCCCTTAAGCTCTCTCTTAAAAAAGGGAGCGCTCGAGTGCTTAAAGATAGGTCGACGTTGTTAATACGTATATAAGAGATCACTGTCGAGGAGTTCAAAATTTTCTGAGTCGTTTTATATACGTATTAACTTGTTGAGAGGTCCAGGCTCTATTATCCTAAGCTCCACCCAGCGCCTGGTCTTAAAATTAAAAGCTTAAGAGGGCCTCCATTTTTATGAGGATAAGCGCTCGACCTTATAATTTAAAAGCAGGTCATTTATGGGTAGTGGTTTGAGCCTTGACCCAGTGGTAGTGGTTCCTCCTTCGGTTCCATCTGTCTCCGGGAGTGGTTTCACCTTTTTAAGAATGGTGCATTCGCTCTCTGTTTCCTCTTCAAGCCATGTATCATAGAGGAAACAGAGAGCAAATGCACCATTCTTTAAAAGGTGAAACCACTCCTGGAGATAGATGAAACCGAAGGAGGAACCACTACCACTGGGTCAAGGCTCAAACCACTACCCATAAATGACCTGCTTTGAAATTATAAGGTCGAGCGCTTATCCTCATAAAAATGGAGGCCCTCTTAAGCTTTGAATTTTAAGACCAGGCGCTGGGTGGAGCTTAGGATAATAGAGCCTGGACCTATCAACAAGTTAATACATATTTAAAATGACTCGAAAAATTTTGAACTCCTCGACAGTGATCTCTTATATACGTATTAACAACGTTGACCTATCTTTAAGCACTCGAGTGCTCCCTTTTTTAAGATAGAGCTTAAGGGAGATAGCATTTCTTAATCGATTTCCTTATATAAGAGAGGTCGGTCGAGTCTCTTATATACTCGACCGAGAGATAGAAAACTGCTCGCTTAAGAAATAATGGGTCTTCATTTCCCCCTTTAAGAGCTCTTTCAAAGCCCTCGACCCTTTCAGAGTCTTAATATTAAAGATCGGCTGAGCTCTTTTAATTTTATTTAAAGCCCCCCCCCTTATCTCTCAAAACAGAGGAGAGGAGCTTTTAATTTAAGAGCTTGCTTTTTTAACGAGGGCCTTACCTTATATAAGAGAGGAAAAACATTACCCCAATGATCTATTATTATCGAACTATTTTAAAGGCTAGCCCCACCCCAATAAATAATAATCTTTAGATAGCTAGATCAATACTATCCTTTTCATTCTTTTCGATAGTAGGGGTTCACAGAAGATAAGCAAGAAAGAGAACTACTTTAATAATTCATTTTCACGTATTAACAACCATTCGAATATTTCTTCTTTTTTGGAGGGCGTGTTCCAGATGCCCCTACTATTACTCAGGGGTCGCCCAGTGAACCAGTGTATTATCTACGTGGAAACGGGGGCACATAATCATTGGGGCCAGATCAAGCAAAAATACGTATTCACAACTCTATAAATACCCCAACCTTTACCAAGAAGCCCTCGGATTCTAATAGCAGGCGGGATTATTAGAAGGTGGGCACGAATAATAATTTGATAGAATCAGCCTTTTAAGGTAAAGAGCTAGTTGGGTATGGAAAAAAGGCGGAGGATAATTGCTTGATTTATATTCTGGGAATAGACCCACCCCTAGAATCTAATATGAAAAAACCTCTTAAGATAAAGCTAGATCTGGGCATCAAGACTATGTGAAAGAGGGGACCCGAGCTCATACAAGAGATGCTTAACAAGCAGGAGCTACGGCAAAGAAGATGAAAGTTGTTCGGTCCCGGTGGGCTAACCCAAACCTAGATGAAATGGTTGTTCCTCTCCCTATCCCCGGACCTTTAAAGTAACCTTTAAAGAGCTCTCTACCCCTATTCATGAGCCTTAAGAATAAATAAAAAATTCTGTGCTTATCGGAATGAAACTTATTCAATTAAATTAATTAATAATTTGACCACCCGTTCGTACAGAACTTTTACTCCAGGTACACATAATAGATCCCTATCAGGTTTCAATGAGAGATCTCAGTCTCATCCATAGAAGAAAATAACAGAATCCTCTATTATTTAAGGTTGACCAACGCTCAAAGAATACTAGAACTCTCAAAAGCTCAAAATTTAAGGTGGGTCCCCAATTTTGGGGCTAGTTGTGCAATGGCCACAACACTTAGATGTTTCATCAAGTTCTCATTCGGCATTACTCAGTTTCCCTTAGCTTTCCATTAGGTAGTTGGATTTCAACTCACTTTGAATTCTTCAATATGCATCGTTATGTCTTCCCAAAAAGCAAATATTTGAATGTGTTGCTCATTTGAATCCTTCACTACTGCTTGGTTTGGCCCCCCTACAACATTGGTGTTTCTCTAGTGTAGTGTTGGATTTCATTCTATGTTGCTCTAGTGCTATGTTCTATGTTGTTATTGATAGTGCCAAATCTTAGATAATATTGATCTAGCACTTGAAATCTTTATTTCACATTCTTCCTTTAATTCCTTTGCTTTTGTTTTTCAATCTACTATTAATGTTTATTTTGCGTTATCTTCTCAGGTTCATGTGATATGCTTATTTAGCTACCTTACTATCTTGGTCATGTGATTAGCACAACCAAATTTTCTCTTTTGTAGCTTCGCTAAATGAATAATTATTCTCTTTCGGTGTAGCTCTTTTCTTGTATGTAGAATATCTCTTTACATAGACTTTCTCTTCTTTCCTTATGAAGTTGACCTTTTCCTTTAATATACTTGTATGACTAATCTTTTTGCTATTCTCTACAATATTAGAGTATAGAACCTTTCTTTACCTTCTTGAATTCTTAAGTAGAATATTCTGGTGAACTCTTTATGCTGCTATAAGGCTTCTTTCTCTTTTATATAAGAGTATATTTCTCTATCTTCTCTAAAAATACCTCTTGCTCTTTTTCTATAAGGGTCTCTTGCTCTTTTTCTATAAGGGTCTCTTTCTTTTTTTCTATAAGAGCCTCTTTCTCTTTTTCTATAAGAACCTCTATATTTTCTTTGTAATGACCTCTATATTTTTCTATATGGGCCTCTTTCTCTATATTGACTTGCAACTCTTAATAATTATAGATTATAATCCAATGCTTGAAGCTATATAAAGTAAGCTATGTGTTTTTTATTTTTATCTTTCTTCAATATTGAAATATCAAATATTAATATATCAACCTTCTTTCTTTCTATTGAAATTCTATATTTTCTTAGGGTTCTCTGAATGCTTATCAATTCATTGATATATTTATTCTTTCTTCTACAATATTTCTTATTTCTTTTGTACTGCTTTATTTCTTCTACTATCTTTCTTCTTCCTTAAATTCTCTGCTCTTAGAATCTAAAACTCTTCTGTGTCTTCTATAGGAATCTTCTCACACTTCTATAGCTTAATATTTTTTGCAACTCTTTTCTGAAATCAATAATGTCTTAGGTCACACCTAAGAACTCAATATGATTCTCCTCCTTAGATAATCCAATATATTATCAAGGTGACTTTGAATGTCCTTGAATCTTCAACTTTCTTCTAAGTTGGCAATAATCAATGTCAAGGGATATCTTTATCCCTGAATCTTCAATTTTCTATGTCAAGGGATATCTTTGTCCCTGAATCTCAAATCTCTAATGTCAAGGGTTTATTATAGCCCTAAAAATATATAGTTGAATTTTGGTCTTCACTAGTTATTCTTCAACCATGGAAAGACTCTAGCCTTTCTACTCAATATGACCTTTAAAAATGGAGTCTAAGTCTCATTGCCTTCAAAGTGGACAAACTCTTAATCAAATTTATCAAATTGGATAAAATTAATTTATAATAGTGGCTAAAATTAACTCTATCAATCTAGACAAAGTCTGGTGGTAGCTCTAATACCACTGATGGATTTTTAAGCCTTAATACTACCATAAAATATCACAGGTTATATCTCACATGAATGAATATAAAATAACCACAATATAATAAGGTCAAAATAATGATATGAGTAGAATATTATATGCAAATTAATATGTATATCAAGGCTTATAATAAATCAAATAAAATTCAATAATATGCTGAAATATGAATGTAAATAGCCTGAATTATACATGTACTATGCATGTAGAACAACTTACAATATTAATTGCTCAAAATGTATACAAACTTTATTACTCCACTTTCTCTTACAATTGTATATGATAATAATGATCTTGATGCTTGTGATACTTGTTTATGGAGAATTTTCTCCATAATATAACCATGGTGATATGACTCTTCAAGTACTAGACTATTTCTTTCCATATGTCAAGTCTCATGACTCTTGGCTTATCTACATTCCACTTGCATAATTGATGAACAGTTGACTCTATAACATATGTACACCTATACATGACTCTTACACTTCTATTGTATACTCTAATCTAAGATACTTGTGCATATATTTGCATTACATATTTGCACTCTTACATATAATACACTTGTGCACATAGACTCAACTTACACTTGCACTCTAACTCACATGACACTTGTGCATTTCTTGCACATTACAACTTTACATGACACTTGTGCATTTCTTGCACATTCACATTTACATAAAAGCGGAAATATAACTCACACTCTAAACTATGAATCAACCTTAATATATTATTTACAAATGTACCATGAAGATGCCATGGGGGCACATTAGCATGTACCAAATAATGTAATATACTCCAACAAAGACTACGGAAATCTCCAACCTTGATAGAATATTTCTTTGAGGTGATGATAAGCATGGAGCTCCATCACAAGACTATATATGGTAATTTGTATACCTTTATTCAATTGAAGAGAAAGGATAATGCAACACAAATATTCAACCTTGACAAAAAAATTCTTTGAGGCAATGATAAGCATGGAGCTTCATAACAAGACTATAGATGATAATTTGTTTACCAATTGATCTTGCATTACCTTAGCTTTGATTTGGATGTTTTTTCACAAATCAATTTGGGTGCTTTATTGCACCAAATATGTTGACCATTAGAAATATTGATATGAGAACATATTATCCCACCCACTTTATGTTTTGAATAAACCAACTTTTTTAAAAAGGGTGTCTCTTCTTAAATATGTTCCATGTCCATTTTTTCAAACCAATAAAGAAAATAATATTTTTCCAACTATTTGCTTATGGTGATTATTGATGATGTGGAAACATGTAATTTTTATTGTAAGATGTCTCATTGTGGCATGGATTCTATGCTTACTAATTTAGATAACTCTCAATGCTAGGGTGAATAATTCCATTGCCATACATTTCTTAAATGCATCAAACTAGGCCTAAAATGCTCTAGTTTGATGCCTTTAATTTTTTTACCGGTAAAAAAAGGGATTTTTAAAAAAGATCACCAGACCTTTTACACAACAAAGCCAAAATAGGAGAGAGTCTCCAGAGAACAATATTACAAAATAAAAAAGGGAGATGATCTCCACAGAACAAACACTAAGCAAGGTTAGAATTAGCTTTAAGAGTAAGCTTACCACTGAGATTAGAATCTAAACGAGTTCATTTGGGGTTCCATTTTGGGATTCCACCTCATGGGTCTAGGATGGCTCAGGTTTATCCTGGACAAACAAGAATGGATAAGCTTGTGAAAAGACCAAGAAAAACTTGACCTTGAAAGATGAGAGCTCGATATTATACAAGGCATTGGGTATCTTGGGAACCAAAAAGTTGAATATATATGGTGTCTCAGACATGAGAAACGAGAAGATCTTGAGGAAAATTGGACTACAAAATAGAGATGTTGTTCTAGGAGACTCCAATATTGGAAAGCACATCAGCATCTCGATTTCCTTCGTGGTAGACATATTAAATCATAATTCTACTATAGCTTTGGATGAGACGTATGGACTCTTCAACAAGGGATTGGGTCCTCCAATTAGAATGGTTCTTATTTTTAAGCTAATTTATAATATTTATAGAATCCTCTTTTATGATTAAGTTAGAACGTGGAAAACCAGCAAAGGTATTGATCCCTTGAAACAAAGCTCTCACCTTGGCAAAGTGTTGGCAATTTGAGTTATTTTGTGTTGTCATTGATGTCACATGGATCACATTGAGTTTTGGTGGCAAAAGAACTTCATAAATAATAATTTATGATATTTTTGAGAGCAAGGATATATACAGGGTTTTGTGGCACAAGAGGCATATAATATTTAATTTTTTAAATATTATATTAATGGTTTTATTAAAACCAATGCTAAAGGTTTTTATTAAAACCAACGGCAAATGTTTTTATTAAAACCAACGGAAAGGGTTTTCATTAAAACCATTGAAAAGAGTTTTTCACTAAAACCACTATGCTAAGACTTCTCCAAATTATGATGGATGAAAAGGTTTTCCAATAAAACCTAGGTGCAAAAATTTTCATGACGAAATTCAAAAGAATGAAGGAGATATCCCAATTCAAAGTTAAAAGGTGAGTTATTAATTTTTTATTTAATAATTATAAGGCCTAAGGTTGTATTATATTATCCATCGATGTGCAAATGTTAGGGATATTAATAAATATTCATCGACATCATTCGAAGGATGGAGGTGCATATAAATAAAAGGTGAAAAACCTTTGTTTATTGAAGACTAGATATAGCGCATGAGAGAGAGTCGTCAAAAGGAGAGCAGCAAAAAAAGAAGGATAAATAACTTTTGATTTGAGAGCAAGGTCAAGTGGATAGCATAGGAAAGTGACATCATGCAGGATCCTATAGCACAGTTGGTAGTGCATGAAATTTGCACAAGGTAGGTTCGTTGTTCGAATCCCACCATGGGCAAAGTATTTTTCTAAGGAAGGTAACTTAAGTTTTTTAGATTTGAGCGCAGGTGAATTTGGGTGTTTGGGATTAAATCCCAATATGGGCTAACGTCCACATGGTAAGTGCTTCACAGCACTAGACAAGAGGAACAGAGTTCAACTCCCATGAAGGTGTGAAGGTGCATTGATTTTTGGCAAAGTATTAAGGATTTCAAAGGTGGTGAAGGCTCATTAATTTTGGCAAAGGCATTAATGATTTCAAAGGTGGTGAAGGCTACAAATTTCGTTAAAAGGTATTTATCTCTAACGCATGGTAATAGTTTATATTGCCAAAGTTTTGGTGCATTGAAAATTATTCCTATTATAACTAGGGAGTCATAAGGAATTTAGTGAAAATAAATGATTGTTGTGTGTGATTAGGGAGATATAAGGTGTGGAAATAAGTATTTTTTATTGTTGTAGGTGGAGTTATAAGGTGTGGAATTAAAAATAAAAGCATAGGTGCTTGATGTATGTGTTAATGAAATTAGGGAGTCATAAGGTTGAAAAGTGTTGAACTTGTTATATGTCCTAGTGCATGATTTAATTATGAAATTAAACTAGGAACTTGAGACCTAGTTAATTGCTACCTTGAGTTAGAAGACATGCACATGATTTAGGGTTTGAATTTGAAGACAAATTGCTTTATTATGTGCCTTGGCTATTGAGAGGAAGTGGATGGATTAGAAAATCAATTTTATGGATAAAATTGATTCTTGAGTTCCATGATTGCTTTAGTGGAGTTCATTGAGAGTATTGCCATTATTGAGGAGGTTTTTGTTATTGCTTTGAGGAGATTATTGTTGGTTACTTGTTAAGTCCATTGCCACTAATTTAGATCATTGGGGAGATTATTTTCTAGTCACTTGTGGATACATTTGTCTTTCATTTGAGGAGATCATTGTTGGCTATTTGAGAGATATTTGCTTGAGGGAGTTGTGCTTGTTTCTTGAGAGCTTATTGACATTGCATGAGGAATATATTATTGAGAACCTATTGCTATCATTTGTGGAGATTGTCCTTGGTTGTTTGAAGTCTTCATTGTTATTGCTTGGATAGTTTTTCATTAGAGAGCTCATTTGCCATACATTTAAGAGTGCATTTTTGAGCATTGTTGTTATCCATTTGAGAGTACATTATTGAGAATTGTTGTCAACCATTTGAGAGATCATTTGTCATACATTTTTGAGATAATTGTGGATCATTGTTTTCATCCATTGAAGAGTACATTGCAATTCATTTTTGAACACATTGTTGAGTATTATTCATTTGTTATCCATTATTGATTTCATCATTGAGCCTTGCCTTCGTTGATTTGTGGTTGATATTTAAGTGCTACTTGAGAGTCATTGGTTGAGCCTTTGGGAAGGCTTTTGGGATAGAATTTCTAGAAATATTTGAGACAACTTTTGTGCATGATTGGTTGAGCCTTTGGGAAGGCTTTTGGGACAGAATTTCTGGACAGATTTGAGATAGCTTTTGTGCATGATTGGTTGAGCCTTTGAGAAGGCTTTTGGGATAGATTTATGGATAGATTTGGGACAACATTTGAGAAGGATTTTTTGAGCCTTTTTTGAAGGCTTTGAGAACATATTTGGGACAACATTTGAGCAAGATTTTTTGAGCCTTGTGAGAAGGCATTAAGGTAGATTTATGAGCAGTGAAAGAGACATAATAAAAATAGAAAACACATCAACACTAGTTGCCTAGATGAGTAGATCAGTGGATAGCCTAGTTGAGCATATCATTGGATCGCCTAGATTATCAGATCAGTGGATAGCCTAGCTAAGAAAATTAGTAGATAGCCTAGCTGAGCAGATCAATGGATAGCCTAGATGATCAGATCAGTGGAGAGCCTAGCTAAGCAGATCAGTGGAGCCCACCTAAGTAGATCAAGATAGCCTAGATTTGAGCAAATCAAAGTAATCATTTGTATTGGGATAAGGATCCCTATTTCTTTGTGAAATATTATAATGAGATTATCTTGTGACTACCCCACATTGGGGGAACCAAGTTAAATCTTGTGTCTCAATTGTGTGTGATTATTTGTTCACTTGCTTACTATTGCTATTTATGTTATTAATGCACACTGCTATATTTGGTTATTGTAATTGAGGACACTAATTGATATTGGTTTGGAAAGAAAGTAAAAAATGGGTGCTATACTGTTCACCCCACCCTCTCAGTATAATCTTGTGTTCTTCAATTGGTATCAGAGCGGGTTCCTTCAAAAAGACTAATAGCTCCAGGGCATATTCTACAAGAACACAGATGGCTTCATAGAATGGATCATCTACAAGTAAGGCTCCACTGTTTGACGGTAATTATTATGGTTTTTGGAGCATGAGAATGAAGAACTATTTGATATCACAAGGATATGAGGTATGGCATATGGTTGCAAAATAGTATAAGGTTGAAGGTGATCCCGAGACAGATAATACTATCAGGAAATTGGTTGAGATCAATGCAAAGACAATGAATTGTATTCTGAGTGGGCTTCGTGAGATAGATTTTGCAAATGTTATGGTATGTAATTCAGCTAATGAAATGTGGACCAAGTTGTAGAATACATATGAAGGATATTCCAAGGTAAATTTGGTAAAACTACAAACTCATAGAAAAAGATTCAAAGAATTGAAAATGGAATATTCTGAATATATTGCAAAGTTTTTACTTTGAATTGATGAGATTGCTAACACCATGAGAGGCCTAGGATTTGAGATGAAAGAATCAGATGTTACTCAAAAGGTTTTGAGATCACTTCCCATGAAGTATGATGCAAAGGTTCCAACGATAGAATAAACAATGAATATCGACAAGCTAACAATGGAAGAACTACAAGGAAATATCACAACTTATGAGATGAGGATAGATAAGCATCAGGTTCCAAAGAAAGAAATTGCATTCAAAGCTTTAGAGAAAAATAAAGGGAAATATCTAGAGATAAATAGAGATTCAGATAATTATGAGGAAGCTAACTTCATCAAAAGGAAAAAGGACTCAAGGAATTACAAGGATATGAAGAAAGTCAAATCTTACAAGTGTGGTGATTATGGTCACTATGCAAACAAGTGTCCACATGAAGAAAACAGTGATGATGAAAAATATGGTCACAGAAGAAAAGAAGAAGGAAAGCATAAGCATGACAAAGATGACAGGTACAAGCAAAGCAAGCATGAGAAGAATAAAAGTTTTCATAAGACTAAGAAAATTTTCTACATTGAAGAAGCAAATGATAGCTCAGATCACAACGATAGAGACAAGTCATATGATGAAAAGGAAGAACACCTATTCTTAGAAATAGAAGGTAAAAGAGAACAATGTTTTGTGTGTGGTCAAATAGATCATAGATCAGGATATTGAAATGGCTTCAGTGATAGTGAAGATGAAATGACACATCAAGGAAATAGGTATGGTCAAAGAATTCATGAGAATTTGTTTGCTATAGAAGATGATAATGATCTTAGTGACAGTAAAGATGAAGAAGTCTCACTTTTGGTAAAATAAAAAGAAAAGGCTGAGCCAAGAAAACAAAAATCAGAAGTCAAAAGGCTAAAAGAAGAAATCAGGAATCTTGAAAAAAATATTCGAACAAATGTCAAAATTAGAGAAGAACTACTTCAGACAATCAGTGATCTAAGAGATTATCTTCAAGATGCAAAAATGATAGAGGAAAGGATGAATGAAGAACTAAGGGTAATGATGGCAAGACATGACACATTATATGAAAAGGTTCAAAAAGGAGTGGAAACATATTTTAAGGTTGTATCTCATTTCCAAGAAAAGTCACACTCAAAAGGAAGGGAAATTCTAAAAGATGAAAGCAAGGAAGCACCTAAGATTCATGAAGAAAGTTCCAAAGCTCCTATGGCTCCACATATCCAGTTTGGATCTTGTTTTGAAATAGGTGAATAAATTTCAATAGGTAAAGAAATTATTGAAGAAGAAAGCAAGGAAGAAGTTAAGGAAGAATATTTGGATACCACAAAGAAGGATCAAGGATACAATGCACATGTCAAAGATGATTACAAGGATAAAGGTCAAGAAAGGTATAAGGAACCAAGGCATGAACAAAGGGCTTTTCAAGGACATTTTTTTCTTGTAATGGATTTGGACACAGGGCTATACACTACAGGGTCTATGTATCAAAGAAGTTTGATTTTTCTAGAAGGAACTTCAAAGGAAGAAGGTATGGTTTTCAGGGATATTGCTTCTTATGCAACGAGGATTGGTCATAGAGCTTCTCAGTGCAAATGAAATGAGCAATATGGTTTTGATTATAGAGCTGTACAATTTAGAGGTCATGGTAAAAATGATTATGGAAACAGAGCTTCACAATACAGGGTTCAAGAAAGGAATGGATATGGAAATGGTTTCAAGAAATAATTCAGGACATGGGCACCATCCAAAGGCTACAATATCAAGTGCTTTAACTGCAATAACTTTGGACATTTTGAAAGATGGTGTAGGACTCAAGTCCAAACAGGTTCAAGGCAAGAATGTCAAACAGGTTCAAGGCAAGAAGGTCAAACAGGTTCAAGACAAGAAGATCAAGTAACTTATCAAGAAAAGGAGACCAAAAATATGTGGAAGGAAGTTGACAAAGGAAAGTAATCATGTAATATGGGATTAAATGTACTCCCACCCCAAAATTAATCACCTCAAGAGAGAAGGTGGTGGGGGGCTAAGCTTAATAGTCATATATTTTAGCCCCATAGGTGTCCCTTTTTCCATTGATGTCAAATGGGGAGAGTTTTGAGTAAGGTGGAGAGCATCGAGTTAGGAGGAGCAGCCTCCAAGGATAGCATTCAGATAGGGGGAGCAGCCTCCATAGAGAGTATTGAGTCAGGGGGAGCAGCTTTGATTCTCAGAGATGGTTTTTTTAGTGATTGTGGTGATTTGCATTAGAGGTGTTGCCATCAATGACAAAGGGGGAGATTTTTGGTAATTTGAGTTATTTTGTGTTGTCATTGATGTCACATGGATTACATTGAGTTTTGGTGGCAAAAGCACTTCATAAATAATCATTTATGATATTTTGGAGAGCATGGATATATACAGGGTTTTGTGGCACAAGAGGCATATAATATTTAATTTTTTTTTTAAGCGAAAAACCCTTTGTAGGGCTGCCTTGGTCTAAGATACCACAGACAGGGGTTCTACACCATCAAAGTCACTCGGGGGTCTCACCCAACCCTACCCGTACCAACATTATCAATTGTATTTTGGGTACCCAATTCAGCTTTTTGGTGGGGTGGAGATTCAAACTTGGGACCTCCCTTGGAGGATTGCCCTCTCCTCTCCAACTAACCTACAACACCTGGGTAATATTTAATTTTTTAAATATTATATTAATGGTTTTTATTAAAACCAATGGTAAAGGTTTTTATTAAAACCAACGGCAAAGGTTTTTATTAAAACCAATGGTAAGGATTTTTTATTAAAACCAATGGAAAGGGTTTTCATTAAAACCATTGGAAATGGTTTTTCATTAAAACAACTATGCTAGGACTTCTCCAAATTATGATGGATGAAAAGGTTTTCCAATAAAACCTAGATGTAAAAATTTTCATGATGAAATTCAAAAGAATGAAGGAGATATCCCAATTCAAAGTTAAAAGGTGAATTATTAAATTTTTATTTAATAAGTCTAAGGTCTAAGATTGTATTATATAATCCACCGACGTGCAAAGGTTATGGAGATTAATAAATATTCACCAATTTCATTCGAAGCATGGAGGTTCATATAAATAAAAGGTGAAAAACATTTGTTTATTGAAGACTAGATATAGCGCATGAGAGAGAGTCATCGAAAGGGGAGCAGCAAAGAAATAAGGATAAATAACTTTCGATTTGAGAGCAAGGTCAAGTGAATAGCATAGGAAAGTGACTTCACACAAGATCCTATAGTGCAGTTGGTAGCACACAAAATTTGCACAAGGCAGGTTCGTTGTTCGAATCCCGCCAGGGGCAAAGTGTTTTGCTAAGGAAGGCAACTTAAGTTTTTTAGATTTGAGCGTAGGTGAAGTTGGGTGTTTGGGATTAAATCCCAACATGGGTTGATGCCCACATGGTAAGTGCTTCATAGCGCTAGGTGAGAGGAACAGAGTTCAACTCCCGTGACGGTGTGAAGGCGATTGATTTTTGCCAAGGTATTGACGATTTCGAAGGTGTGAAGGCGCATTGATTTTTGGCAAGGCATTGATGATTTCGAAGGTGTGAAGGCGCATTGATTTTTGGCAAAGCATTAACGATTTTGAAGGTGGTGAAGGCACATTAATTTTGGCAAAGGCATTAACTATTTCAAAGGTTGTGAAGGCTACAAATTTTGTAAAAAGGTATTTATCTCTAGCGCATGGTAATATTTGATATTGCCAAAGTTTTGGTGCATTAAAAATCATTTCTATTATAACTAAGGAGTCATAAGGTATTTAGTGAAAATAAATGATTGTTGTGTGTGATTAGGGAGATATAAGGTGTGGAAATAAATATTTGTGATTGTTGTATGTGGAGTTATAAGGTGTGGAATTAAAAATAAAAGCATAGGTGTTTGTTGTATGTCTTAATGAAATTAGGGAGTCATAAGGTTGAAAAGTGTTGAACTTGTTATATGTCCTAGTGCATGATTTAATTATGAAATTAAACTAGGAAATTGAGACCTAGTTAATTGCTACCTTGAGTTAGAAGATATGCACATGAGTTAGAGTTTGAAGTTGAATATAAATTACTTTATTATGTGCCTTGGCTATTGAGAGGAAGTGGATGGATTAGAAAATAAATTTTATGGATAAAATTTATGCTTGAGTTCCATGATTGCTTTAATGGAGTTCATTGAGAGTATTGCCATTATTGAGGAGGTTTTTGATATTGCTTTGAGGAGATTATTGTTGGTTACTTCTTAAGTCCATTACCACTATTTGAGACCATTGAGGAGATCATTTGCTAGTCACTTGTGGATACATTTGTCTTTCATTTGAGGAGATCATTGTTGGCTATTTGAGAGCTCTTTGCTTGAGGGAGTTGTGCTTGTTTCTTGAGAGCTTATTGACATTGCATGAGGAAGATATTATTGAGAACATATTTCTATAACTTGTGGAGATTGTCCTTGGTTGGTTGAAGTCCTCATTGTTATTGCTTGGAGATTTTTTCATTAGAGAGCTCATTTGCCATGCATTTGAGGGTACATTGTTGAGCATTGTTGTTATCCATTTGAGAGTACATTATTTAGAATTGTTGTCATCCATTTAAGAGATCATTTGTCATACATTGTTGAGATAATTGTGGATCATTTTTGTCATCCATTGAAGAGTACATTTCCATTCATTTTTGAGCACATTGTTGAGTATTGTCATCATTTATTTGTTATCCATTGTTGAGTTCATCACTGAGCCTTCCCTTTGTTGATTTGTGGTTAAGATTTGAGTGCTACTTGAGAGTCATTGGTTGAGCCTTTGGGAAAGCTTTTGGGAAAAAAAATTTGGATAGATTTGAGACAACTTTTGTGCATGATTGGTTGATCCTTTGGGAAGGATTTTGGACAGAATTTCTAGACAAATTTGAGATATCTTTTGTGCATGATT
>JAQPPZ010014699.1:0-89230 GCA_028583015.1 Wollemia nobilis
GACGGCAAGTGAGTCAGCAGGATTGGACGACATGGACGGCAGGGAGTTTGACTCCTAACTTCATTTTTTCCTTTCCTGCCTATTTTCCTTCTTCCCTATTATTCTTCCTAAGCTTTCTAGGTTATTGTTAGTAATTCTCCTATTTAAGCTTTGTACTCTTTCAATTAAGATGAATGCAATTCTGGTTAATAATCTAAGTGCTTCTAATATTCGTGATTGCTATAATGGCATTATGTTTTTAATATTTCAGAACATAAACAGTGGCAAACTGCTAGAGCAGAAAACTCAATGTTTTTTTTTGAATGTGTTATAGCCTAAGCAGTAGCAAGAACAGCAGAAAACTTGTACAAAAATGCAGGATATGGGAGCTAGCCACCAAATTTGATTGGTACCCTCTTCATTAGTGGGTATACAAAGATTTTACAAAGATCTTGATGCTTACAGCATAAGACAAACACCATGTAGAGTGCTCAAGAACTGGGTATGCAAATGAGAATGAGTGAAATTTACATTGTCAGTGAAGGTTCCAGTGTACATGTGGGTGTTTTATAATGACAAAATATTTAGGAGTGAATCCCATCAGCGTCTGGATTAGTGGTTTTGCTACCCATTTTTATTTAGGACATTCACATCTGCATGCATGCATGCATTATGCACTTACATATTCATTTCTAGCTGTTCCAATTTTTGTTGTTCTCTTGAAAGCATGAGTTGGATTTGGAATTGTAATTATCAAGTGAATATTTTTTTTGTGTTTGCACTGTGATTTGTGTTGTAGATCGCTTAAATTATATTCTTAATAGAGGCACATATTACAGGCCCAACAGTAAGGGCAATAGAATCTTTAAAACAAAGTAGGAAAGTTAATTTGTTATGAACTTCAATTTTGCTTTCCTTTTGTTTGATTGCAAATTTTCATCCATTTCTTTGTTTATATTGTTATATGCTATTTTGTTTTATGTAACAGGCACAAATGGAATTAGAGAAACGTTACCGCGAGCTGACTGATTTATTGGTATGGTGAAGACAGAAGTCTCTGAAAATTAGCATTGCATTTCAGTTCTTTTATTCTTTTATGTTATGCATGTTTCCTTGAAGCATTTGTAGTTCCTAAGCTGAGGTCAATGTATAATTTTTCTAAACACAGTATTTGAAGCAAACTCAATTGGAAGCCATGGCCAGTGAAAAAGCTGCTGCTGTTTTTCAGCTAGAGAAAGAAGCAAATCGTTTAAGAGATTTACAGGTATCTATCTTCTATTTACTGTTTAATTGATCTTCTTGTTCTTGGGCTCATTTGTTAGTCTCTTAATTTATGTTGCTATGCTGCTTAAATTTGTTGTGTCGATGTCATGCTATAAATTACTCTTTGTTTTGGATTATGTTCATGAAACAGGCAGAAGCTGAGAGGAATAGGATTTTGAGACGTACATCAACACCTTGGGACAAAGATGATAGTGAACTCAGGCCACTTGAGTATGAACTGACCATGTGTTTTTGACTGTTATTATTTTTATTATGTTTCTAAATTTATATAACTTTAAATTTACTATAAGCATGACAGAATGAAAATAGTTTCATATGTCTGTGAGATGTTGTGTTTAAGTTTGAGCTTACCTCTGTTGGGGTTTATTACATCATATGATGTGATAAGCTCAAAATCAGTTGAGTGGTTAAAACCACTCACGTAGGAGTTTTGTGTTGTTAGTTATGATTTCCACCAATTATGGAAATCACATTGTTAGTGTCATATTACATGTAGTTGCTCTATATTGGGCAACATTATTTGTATTTAAACAGCTTTGATCAATGCAAATATTATCGAAGCATCACGCAAACATTGGTATCAGACCAGAAGAGCAACACGACGATCAGCTCCTGGTCTTTTCGGGAGCATGTGAATGTAAGCCGATATGCCAGGCCATACTGAGACATTGCTGGGTGTTGCAGGTCTGTGAAGAAGCTATTCCATGTATGTGCAGATGATCTATTCATTAAATGCTGAGTATGAATATGTTTGTTTCTAATTTGCTGGAAACATGAAATGCACAGGTGTGTGGTTTTGTATGAGACATGTCGTGTGCTGCCAGAGGAAGGAAATTTTTAAAGTTGGGTGTGTCCAGGAGAATCAACAACATCTGCATACATTCCAGAATGTATTCTATGTTGATGATATGTGCTGCCTGTTAAAGAATCTTTTGTTGCCTCTGAGAAGAAGAATTTCATCTTTGAATGCTTTCACAAACAGAGAGGACTTTCTTGGTATTTATCAAGGTTACCAGGTGCGGGGGTGTGGGTGCGGCCCCCGCCAAAAATAGGGTTCGCCGGGTGCGGGTGCGGGTGCGGCTAATTTTTAATATATATATATATATATATATATATATATATATATATATATATATATATATATATTTATGTATTTATTTATGTATTTTAATCCAAAATAATAAAATAAATTATAAATCATACACATTACAAAATAAATAAATAAATCATACATAAAAGCATATATGATATTCAACAGTATTTCAAAGTAAAAAAGATAACAATATAATTTAATATAAATCATACTTTACACTGAATTGTTGTCCACTTTATACATTATAATTTAATATTTATTATAAAAAATTAAAAAGTTTAACATATAAACTATAAACTTTTAAAAATAAAAGAAAATTAAAATGTTTTTAAGTTTTTATTTTTTAACTTTTAGACTTTTAGTTTTAAGTTTTATTTTTTATTTTCTTTTAAAGCCCGTATGGGCTGGGTCCTAAACACTAAAAAACTTTAAAATATAAAGTTAATTTAATTAAAAAAGTAAAAAACTTTAAAATTTTAAAATTCAAAATATTAACTTTAAAAAAAAAAAAAATTCAATTTTTTTAAAGCCAGGGTGTGGCTGGGCCCACCTAATAACTAAAAAGAAATAATAAAAAAAAAAAAATTATGCATTTTAATGCCCAAATAGGGCAGCCGAACCCTAACTGGCCGCAGGGTTCGGCTGAGACGAACCCTGTCTGATAGGGTTCGGCCCAACCGAACCCTGTCAGATAGGGTGCGGCTAGGGTTCGGCCCAGCCGCACCCGTTCCCGCACCCGCGCACCCGGTGCGGGTGCGGGTTCGCGCACCCAGCCAACCGGGTGCGCGAACCCTGTTTCCTTGGTATTTATTCATGGCTTCGCCATCTTCGTCCAACTATTTTAACTTTGGGCATGGGAGTCCACTCCAAGTTTGAATACATGACTAATAATTCTTTCAGCCATTTTTATCAAAGCCTGCAATATAGGTGTGCCATGTTCAACTCATTGGAAGCTTGAGGGAGATGGGCAGCTTGTGCTTGTGAGGAGTGGTATTATTTTGCCAAGGATTTATGTTTGGAAGATGAGTTCAAATGAAGTGCCCAAAAATTAACCATTCAAGTGTGAAGAGCCTGTGTTTAGAGGCAAAACTTCCTCATTGGTGCCAAGTATGGGGCAGTTTATATATTTTGAATCTTAGTTTAGTTATATTTGATTTTTAACGTATCGGTGTTATACATTCCCTGCAGAAAATTTGTAAGGAATTAACGGAGGATGGATGAGCAATTGAAATTATAGTTCTTCCAGTTAAAAAAAAAATTCAAAAAAGAAAAAGAAAAAGGAAGTACGTATAATTAAAAAAAAAAGGAAGTCAAGTTAATTTTTCATGTGTTGGGGTCATATTAAGGAAGTTACTAATTAAATAAAAATAAATATGAGTTAGTCTAGCTATGGTTAGAAGTGTCAATGTGTTAAAGATATTTGCTTTATAGTCTTGTTTTTATTGAGTCAAGTCATTCTATTAGTGTCAAAATTGAGTTAAAGGTGCATTCTTGGTGGTACTTTTTTTTTTTTAAGTGAAAAACCCCTTGCGGAGCTGCCTTGGTCTAAGAGACCACGAATAGGGGGTTCTACACCGTCAAAGTCACCCGGGGGTCGCACCCGACCCTGCCCGCACCAACATTATCAATTGGATTTTGGATACCCAATTCAGCTTTTTGGTAGGGTGGAGATTTGAACCTGGGACCTCCCTTGGAGGATTGCCCTCTCCTCTCCAACTCACCTACAACACCTGGGTACATTCTTGGTGGTACTTGACACCTTTATAGATTGTTTTGATTAAGGGGCATAATCTTATCTTCTCTCAGTACTAATGGACAAGACAATGGTCATTGAGAAATTTGAAGGACGATTTTTCCGTACATGGCAAATCAAGCTTCAATTGCTTCTAATTGAAAAAGATCTTTGGGATGTCGTAAATGGAACCACACAAGAGCCACAAACCCTTGGCGAGGCAACCAAGTGGACTACAAAAGATCGAAGAGCAATAGCTATGATTGGTCTTGGACTCTTAGATGCATACTTACATCACATAGACCTCCCAAAGACTGTAAAAGAAGTTTGGGATTATCTCAATACATTATTCGGTTCACAAGCATCAAGTACAAAGATGGCACTTAAGAAGAAACTTTTTGGACTAAAGATGATGGAAGGTGATGATATCATCCAACACATAAATTTCACTCTTTGATGAATCAACTAGCTGGAATTAATGCCAAGGTAGAAAGTGATGATGCCAAAGCTATTTTGTTAAATAGCATGCCTTCTAGTTATGCTAATATTGTGTTCACATTGAAAAAAATTAATCCCACTTTGGAAGATGTAATTTCGTCTTTGATTGACGAAGAAAATCGAGTTAAGAAAAATGACTTGATTAATGAAGAAAATGTATTGTTTGTAAAAAAGAAGCAAAATAGTAAGGGTTCTTCATCCAAGGATCGATTTGTGTGCTTTTGCTTCAAACAACAGGGCCATATTGTAATGAACTGTATCCAACGAGCCAATGACCTGATAGATGGAAAGGTGAAAACAAACAAAGCAATGGTTTGAAACAAAGACAATTATGAAGAATGCGGTCTTGTAGCACATGACGAAGACCCTCCCCACAAGGACAGGGAGGATGAATATTTTTATTGAAATTGATTTAAAGTTTGGTGCTTGTGAATGGTTATGTGTTCCTATTCACAAGGGGATGTTTAGTGTGTTTGCAATTCCCATTGAAATTGTGTTTGATGTATTAAATGGAGGCCCATGCCACACTCTTTTGTGATTGGTTGTGTGTGTCCCCAATCATGATTGTTGTGAATAATATTTTGTACCCCTATCCAATTGTGTTGTATGACCATGGAGAGTTGAGTTTGTCCCTGTCCTTGGTTAAGAGTCTAGTGAGGCCATTCCCATTGAAGAAACATAGTGAGGCAATTCCTAGTATTGCTTGTTTGCCTGTGTCCCTATTCGTACCCAAAGTGTACTTGATGAACTATTGAGTGTGTCCTTGTTCATCATATGGTTATTTGTATTGTTGTATCCCTACCCATGTTTGGATCATGATGTAATAAGGGGGGAATGTTGGGATTTATTACATCATATGATGTGATAAGGTCAAAATTAGTTGAGTGGTTAAAACCACTCATCTAGGAGTGTTGTTGTTAGTTAGTTATGATTTCCACCAATTATGGAAATTGCACTATTAATGTCATATTACATGTATTTGCTCTATATTGGGAAACATTAATTGTATTTAAACAACTTTGATCAATGCAAATATTATCAAAGCATTATGCAAACAATCTCATGGATTAATAGAGTATACTGAGTAAAATTTCCTGACTTCCACTGGAGATTTCATGATGGTTCTATGAATAGACTAAGATTGGAAGCTTACTTCTGGGCCCAACAAAAATGTTCAATCTGCAATTCTGGTAGTCTTGTTCCTTCTTGCCAATTTTTTTGTTTCTTGTTAGCTTAACATAGAGAGATACGATGAACTACCTAGGCAATAGAAGGGTTACTTGGAGTAGAAGAATAGAAAAATATCAATGATTGAGAAAAAGAAAAATAGAGTATATTAGCCAAGGAAAATGGGACATGTAAATAAAAAAGTTTCAAGGACATATTCCATAACAAAGAAGGATTTGTTCATTAGACATTGCAATTACCTCTACCATCATCTGTAAAATTTCTTGTCTGTTACATACTCTGAATGCTAGTTCTAATGGGGAAATTACTAATTTGTCTCTTAGACAAACCTATATAAACCTAACATTTTTTGGGTTCCATTGCTAAGGTCCAGTAGAACAAAGAGATTTTCATGTCAAAGATACAAGTAACGCATCATATGGAGAAGCGAACACTTTTGAGATATAGGGAAAGGATGTCAGCAAGCAAGCTTGACATAATGTCTTCAAGGTGAAGTGTATAATGCTTCAAAAATTGGTAGGCTATATGAAAATTTCCTAAAGATACATGAGGAAAAGGTTTGGCATATTTAGAGGATGGAATGGAGATACCTAGTAACCGCATCTCTGAGTTCTGACACACAGGAAGTAAAGAAATACAAGCACTAAAGAAATTATTGTAAGACGTACAAAATGACAAGGAATAGAGATCCATAACTCTTTGAGATAGAGAACAAAGTATTGCCATTAAGGTAGTGTGCAATGCATTTCTTCTCACATCTACTATAGGTATATGGTGGTTAAGACATCACAACAGCCCAAAAGTGATGGTATTGATATGAATAACACGTCTCTCTTAGAGCTACGTCATGTATGGTCCTCAACTTGACTCTTCTTGCCACTACCAATGTGGGAGTTGGACTCACTATGGGGCTTAATGTAGGTCATTATAACATCCTAGGTTGTGGAACCCCTACACTTCATACCCTTTAAAGGGATGATGATCCTTGAGTTGTACGAAGGCTTGTTCCTTGGTTTTTGCATTTACGTAAAAACTATTACTCTTTACAATCATCAACACTATTTTCAATATCACATAACCTCGTTATTCAACACAAGGATAATTCTAGGTGGATTATCTGGATGCGAAGTCCTTGGCAACACCACTACTACTTATGATCTGACAAATGTTAATTTGCCCTTATGATCTTAAGAAGAGAAAAGGGCTCTAAAGAAGAATCTTTATAAAACAATGTTGGATTTAACAATGATTTATCAGAATTAACAAAAAAGAAAAAACTGTTACTCAAATCTCATAGCAAAGAGGAATAAAGAGGAAAAGGAAAGAACAATTACACATGAAGATAAGAGGATGCGCTTAGGCACCCAACACCAATGATCAACACAAAGATCACATTGATGCAATGAATTGGTTTGGGAGGTGAATAAATGGCTCAATAAATTACATTTAATTACACATCCCTTTTTGACATATTTTTAGGATTAGGGTATGATAAGGTTAAAACTTACAAGGTTTAACCATGGGCCTATAGGCAAATAAATTAAACCTTATTAAACACTATACAATGTTATTTATTAATTTTTTTTGCGTATACTAGAGGAATTGGTAATTCATTACATTTTTCCATTGCCTTGTCGTGGGTTTGAATCTTGCTCCTTGCTGCCACTATAACCTCTTGGTGCATCGGGTAAAATTTTTAACGTAGCCGACGATGCTGGGTTCTATGTGGCCTGAGGGATTTTAACCATGGTCTCCACCCTCCCAAGGGAGCGCTTTGACCAACGGGTCAGACCCTTTGACCTAAACACTACAATGTTAGCCTAGAGGTTTGAAACAAGATTACACCATATAATTTTGGCCTTGGCCAATGAGAACAAATTACACATATTGACAACCAACCCATTCAATATTTAGTTGTAGGACTGAATAGACCATCTCATTTTGGTCTATTCTACGAATTTCAATAGTGATCTTGTCATCATTGGGGAACAACTTGAATACCTTAACGAAGGCTTCTCACAACTCCTCGTAGGTCTCATAATTGCCCTTTGGCAATTCCATTTAACAATTGATTGCAGTTCCACTCAATGTCACAGGGAAAAAACAACCTCCAATCTACTACATTTATCTACACATTGGCCTTCCATATCATAAGGTAAAATTTCAATGTTTGAATGTGTCCTTTGTTCTACCAACAGGAAAACTTGGTGTACTTATATGTCATGTCAATATTAGTTGTTGTCATGACTAGTGGATTCGACATAGACAATTTCTTGTGTGTCTTACTCTCATTACATGCATCATTGGATGCACCACGCTGTAGTTGCTCACATGTCCGGCTCTCTTCTCGAACATCGTCAAGCACACCACCTTGCAATTGCATCAATGCTGGATTGTCGTCTCATGCATTACCAGTTGTGCCAAGTTTAGTCGCTTGAAGGTTGAACTCGTCTTGTGCATTGTCAAACATGCCAAACTATAAGTTGATCCAATGTCAAACTTTCCATCCCACTCACCATCGAACATACCAACTTGTAGTTGCTTTGATGTGAGGCCACTATCCTGCTCTCCTATTGACACACCAACTAGCAAATGCTCTAGTGTTGGGATCTCCTCTTGTGCACAACTAAGCAGCGCACACACTTCAATTGCTATCACTTGTAGGTTTTTTTTTTGTCACATTTATCACTTGGCCCTCTGTCCTATGTCAAATACAACACACTGCAACACAATTCCATTACCACTTAAATAAACAAATAATACAATGGGAATAACTTACAAGTAAAAATGGATACACTACGCACACAACATATGTCAGATAGCCTAGTGCAATAGTTATACAACCTTGCACAATAGTTAGATGGCCTGGCACGATAGTTAGACACCCTGGCATAAATATCTCATGAAATGTTTGATTACACCCAAAGTCTACTACATTTGAATGAGGGTGGGGGGGGGGGGTTATATTTATATACTTTTCCTATGAATGGGGAGGTAGTCGCATCCTCAATTTGTCCAACTAACTACCCCAACACCTCATGACATATTGAACTACATTTTAAGTTCATTTATTTTACAATTGCATTTCATGAACTTATTAATTACACATATGACATTTTGTCAAACACTTTGTGTATGAACTACAAATGACAAAACTTTATTTATTGTTTATGTAGACATGTCAATTCGTCTTCCTACATCTTGCCTTGCATCATCAACACGCCTTTACACCTTTCATCATCATGCATGCCTTTGCGCCTTACATCGTCATGCACACCTTCGCCATGTCTTTCATCGTCACACATACCATTATCGTGCCTTGTAATTTGAAACTCAGAATTTCGAGTTAAGGAAGATCATGAAAGAGTGCAATTCAAAAATAACAGAGTATAACAAATCAGAACACAAGAGTATATAAGCAAAATAGCATAATGATTTTATTGCTCAAAAAACAGAGTACAATGCAAGCAATCTCTGAGAAGAGATGTGAGGCTATAACATTGCATCCATTACTCATGCTTTTTACAGTCAGGGGTGCATCTCTCTTTATACAAGAATTGGTGTGTTGGAAATCCACCGTATTGAATATGGAAGGTCACCCATATGGAAATGTGGTGGTTCACCTTCCATGAGTTAGAAGGTCACCCATATGGAAATGTGGTGATTCACCTTCCATGAGTTACAAAGTGCATATTAAATGAAAATTACATACATATGACTTGTCCTTTTGTGTTTTGTCTTCTACTGATGTGTCAACATAGCTAGAGATGCATTTTGGCTATGAAAATCTAAAAATAGAAAATTACTATTTTTAGTAAGTATTTTGTTTTGCATTTTTGAGGGCCTTTAAAGTATATTTTTTCCACAAAGTTGTTGGCAACTTCTATCTGCGACAAAGTTGCCTACTAAAATTGTTGTTCTCTCTCTAATCTTTCCAATGCTTCTTGAATGGATCAAAATGGAGTCCCGAGCACAAAGTTATGCCCCTAACAGTGTGGTTAGGATTAAAAAATAGATTTTTAGGCATTTTTGAGCATAAAGCCATGCCCCAAAAAGGTCACATGCCTGGATCATTTGTCCCCCTTGAAAAGCAATGGTCCCCATTGCATCAACTTTTGACATCAGGTGTGGAAATTGTTTCTTTATCTGTTTTTTTGTGAGCCATTCCCCTTGGTGACCAAGTTGTCCTACCTTGACCACTCTGTACATCTGAGTGGACTGCCTTCTAGTGGTCTTAGTCCATGTGTCAACAATTTGATCCTCCTCCACTAGTGCTAAATTGTCTGGATTGAGTTCTTCAATGTCCAATTGTTTTGCTACTATGGAAGTGTCCAACAGAGGTGGATGATAGGGCCTAAGAAGTTCAACATTGAAGATTGGATGCAAACCAAGATAAGATGGAAGATTCAATTCAAAGGCATTTTCTCCCACCTTCTTGGTGATGGTGTATGGTCCATAGCGAAGAGGTCTGATCTTCCTATGGGGTCCTACAAGTCTCTCTTTTTGAAGACGTAACCATACCTTATCTCCAACCTTGAATTGATGTGGGACCTGATGTTGGTCATGGTGTTGCTTGTATTTCTGATTTGTCTTTTCCAAGAGGTCATGGACTTATTGTTGGATATGCTGAATCTATTCCACAAACCATGTTGCCTTTTTCTTCTTTTTTGTCCATGAGGTGAGTACTCCATGGGTTGCATAGGGAGAGCTACATCAATGGGTGCCAAGGGTTGGAACCCAAAACAGACATGAAATGGGTTATGTTTGGTAGAGCTATGCAGAGCTCAATTGTACCCATGTTGAATGTAGGGGAGGCTCTCATCCCATGTGCATGGATGCTTGGAATTGTACATTTAAAGAAGATGTACAATCAATCGATTCACAACTTCTATCTAGCCATCAATCTGAGGATGGAAGGTTGTGGACATGGTCAACTTGGTGTCCATCATGCTCCATAGGGTGGACCAAAAAATGCTCAGAAATCTGCTATCCCTATTAGATACAATGGACTTTGGCAAGCCAAAGTTGAGCCACACATGACTAAAATAAAGCTTAGCAGTATCCTCAACTGAAATGGATTTCTTACAAGGAATCATGATAGCCATTTTTGAAAAACGATCAACTACTACAAAAACACAATCATTACCATGCTTAGATGTGGGCAAACCTGAGAGGAAATCCATGGAGACAGATTCCCAAGGCTTGGATGGCATTGGCAATGGTGTATATAGTCCTTGCTTCTTGTTGGTTGGTTTGGCAACAACGCAAGGGGTACATGACTTGATGTACCTCTCGACATCATTCCTCATCTTGGGCCAATAGAAGTACTTTTGAAGTACTACCAATGTTTTTTCCACCCCAAAGTGACTTGCTACTTTGCTGAAGTGTGCTTCCCAAATCATCTTTGAGCGCTCACTAGCTAGTACACAAATATGTCCCATGTGGCAGAGGAGGTTATCTTGCAAATAAAAATCAGAAACATGCTTACCCACACGAAGAGCTCGATATGCATTTACAAAATCAAAATCTACTTCATACAAGGTGGACCAATTGGAAGTATCATGCCCACAAGAATCAAGAATGGTGGTGAGTGCTATGATTGGAGGTTGGCTCAAACAATTTATTGCTGAATTGGCACTCCCTTTCTTATGCTTGATGATCAAATGAAATTATTGTAGATATGTGGCCCACTTTTGATGTCTTTCATTCCTTAGCTTACTCTACATTTGAATGAACTCCAAAGGTCTATGATCTATGTGGATGATGGTTTCCTTGCCCAAGATGTAGTGCTTCCACTATTTACATGCTTGGACAATGGCATAGAGCTCTTTGTCATATGTGGGGTATTTTCGAACTGCTTCATTGAATGTTTCACTATGATAGGCAATTGGATGCCCATGTTGTGTGAGAATAGCTCCCAATGCATACTCTGATGCATCAGTCATTACCTCAAAAGGTTGATGCAGATCAGGTAGGGAAAGTGTAGGAGCTGAACACAATTGGTCCTTCAACCTCTCAAATGCCCTCTGTTGTGTATCTCCCCAATGGAACTTGGATTTGGCACCTCCTTTGGTCACTTGGTGTAGTGGCCAAGCAATGTGTGAGAACCCCAATACAAATCTTTGATAGAAATTGGCAAGACCCAAAAAGCTACAAAGCTCTATTAGAGTCTTTGGGGTAGGCCAATCTCTAATTACCTGAATCTTCTCAGGATCAACATGGACTCCCTCTTTGTCAACAATATACCCAAGGTACTAAATCTTTGTCATGCCAAATGAGCACTTCTCCAAATTAGCATATAGCTTGTGTCTTCGAAGAATCTGAAGTACCTATCGAACATGTTGCAGATGTTCCTCCCATGTCTTACTATAGATGAGAATGTCATCTAAGTAGACTACCACAAATGAGTTGGTATAGGGACGCAGGATGTCATCCATCATCCTCATGAATGTGGTAGGTGCATTGGTCAAGCCAAAAGGCATAACCAACCACTCAAATAAACCCTCCTTGGATTTGAATGTAGTCTTCCATACATCAATGGGCTCTATGGGTATTTGATGATAGCTAGATTTGAGATCAATTTTGGTGAAGAACTTTGCACCATGGAGTTGGTCCAACAAGTCATCTATCCGAGGGAGTGGATAGTGGTTCTTCATAATGATTTTATTCAAAGCTCTATAGTCAATACAGAGTCTCCATGTTCCATCTTTCTTTGGAGCCAAGACAATTGGACTGCCACATGGTGAAGCACTTGGTCTGATGTGCCCCTTTTGAATCAATTCTTGGATCTGCCTCCTGATTTCATCATTTTCAAGGACTGATCTGTGATAAACAGGTGCATTAGGCAAAGGAGAACCAAGAACTAAATCAATGGAATGCTTTACCTCACAATGAAGTGGAACCCTAGTTGGTGACTTGAACAAGTCATCATATTCTACTACAATCTGGTCCATCTACTTTTATTGTGTAGGGCTTGCAATTGATGTAGCAAGGTCCTCTTACTTTGTGGCTTGATCATCAAAAGAATGAATTTTCTTGTTTTGGCTATCATCTTTGTGCATTGTTTAGCATTGATTAAGGAAACAGAGGTAGGAGGAGATACCTATGGTATCCTGTAACATTGACCTCCGATAGTGATGATGACACTTTGGGGCCTAGACTCATATACACCATGCCTCTTCCACATAAATGGTTGGCCCAAAATCACATCACAAACATCCAAGGGCACAACATCACACAAAACTTCATCTTTGAAGGGCTTGATGGCATAAGAGAGGAGACATTATTGAGTGACATGAATGTCTCTCCCCTATTGTAACCATCCAACATTATATGGTTGTGGGTGTGGTGTGACAGGAAGATTCAAATCCTTCACCATCTAAGCAAAAATCAGATTCTTTTGACTCCCACTATCAACAATGAAATGTAATGGCTTACCCTTGACCCACATTTGTGAGTGAAACAAGTATTCCTCCTCTTGTGACTCCTCTGGTGCAGCATGTGTGGTGGCAATGGTCACATTTGGTTTAGCTTCCATGATTCGCTTCCCTCTATCCTCAACTTATGGATGTGGAGGCAGTGGTGCAATGGATGTAGAGGGTTGCGACTCAACAAACAATGACTGAATTGCTTGACACTCCTCCCTCGAATGTTGGTTGCTCTTGTGATAATCACACCATTTTCCACTCTTGGCCTTTGAGGGATTCTTTTCTTGGGAGTCTTTTTTCTGCTTCCAATTCTGATTTTGGGGCTGACCCCCTTTATCCTGATTCTTTGGAGAGTCACTCTTGCCTTTCTTTGGTTGGTACTTAGTGTTCTAGTTTTTGTTATTTGCTTCTCCTTTTCTATTTTTGTTTTTGTGCTTCTGCTCCAATTTGACAAGTTTATATGCCTCTCCCAATGTCTTGAATTTAAAGAGGTCCATGTCCTCTCGAATGTACCATTGCAGCCCACTATAGTACTTGAGGATTCGATGCCTTTTAATATCTTGAATACCTAGCTTTGCTGCCATGGAGTGGAAAGCATCAATATAATCTTGAACAGATTGGTCTTTACCTTGACACAATTGTTGCCATCACATATATTGGTCTTCATAGGCTCCCACGGGATAATATTCTTCCTTGACAACCTCCATGAAATTATCCCATGTGAACACTACTTCATCTTCATTCTCTTCTATAACCCTATTACAATATGCTTCCCACCAATTTCGAATAGGTAATGAAGCTTTCAAGAGTGCAAAAGTGATTTTCTCACTATCAATGAATTTATTTACAGAGAAGTATGAAGATAACTGATCCAACCAATTTTCTAGGGCATCAACATTAATTTTTCCTTCAAAAGTAGGAATATCAAAATTCACCTGCACCTTAAAAGGTGTGGGAGCACTGAATGGTGCTAGGGCAGTGAGAGGTTGGATGGAGGTTGTAGAATTTGCAAGGAGTCATTGAAGAATTTGAGCAAATTGATCCATCATCTCATTCCTCTATTTCACAAGGGCTTCATTCAACATCTCCTTGAAAGGATCGATTGTCTCAATGTTGTCCATTCTACTTCTCACCTAAGATCGTTTGGAATGACAAGGGAGGTAATCAGAGGGATCTCATATCTGATACCCAAACTTTCGATATCCTGATCTCGTGTTTATGGACATACACTCAAAAGACAGACCACTCTAATACCAATGATCCGAAACTTAGAATTTTGAGTTAAGGAAGATCAAGAAAGAGTGCAATTCAAAAATAATAGAGTATAACAAATCAGAACACAAATATATAAGCAAAATAACATAATGATTTTATTGCTCAAAAAATAGAGTACAATGCAAGCAATCTCTGAGAAGAGATATGAGGCTATAACATTGCATCCATTACTCATGTTTTTTTACAATTAGGGGTGCATCTCTCTTTATACAAGAATTGGTGTGTTGGAAATCCATCATATTGAATATGGAAGGTCACCTATATGGAAATGTGGTGGTTCACCTTCCATGAGTTAGGTGGTCACTGTTGTCACATTTTGCACGGGTGCAATGTTTTCAATTTTTGTAAGAGAGCTGCTCTTCCTTCTCCCCCTTTCTCTCTTTCCCTACATTCTCATTCTTCTCAAAATTGACAACTTGCCCGAAAAATATCTAAGTGTCGGGGATGGAGGTGTTCGGGTTTTTGGGCCATAAACAGGGCGATAAAATGGACAAAATGAGCCCGCGATATTTTATTATTGCAGATCTTCTCCAAGCTTTCCAACGATATATTATAATAGGCGATCGGGTCGCGGATCAAAAGTTATGGCCCGGAAGCTGAACCAAAACCATTTTGTGCGAAGCGTACTCCCATTTGGTGCGAAGCGCACTCGCCGCTTTGTGCGAGTGCGACCCCCCTTTGTCGATTCCCCGCCTCCACTCGCCCGCTTTGGTGCGAAGTGCGTACTCGCCCTCTTTCCGGCGCACCTTAACCCGGCGACAAAGAAGAATGATAACCGCCGAGCAGTCCGCAGCGCAACACCAGTGCACCCGCAGCCCGACTTTTCAGCAGACCGGAATGCGCCTGACGGTGTACGAGGGGAACAAACCCGGAATTGGACCAAGGCGTGAAGGCCTTCCCAAGCACTTCGCCACGCATCCCAAGGAGCTCCGATCCAAGCGAAAGATAGACGCCCTTCAAGGTAGACATGTGTCACACAAAAACCCATCATACGACAAGTGTCCACGGTTTGAACCAAGACGCCACCAAAAGGGATAAGATGGGGCCCGTGAAAGCCCATTCAAAGCGATCCAGGTTCCACCCCCCACCCGCTTCCTATCATTAAGTTCTTCCCAACGCGCCGACGTGGCGTTCAACCTCGGGAACCATGCCGAGAGTACAACGGGATGTTGGGACCTTGTGCCCATTAATGTAACGGGGGAACTTGGGCTATAAAACCACCACGTTCATTGTAAGGGTGAAGGGGAATGTTTGTTAGGGAACCCGTGTTTTTCTTTTATCTTTTTCATTATATCCTTAGCCCACTTCGTTGATTCACTTTGCATTTGCACGTTCCTCTAGCATTCTTGCTTAAAGCCCTCTACTTCATTATTTAAAGCATTCATTAATTGGTACCACTGTGACGCCCCGTGTATTGATGCGGTCCCGTTAGTTCCTTGTAGGGAATTTTGCAGGCCTGCTTAACTCTCCCACCTCGATCTCTGTTTACTTTCACCCCTACGTATCCGGTGATTGATACGATCCCGCGTTAGTTCCTTGTAGGGAATGTTTGCTAGCTTTGGCTCATCGTTATCAATCGCCTGTTTTGCGCTCCTTGTCATCTCTTTTGTTGCTGCGTGTTGTGTTTCCCTTTTCCCCCACCCGACTCCACTCTCATTTGTATATTCTTTCCCATTTTTTCTCTTTCCCACTCTCATCTTACAACCTCCGAAGGAGCCGGCCTTCCCGGAGTCTCCCGAAGGCATCCCTTCCTTCCGGCCTTTCAATGTTGGTTCGCGGGTCCAGGGCGCAATAACGACAAATCCTTTCCTCGTGGCGGATTCGTGACCAACAGTCACCCATATGGAAATGTGGTGATTCACCTTCCATGAGTTATGTAGTGCATATTTAATAAAAATCACATACATAGGACTTGTCCTTTTGTGTTTTGTTGTCTATTGATGTGTCAACATAGCTAGAGATGCATTTTGGCTATGAAAATCTAAAAATAGAAAACTGATATTTTTAGTATTTTGTTCTGCATTTTTGAGAGGCTTTGGAGCATTTTTTTTTTCCTCACAAGGTTGTCGACAACTTTGTCTATGATAGAGTTGCCTGCTGAAATTGTTGTTCTCTCTCTAATCTTTCCAACGCTTCTTAATAGATCAAAACAAAGTCCAAGCACAAAGTTATGCCCCTAACAGTGTAGTTAGGATAAAAAAATTGATTTTTAGGCATTTTTTATCATAAAGCCATGCCCCAAAAAAGGTCACATATGCCTGGATCACCTTGCATTGCCATGCACGCCTTCATGCCTTGTGTCATCTCGTGTGCCTTTGTGCCTTGGTCCTTCATCGACATCAATAAAGAAGTTTGCATCACATTCCGTGTGAGGCTCCCATCTTCCTTCCTCTCAACAAGGCAAAGACATGGTTGGATGGTGATGCTCATCAATTGCCCTTTGATCTTCTCATTGTTGCTTATCTTTTAGAGCAAGGTGTTTGTTGCAACTCCATGTCACCAACTTTGACTTCTTTTCATACAAGCGATGACACCAAAATGTAGAACTCTTGCACAATGAAATAAAATGCAACACACCGTGATATACTTCCATCATACATAAATAAAAATGAAAAATTAACAACGGGAAGAAAGAATATATGTATATATAGATATACACGTCATATAGCATGTATCTTTCATATTCTCATCAGCTGCAATATATCATGGTTTGGTCAAGCGTAGAACATAGACCACAAAGGCGACAAATATAGACAATGACCATCTCTACCATCATCCTCTAAGATCTTTCTATCGACATAGATGCATACATATAGGTATTATGGGACCCATAGGCAGTTGGCAACAACCTAACTACCACTGAACTACCTATGTACATAAAACGTAAAATATGCACCGTAATGCATTACACAATATTTATTACAACACCTATGTCGCTACATACACACATACCACAACACTATATGACAACACATACAACAAACTCTATGTACACGATGATAACACAACACTAACATGGCACATACTTTTTTACATTCAGGTGCTCTTGCAGACTTGACGTTCATGTGCCATTGGTCCACCAATAATTTTCATGCTTGGAAACCAGAAAGCTGAGCTAGAGGTTGACATTAATTTGACACAACAGTATATTGTTGCATTAAGAGTAGATTTCAAGCTTCATTGATATTGTATTTCACTCTTTATGGACTGTCAATACTTTATTCTTATGTTATAAGAGTATTTTCTTGGCATAAAAAAGTTTGATGCAAAATAGAGGGTTTCACTGGTGAATAGTGAGTAGCTTCACAAGCCAGTGAGGCCAAGACAAAGAGCACTTCCAAGTGTTATGAAAATATCTGATTACGTTCCATTAGTGGGAATTTTGTGTCAAATAATGCAACAATGCTCTCTGGGCTACCTTGTAAAGTTGCATTAAATTTTGTTAGCTGATGATGACATATGAAAAAGTGGAAATCAAGAGGATTTGTTACCTTTGGCCCCGTACTTTTGGCTTTCTTGAAATATGGTGCTAAAGCTATTGGCAATCCCTTTGCAGAATTATTTATTGATGTTGGGATCTACATTGATGAGCTTGAAGAATTTATTCGTCAAAGCACACAAGTTGACAATGATTTCCTTCTATATCATGTCTTTGGTATGTATATTGCTTTTTGCAGATGAAGTAGTTCTTCTTGCTCATACTTCTAAAGGATTGCAACTTACCTCTTATGTACCTAGGAGTTGTAGATAGATGGAACTTACCAATTTCCTATCTACTTCTATTGGTTTCACAACCATCGATGTTAGAAGCATCTTGGGGGTTCAAACTCCATATCCTTCTAGGATTATCCAACTGGCTCCCCTTAGTCTTGGTCATGCTTTTGGGAGCATCATTAGATCCTATTTTGGGTCTTTTGGGATAGTCAGTGATGATGACAACTATGCTTCTCCTTTATATTCCACTACAAATTAGTATTGGTGGTTGGATCCACTGGAGCTGTTTTCTCTCTCTTTTACCTTGACTATTGGTTCTCTTTTCATCGTTACTTTTAGCATGTTAGGGTTTACTCATTTTTGGGTCCAGTCCCTGAGGCTATAATTTAATACTGTACAATTGTTCCACTTTAGTGTAGTTTATAGTTTCTTTACTCTAGTTTAGCTTATTTTTGTACTTTTTGGTTACTACAGTGCATTGTAACAGTTTTTTCAGCAAGTCTTATTGGCCTACTTTGGTCATCCGTGGATATTAATAAAATTACCTTATTTTCTCTGCTATGTTTAACTGAGCTATAATGTATTAGTCTATTATAATTAAATTATCATATTACAATGTGTTATCATTATATATTTGTTTATATCTAGATCTGTGTGCGTATTGTGTTCATGTACATTGTTGAATGCCTAAATTGTAATCCTTTGGGAGCAAGCTACAAGTGTACGTACTCTAGATCTGCACTTGCATCTGCACCTACACCTACAGCCATACCCTTGGTTTTTTATTAATTTGGTCTGAAATGTTTATGATGAAATATTCTCCGTTTATATGATCTTAGCCTTGGAAACCTCCATATGTAAGCCAAACAGCTATTTTGATTTCCATAATACTCATTTGCCATGGCAGGGTGTTCTGAGATTTTTGATGGACATGTATAAGAAAGTTGTTTTGATTCTAGTTCAAATTATTCCAGGAATCATATAAATCCTCTTTACAAGCAAGTGTCAGTCTGTCACAGGGTAATGGAATTTGCTGCCGTGATGTAATTTGAATTCTGAATGATTTATACACAGTGCATGATACATAAAAAAAAAGGTTATAATTGTTTAGAACAGGTGATGGAAAAGTTGTGCTTGACACATCTATTATAATGAGATTAAAGGCATCTTTTCATATTATCTATTAAAAGACACTGTACACTTTAAAAAATGTTCATATCATGTAAATAGTTCAAATAGGGCTTACAGAGCATGTGCTGTATATATATATATATATATTTGTTTTTTTGCCTCTTCATATGGTACTGGCATTAGTGCAATATGGCAAGAAGAAATGAAACTCACTGGATTCTTCCCACCATAGAACCAAGTTTCACATCATCATCTGCTGTTGGAACACAGAGGGACTAACCTTACAACTTCTATGAGAAATCTACCCTTAAGAAATATCTTGCCAACTTGTTGGTTGTTACTTAAGATCTAAAATCAACCTGCCATGGTTAGTTTCCTTTGATGTCATCAATGTAACCCTTTTATGAATTCAGCTATTCCAACTCTAGTTCTGCAAAGATCCATGGAAATTCTGACAACCACTATTTCAAGAGGAAGATGGGAGAGGGCATTAAGATCGAGAAAATCAGGATAATTTGAACGAAGAAGATGGTCTGCATCTTAATCCATTTTAAAGGCCCATACCATTCTTACTGAAAATAGGGCCTGTGATTCCCACTATTAAATTAAATTCTTTTTTGATTTAAATTTAAATTTAACCCCATATTTATAATTATGTCCGGCCTTTTGTGGATATCTATTCAAGGAGCAATTTTAATACAATTCAAATCACCAAATTGTTTCTGGCGATGGATCAGAGGGCATGATGCAAAACATTGACTCTTATTTTCAACTTCATTGCACAGGTTGCTCCAGAATTCTTATCCCTTGCTATGTTGGCCACACTTGTTGGTCCCAAGTTGCAATTAAATGAAGATTAGTTAATCAGTGCCTAAAACAACTGGATCATGCATCCATGTGAAGTACAATCATTAAAAAGACCTACAAATTCTTTCATTGATTAGAAAAATTATATATCATTTGAGAGAGGTTATTGCTCTTTATTGTTCCTTGTCTTCTCAACATGCAATTGAGTAGTTCATAGTCTGCTTTGGGCAATATTGTAGCCCTGATAGTAACCCATTTTGAATTCTCTTGGAAGGCGTTGTACACTAATTCTATTGTACAATTCAAAGCCTCCTTTCCAAACTCTGATGTTTATGTCGAATATGGAGATTTTTCTTTTCAGTTTTTCATTTGTGAATTCTTAACAGTGAAGCAAAAGTAGTTTTATTTTATGGTTTTTTTCTTTGTTCTAAAAGTAATGTGTTCTTACAGGCCACTTGCCTTGCAACATCGACCTATGGTTGGATCAAGCATTCGGGTAACACTTAATTGTTTTAACTAAACCAAAATTCCTTGTGCCATTTGTATAAATCACAAGGTTTAAATGATGTTGTGTTTGCTCAGTGATTAGATTGGATTAAATATTGTATTAAAGGTCAAGAAAGAGTAGAAGTAGATTAAAGTGAAATACATTTATGGCTTACAGAAAGCAGCAAAATTCTTGGACTCTGGAGCAGTTAGTGCTGGTAGATTTTTATGGCGCCACCCTTTGGCTCGACTTGTTTTACTTTTCTATTTGGTAGGATTAATTCCATCACCTAATGTATCCTTTTGGCTCTAAGGTTTAATGTACAATCATGTTTGAGGTACAATATTTTTGTGTGCTGGCCATTTTTGTAAAAACCTATTTTTTTGCAGGTGTTTGTTCACATTTTTCTACTTTACTTGTTGCATCATCTTCAGGTATGCTCGAGGCAGTTAATATGGTCTTCATATTCCTTTTATTCAATTACCATGTTTGAGGATAGTTGATCAAAATTTATAAGTCTCTACTGAAAAGACTTTTGACACCATCTAAGAATGATGATGTGAGAATGTTTAGTATTCAATTCTAGACATATCCATGTAGTAGTATTGATGAAAACCCTATTTATGCATAATTTTATAATATTACTCATCGCTTAATGGTCCTTTTTAACCCTCTTCCTGGTACAGAAGGAATTGTAGGGAAATACTCTTTCCTTCCATCCACTTGACAGTCACTTACCATTTATATATCATTCTAACTGTGGCAAATTGTCAGTGTTTATCCAATCTAAGTTTCTACATTCTCATCATGCGAACTGATACAGTCATGCATTTGATTATGTACTTTGAAGGAACAAGCGGAACGTTTTCTGTCTTCTAGAGAAGCTGCAGCTGCAATGGGACTGGAAAAATCTGACTTGCCGTGATTTCGCTTATGACTGCAGTTGAATGTTAAATTTTGTGGGATTTCTGCTAAAGAAGTCTTGCATATATAGCATGACTTTCTATTTTGGCAAGCCACCAAGTGTATTATTTCCAGTTTCCGATACGGGTCAGTGTAATGATTGGTTCCGCCAAGTTAGAAAAGTCATTTTTGCTATCAAGCACAGAATAGATTATATTCTCTAGGAATCATTCGCTTTTTTCCCTGAAACAGGAAGCATTCATTCATTATGTAAATTCCCTATCTCCTGTAAACAAACAGGCCTCCTTGTGAATTATCTTCAATACATGAACACATGGTTTCAAGATAGGGATGTAAATGAAACGTGCAGGCTTCTGAATATTTTCAAGTCTCAAATATAAAATATCATTTTTGAGATGTCTTGCTTTTGAAAATAAAAAATAGAAGGCCCATTCCTGTCACTGATGGTTGCTTTAATATTGGTATGTCTTTTGCTTCACCTGTGTCTTGTGCAGATTTGATATTTCATATTGTTTTTGAGTATGTAATAGAGAGAACTGACTGTAAAAGTAGATTGAAAGCTTTATATGGTGCTAACTGACTGCATCGATGGCATCATTTGTAGAAATCTTGACATTTTAAGGATTTTTGAGTTGAAGAAACCTATGAGCTTTTATTGTCTCCATTTTGGGGATATCGGCATGCAACAGGGAAACCTAAATCCATTGTCTCCTACCAAAAATGCTTTACCCAAAAGAAATTCTATGTTAAAAGGATCAATATGTATAGGCATTAATTCAAGTAGAGCAGGCTTCTAATTTTTTCAGTATCTTAATTCTGTTTTCACCTCCTAGCATGGGAGAAATGGTAAAGTAGTAAACAAGAAATTGTTGTCATTGAACAGATATATAGTATCAATCAGAGCCTGTTACTAAATACAATGTGAAAATAGGTTCAATCAAATGGGTGCAATGGGATTACAAAACAATTAGTCACCCTAGTCATCCTTAGTATGTTTTCATAAGCCCTTGGCTATAAAAGTCCAATTCCCAAATTATTTAGATCTTGCAAGTTGCTTAACAAGTCTTTCAATCATTTTGAGAAAGATAAGACCTTTGCTAGGTTATTTGGGTCAATTATTTTATTTTTAAACTGAATTGGTCAAAATGTTGGTTATTTCTATAAAATTGTTGCAAATTTAATTGGTGGTGCAATCCTCTATAGTAAATCATATAAATAGATATATGCCTTGCCCTTGCCTCCTTGCCAACTGTAATCCTATGCACCCTAATATCTTGTTATCTATGATGCTAACCCTTGAAGCATCTATTCTAAGTGTGTCAATAAAAATAAGATTTCAATTCTTAACTAGTCGCTAATAATATGAAGTTTCAGAACTTGAAAGACCCCTTCCCCCTCAAAAGAATCATCAAGGAATCACAAGATTTAATCTTCATAAGATATAATTGTTAGTCAGAAAGTATCATTGTAGGAATAGAAGTCCAATTTTTGCACAATCACATTGATGAGGAGATAGCTTAGTCACTTGTAACTGATATTCTAGCTCTAACTTCAATTATTATACTTGTCTTTTCATTCTCAGCAATCTCTTTGTAGCCATTTCTTCCCACTTTCATATTTATGCCATAGTTTGATTCAGAGAGAGTCACTTATCAGTTTTATCTCTTAGATTAGGTGCTAGTCTTCGTTCACCACCTGATAGAAAACCCCTTCATTCTTGGTAAGGTGGTCAATAAAAGTGCATGGAACAATATAGGAAAAACTATTGAGGAACTCAACACATTTAAATCTAAATTCTAGTTTACAAAATTCGAAATATTCAATATAGCTACGTGACATATTTCAATTCTTCTATTGCTTGCTTGCCTAAACCTTTCATATTTAGATTTGCAGTTAATTCATATTAGATTAATTACATATATACTTTTGCCCATTTACCTAATTTTTTGCTTGCATTGGGTTTTTTTCATTATTGGCAATTTTTTAGATTAGTTTCAAGCTTAGCATTGGATCCGGGACCTTGGACTTAGATGGATTGGTAAGACACATGATTTATTGTGATCTTGATAAAAGGTGCAAAACCCATTAAGATATATGATTGAACTAATAAAAAAGGTAAAGCAAACCTTGCTCATAGAAGGGGTCTCATACTTGTAGGAGGTGTGTTGACTTAGATGTGACCTAAAAACTTCTTTTATCTTAGATCTACTTATGTCTTGGAAAACATCTGTGTGCCTTGTCTCTATTTTGTATGAAGAGATTAAATTCTCTCTCTTTAGGGGACAATTAAATAATGTTTCGATATCAAATATAGGACCCACAAATACACTAAACATCAAAGACCCATGCACAAAACTGTTAGCCTAAACTTTCAGACAAAATTTTTATTCTATAGTGTGAAGAATCCCTCTTTCCTTGACTACACATTAAATTGAACTTCTTTATGAGCCCCTTAGCTAGAATCCACTTTCCCTATCTAAAAATTAGGCTTGGCTTATACTAGATTTACTATCTAGATTAGAAGTAGGTTGATGCATGTGTAGGAATTCATTTCCATTGCATGCATTTACGGTGAAGTCAGCTCCCTTTGTATAGTTCGTGTGAGTTGTTTGCCTTTTTTATGTTTTTGTGGCCACTTCCCATTCCTCTAGATTGGAAGATCTTAGATCCTCCAATAATCTTGAGGCCCTATCTCAAATCCCTCGTCTGAGAAAGAGAAGATAAAGTTCTAGATTCTTATAAACTGAATCTATCTCCTAATAAGCTTGCGAGGTTGTTCGATATATCCCAAAATCCTTTGATGCAACTAGGTGAAGAGCAAGTTGTCTATCTTTTTATTCATTGCCTTAACCTATGAGACATTGTTCTTAAATCCAATAAAAGATAAAGTAGTCCAGAATGAGCTTAAAACAAAATTAATTAGTATCAACGCTCATGTCATGACAAATTCACTTCCATTATCCAACATATTTGATCTAGGACTTTTCCCTATCAAAGTCTCAGTAGACCAAACCCTACGGAAGTCCTAGAATCAAGCCTCAAAATCTTGTAAAAGACCTAGCCTTCTTAAATCATATGAAAAGACTCCAAGCTTTCAAGCCTTTTCCATTTCCTTTATATCCTCATCTTTGTAGTCAACACTACAATGCCCTCCCAAGCCCACGTTAGGCAAAGATCTAACCTTCACAAGTCCAAACTTCCTAAGGCTCCATCATGAATTCTACTTCAACCAATACATTTAACCCCTATTGAAACTAACCAAACCAATGCCAATGATCTGTTTCTACATCGTCTAAACACTACCTTATTATCAATTCTTTATCAAACAAAACTCTTACAGTACGTCTTAACTTTATCCCTTTTATATCTATACCTCAAGTCCTTATACTGGATCCACACATTCAATCCATCAACATGTTCATCCCAATCCTCAAACATATAGGCCCATACCATTTCCCCTCTTTTATCATCAACTTAATCCACCTCAATCCAACATCCCATCTATATTTAATTTGCTTGTGAATGACCTACTACATGATGCTTGTCTTCACCAACTATATATAAGAGACTTATATGGTATATCTCAAAGAGACCCTTGATCAAATTGTTTGAATATCCATTTTCAAAAAACCCACATCTAAGCTAAGTATGAGGAAAGTATGACCCAAGCACTCATCTTAAAGCATATTCATCCTAAGTTTGGAAAGTACTTCCTTAAGATATAATTATTAAGTTATTAAGGTAAGTTGTTACATTTGTATTATCTCCTTGGGGAAGCCTCCATCCTCTCTTTCAAACATCTAATCTCTAAGTTTGTATCTGCCTTATCAGTGCATCAAGGATTTTCTAAACTTGAAACAAAAGGAGGATGTGTCTTGCTTAGACTTCATGCAAAGGTGTGTGAGGGGTTTTCTCTTCTATTATGAGTTCGACTCACATGGAGCCTAAGGAGTTCATGGAACTACTTATGCATGCCTTCCATAACACCGTTAAGGTAGAGGTTCAAACGTTTCTTTATAGGACATACGAAGAGGTTGTGGGGGGGGGAGAAAGTGGAGGGGATTGGGGAGAAGAGGATGAGTTGGGGGGGGGGGAAAGGGGTGGGGAGGGGGAGGGAGGGGGAGAGTAGTGGCGGGGGGGGTATGGAGGATCGCTAGAGGAAAAAAGGAGTTAGGGGGAAGGGGTAGAGGGGGAGGGGAAACGGAGAATGAGTAAGAGGGGAGGGAGGCGGTCATTGATGGGTGAGGAAAGAGGAGAGCGAGAGAGGGGTATGGAGAGGGAGATTGGCGAGGTTTGAGGGGAAGGGTAAAGTCGTGGAGGAGGAAGGGGGTAGATGAGGGAAAGGAGGGAGGGGAGGATAAGGAGGGACCTTGGGGGGAGATGGGAGGGTCAGAAGGAGAGAGGCACCGAGGTGGAAAGAGAGAGATTAGAAGGTCAGAGAGGAGGGAAAGGTCGAGGGAGAGGAATAGATGAGTATGGGAGGGAAAAGGGAAGGAGAGGGAAGGGAGGGAGGAGACGAGGGACGGGACAGAGAAGGCAGGGGAGGAAGGGAGGGGAGGGAAGCGGATGAAAGTGGACGAAAGGGAGAGAAGGGCGGGGGGAGGAGGTCAGGGGAGCAGGGTTGGAAAGGGAAAGACAGAAAAAAAAAAATGTAGAAACATCCTTAAAGAATGATGAAGCTTTCAAAACTTACAAATATAGATCCAACCAGTCTACTAGTGCCAAACTAAAACCACCAATGAGAATAGAAATGATAAAGAAGATGAAGTATCCAATTTAAATAGTCTAAAATTTTGAAATTCGCATAGCAACCTCTGTGGCTTTCGCTGTAGCAGTCTAAAATTCTGCAGGAGCATCCTCTGCAGCTTTTGCAAGACTATAAAATTCTTCAGTAGCATCCTCTACAACTCTTGTAGGACTGTGAAATTCTGTAGATCCATGAGGTGAGTCTTCTCCACTAAATATTTCAAAAAATCCTCTTCCTCTTCTTGGCAACAGGTGGTTCCTCTTGAACTCTTTTGGCATTTTCCTTAGCCAAAGCACATGTCACAGGTCTAGAAATTCTAGTGGCTTTGGATTTCTTTGCAGTGCCACGCACCTTCTTAGATTTTTTAGAATATTATGCTTTCTTTTTCTTAGGGGGCTAGATTTCTTTATAGTACTATGTCCCTTTTGAGATTTTACAGAAGATTGTGGCTTCTTTTTGGTAGGGGGACTAGATTTATTTACAATACTATGCGTCTTCTGAGATTTTACATAAGATTGTGGCTTCTTTTTCGCAGGTGGAGCTTCTTGAGAGTCTAAAGAAGAAGACTTCAGTTTTTGAAGAAGTTTATTCATTTTTTGAATCATCTTCCTCTTTTGTAGAAGAATCAACTTTCTCTTCCTCTTCTGCAGAAGAATCATAATTATCAGAGGACACAAGGGTTGAAAAGACCATGTAAGCCCATGATATCTGGGTATTTCCAACTGTTCCAAAATTAATAACTTTACAAGCCCATGATGGACCACTGCATCAGTTTGTCCATTTTGAACTTCCTTGGCCATCACTTCAATAGACTCCATCAAATAAAAAGGAATGCAAATTCTATATTCACTGTTCTGAGGAAACTTGATGGCTAAAAGAAACTGAATATGATAATAGTACAAGTATCTAAATCTACCCTCCAAGTTGAAATAATGCAGTATGGCATTGCTTACTTCTTGCCAAATTTCTGGTTGAGAGTTACGAAATATTCCCTTACTGCTGCCTTTGTGGTTGTCCATGGAATAGGGCTCTCCAAATGTGTTTGCAATGTCTTTGACCTTGAGCCCTGGTGTTCTGTACCACATTTTTCTAGTCAAGGGCAATTGCAAAACCCTACCAATGTTGACAGGAGAGACTTCCATAGTAATGTCATGAGATAGGCGAGTTGTCATGGTGTCTATATCCAATCTTTTTGCAAATTCTAGTGTCACATCATTTCCTCCCTGAAATATTTGCATGGCTTGATAGCATCCCACTGCATGCAGTCTGTTTCTGGCTTCTTTAGATAGATGCAAAGAATCCACAGTGATTGGCTCACAATGCTTGCATGGTCCCACCATTTTGTTGAGGTCTGCCTTTCAGAGCAAAAACAAGGGTGCCTAAAGAAAAAAGGATATGCCTATAGAAAGCAAAGCGCATCTCCAGAAAATAGGGCACGACTCCATTGTGTTTGTAGAAAATAGGGCACAACACAACTATAAAAATTAGGGCACAACATGACTAGAAATTAGGGCATGATCTGTAGAAGATGGGATGCGTTTGCAACAGAGAATCAAGCGTCTGTAGTAGGGCATGATTTGCGAAAACTAGGACGCACAACTATAAAAAATGGGATGCACAATTGCAGAAAACAGGACACACGACTATAAAAAATGAGACAACTATTAAAAATGAGAAATACAACGAATCTTGGAAGGAATGCAACAAATAAAATGGAGAATAATGCATCTGGATTTATGGCTGATTGAGTCAAAGTGGTTGGCAATACTGCAGATGAGGCATGTGAAGGCAAATAAGGCATGCACAGTAATAGTACTTGTGCATGTAGATTGAAATTGGGACATGTTGCCACATTTTTGCTAGGGGTACAAAATTTCAGATTTCATGAGGTTGTTGCTTCCCTCCTTCACTGTTCTTTCCTCATTGTTATCTTGGTTTTTCTTGCTGCTTCTTCAAAAGTTCAGTTTCCAGTCCTCAGCTTTCATCAGATTTGAATGCCAGCATTGGCACAAAAAATTGTAAAATTTTGCTAAGTGTTAGCCCTTCCCCGAAATCGTTGTCGTTGTCGCGCGATTTCTGGCGCGAGCATGTTTTTGAGCGACTAAGGGTCATGCTTGAAAGTGGCAAATTTGCCTAAGTCCTAAGAAGCCCGAAATCGCTGTCGCGCACTCCATCCGCCCGTCGCTATAACACTTTTGAGCGACAAGGGGCATCGAGATAAAAGAAGGCAGGCTCCAGATCGCTATCGCAAAGGGAAAAGCTCCTCACCGCGCAAGAGTTTCAAGTGCTTCGGAGCCTATGAAAATATTATGAGTTGGCGCCCGGGATCGCCGTCGCTTTCAGCGACGCCCGACATCGCGCCAACTTTCCAGCGATTATGGGAACAACGCTTAAAAGGGAAGAAAAACTCTAAGTCTCGAGGTGCCAGCGATCGCCGGCCCAGGCTGACGACATCCATTGCCGCAACGCTTTCGAGCGCGTAGATAGAAGAAGAGCGCTGAGCCCGAGATCGCTGTCGCTACCCCTCCGAGCCCGAAATCGCTCGACTTTTCCAGCGACATCCAGCAAGATAGGAAAGGGCAGTTATGGCCAACTTTTCCCCCGTGCCCGAGATCGCCGTCGCCAAGCAAAAATTCCCGAAATCGCTCACTTGGTGAGCGCTTTCCAGCTCAAGTCAAAGATTGCCTTGGATCCTAATTCCGAAGATCGCCATCGCTTCTCAGCGATTTTGGGCGTATCTTCTCCATTTCAACGATTTTTGGCAGCAATCAACAAAGTGTTTGAGGGTGGTTTTCCCTTCATCTCCAGATCAGGTTTTGGAATCCGTGCCAGTTGGACTTCAAGAAAGAGTGGGTGGGCATTGAAAGATAAACTGTACCCCATCTACCAAAACTAAATGATAACTCCCTTTCAGCGACCAAGACTGTCAGAAGTTGTACGAGACTAAGAAAGAACATGCTGCAAGTACAGGGAGGACCGACAAAGATCAAATCTCTCCACTTTTTGCAGCTTTTGCAGCTTTTGGCAGGTTTGGGGATCTGCGCTTGAAATGTAATTGGGAGGGAAAATATGTTATAAATAGCAAGTGCATCTCATTGTAAAAAGGGGGAAAGGGGGATATCTTGCTAAGAAGCTTCTCTAGTTGTACATCTGCTCTTAATTCAAAAGTATATTTGGCTCATTAGTTGCGTCTATCTTGTATGCTGCCTTTCTTTAGTATTTCTGCTTCATGTTGCTTATTTTTCTGATTGCTGTCATTCTGCATATCTGGATCTCAGCATTGGCAATTAAGTATATTTGGAATAAGATAGAAAGGATACATAGGATAGGAAAGTGCTAATGGTTTCTAGGTATACATTGTTTTGATTGTTGTTGGTAAAAGTGTCTGGTTAGTAACTGTGTTGCTTATCTCCCTCACCCGAAGTAAATCACATTTACATCCCTTTCTGCACTTTTAAATCTCTTTCAGCACTCTAAACTAAATTGAAAAACATAGGAAGCCGGCCTTCTCCGGAGATTGGCACGGAAGGCATTCCTTCCTTTCGGCCTTTCAATCTGTTGGGCGAATCTAGGGCGCAAAGACCTAAAACCTTTCCTAGTGGCAGATTCGTAACCAACAGTTTCTCTGGCACGCCCGGTGGGACACGAAGGTTTCCCACCCCAAAACAGAATCGAAGCATCGGTGTTCGCTTCATTGTTGTCAAAGTAGAACACTTGGCGACTCTGCATTACCTGAATATTCTCTGAGTCTGTAAGACTGGTCCAATACCAAAAGTGCCTTCATGCATACGAGAAGGTGGAGAGCTAGGAATCCCGGACAAGAGCCCGATTTTTATGAAATCGACATCAACGTTGTTGGAGAACACCCGAGGGTGGTCGATTACCAAGCTCACCAAGAAGTGGAACCTATAATTGAAGAAGTGGAAGAAATAGAGGAGGTTGAGGAAGCTGAAGTTGAAGAACAACCTACAACTTCAGACAGTACTGACACCGACTATACCACTGATCAGCTCGAGGAGGAGGAAGAAGACATGGCAGCTCAGAATCAACAAAATGCCGCTGATCTATTCCCGACCGTTGACTCCACTGGGCCTCTTGCTCTGGCGGGACAAGATGTTGTCCCACCTGCTGCTTTAAAAGCTATTCCAACCTATGATGGGACTCGGAAGACAATGTATGAGCACATTCAAGACATTCTGGCCTTGGCTGCGCTTCACTCCATTACCAATGAAAGTGTCAAGACCCGTCTTTTGGCGCTCTCCTTGCGAGGCAAGTTGCTATACTGGTACAGATCCCTGCCTAAAGGTGTCATCACTGGATGGCCTTCGCTCGCTGGTCGGTTATGTAAGGGATTCAATGAATCTGCAGACCCATCTTCGCTGTTACACCAATTCCAAACCATCCAACGGCACCCACAAGAGGAAATCTCAGATTTTAATGTAAGATTTGCGCGGTCCTGGAAAAGAGTTCCTCCTGAACTTCGCCCTTCTGATGGACAAGCTGCTCATTATTATGTTAGGGCATTTGGCCCAGATATCAGCCTAGTCATTAAGTTGGCCCGCGTAAACACCTTTCCGTATTTGTATGAGGCAGCTCAAAGAGCGGAGCTAGATATGATAAGCATAGGTAGGCTCCCGCACAAGGTGCAACCGCCCATCTACCCGGACTTTCCACAATCACAGTACCCACCAGCGTCCGCCCCACCTTCTCCATATCCCGATTCATCCTGGAACCCCGCTCCAACTATCACTCATTATCCGCCTAAGGTGCATCTCCCGGCTCAGTCCATTCCTCCGCTTTCATCTCAGCCGCCACTAGCTCCATTACCACCACCAGCCCAACCAGTGCAAACCGTGGATGTACAGTCCAAGATCCTGCAACAAATGGAGTCATTGACTACCGTTTGTCAGACACTGTCTAATGACATGGCCGTGATGAAGAAGAAGCAGGCTCAACAGGAGTTCGTTCCTAGGAGGCCATACCCTCCTCCGACGCTGACAAGAGAACAGGCCGCCCAGAACCAGAGACCTCCAGCAAGGAACGCAACCACCAACGCAGGGCCCAGCACTGCAGATCGAGTAAACTGGTGCTCTACCTGCAACGACCCTCATGGAGAGGATAGTTGTATGCTGCATCAGCACTACGTCCAGACTCTCGCCGGTAGCAGCGTGGAAGATGAAGAGGATCAAGTAAATATGATCCGAGAAGAAGAGCGGAACTTTGTTGTATCCGAGGAGGATCCCGTTTCCATTCTGACTAAAGAAGGTAAAAGACCGATTGAGGTCGAACCAGCCCAAATGAAGCCGTTGAAGGTATACACTCGGAGGGAAAAGACAACGCCTGCTGCGGATGCTACCGCAAATGTTCCCAACAAAACACCTCCGCTGCCGCCAGCTAAGGAGAAAGTACCTCTCACCAAAGCTTCAGTGACCCAGCCGCCTGCCGAAACAAAGGAGCAGGCCCGAGAAAAGCTTCGGTACCCATCACTGACAAAACGGCAAAGGGTCGAGGCAACACAACAGTACCGTACTAAGTATGAGTCAACGAAGGAGGTCGAGGGACCGTCTACTGCCAAATATAATATTGTTGATGAGCTCAAGAGGACTCCGGCAAAGATTAGCATGTACGATGCCCTTCAGCTCCCAGGACAAGTGGACCTGCTGCAGGAATCTCTAAAGACCGTGAAGGGAGAAAAGCCGTCACAGCCCGTGCTAGCTCAACCCCTGACAACATCAATCACTGGCAAGAATAGACCACCCCCTTTCTATTTGTCTTTACGAATGGAAGGACATGTGGTACATAACTGCATGGTCGACTCCGGCGCATCAACCACCGTCATGCCAAGAGCAGTTTGCGAAGAAATTGGCATGGAGTACACCCGAAGTAGCCAAGGCGTCTTACAACTAGACGACACTCCTGTGAAAACGGTGGGTGTCATCAAGGACATTCCCATTCAGTTACATAAGGCGCCAGATATCACGGTGATTCAGGAGGTCGTAGTCGTCGACTTGGAGCCCTACTTTGGCATGTGCCTCTCAAGGGAGTTTACCGCCAAGCTCGGGGGATACCTCTCGCTAGATTACTCGCATATGGAAGTTCCCTTCAAAGGGAGAAAAGTCAAGATATACAATGAGAAACCTTCTACTTTCCTAGTCGGGAAGATACCTGAAGAGGAACAACAAGGAGAAATAGTGCACTTGATGACTGAGGAGCTTGAGGAGTTCAACCTAGTGGAGGAGACTATAGAGCAATTGCAAGCAGAGGATGAATTCTCCTTGCTAGATTTTAATGCCATGATCGAGACCGACATAGGTTGCTACTTTGTTGCCCAACCTGAGAAGCCGAAGGAGACAATGAAAGAAGACATAGGCCCTGCCCCCGATGAGCTATGGAAGCTATATTTTGATGGCGCCAGATGCAAGAATGGCGTCGGAGCAGGGGTCCTCCTGGTCTCTCCCTCTGGTATACAAAAGGACTACTGTTATAGGCTGGCCTGGAGTTGTACCAACAATGCGGCGGAATATGAAGCCCTATGCTTAGGTCTGAAGAAAGCAGAGAGGCTCGGGATCAAACAACTGCAGATCTTCGGAGACTCAGAGCTGGTATGCAACCAGATCACCAACAAATGCGCCTCCAAAAAACATTATCTCAAGGCGTACCGCAACCGCGTCTGGGACCTGATGGAGTCATTTGATTCCTTGAATGTCAAGGCTATTTCTAGAGAAAAGAACAAACATGCTGACATATTGGCGTCTGTTGGAGCCAGGTACGTCCCGGCTGATGACACTATGCAAAAGCCGAAGCCGGTTCGTACTATTTACAGTCCCACCCCTAAAAAAAAAAAAACCCGTCACAAAAAAAAAAAAAAAAAAAAAAAAAAAAAAAAAAAAAAAAAAAAAAACCCCCACACACAAAACCACCCCCCCCCCCCCCCCCCCAATACAAAACCCCCAGGGCCAAAAAAAAAAAATCACCACCAAATGGGGGGCGCTGCCCATTAACGCCGGCCCCCCCGCCTCTCCATCACCGGGGCCCCCTCCCGGGGGGGGGGCCGCCCCCCCGGGGGCGGGGAAAAAAAAATTTCTCCTCCCCCGCCGCCGGGGGGCGCGGGCCCCCCCCCCGAGCGGGGGGGGCCGCGCCCCCCGGCGGGGGGGGGGGGGGGGGGGGGGGCGGCGCCGCCCCCCCCCCCCACCCCCGCGGAGGCGACGGGGGGGGGGGGGGGGGGGGGGGGGGGGCCGGGGGCCCAAAACTCCCTCCCCCAAAAAAAAAAAAAAAAAAAAAAAACAAAAAAAAAAAAAAAACAAGGAAAAAGAGAGAAAAAAAAGGCCCGGGCTTCCCCCCCGCGCGGCGGGGCCCCCCCCCCCGCCGCCGGGGCCCCCCCAAGCCCCCCGGCCCCCGGCCGGCGCCCGGGGCGCCGCCCCCGCCCCCCCCCCCTGCCTACTCACATTGAAATGCCTGCACTCTGGTTACTGGATGATGAAAAAGACAACCTGGACCCTCTTGATTCCAGATTGGCTCAGTTATTGCAGCTTGAGGAGCAGAGGGAGAAAGCTCACGAAGCCTTCATGAAGCACGCTGAAACCACACGAAATTGGTTCTCGAAAGGGACCACAGCCAGGGTCTTCAAAATAGGTGACCTAGTGCTCAAATGGGATGCGCTAAAAGCAAAACCAGGCAATCATGATAAATTTGATGCCTTCTGGGAAGGCCCCTTTCAGATTGCCAGGGTCAATCAATTTAATTCATTTGTCCTGAGAGACATGGAGGGTCATATCCTCCCTATTCCTGTCAACGACTTTCACCTGAAAGCCTATCGCCACTAAAAAGCTCCGTTGAAGTCCCCCCCCCCCCTTTGTACATATTTCCCTTTCTGTTCTTTTCATTTTATCTGTTTGTAAATATGCTTTTAAGTTGTTTTTGTTTTTAGGCTGTTGAGCCAAGTAGTTCGCCAGATCCTCGGGTCTGTAAGCTTTTGATTTTAAGAATGCAGAAGCAGTCCCCTTTGCAAAAGGAAGATATGGAGATAGCCAAGAAGAGAGGTAAAAGTTTGCCCGCCCGCCTTCGCTCGCTAAGGTGTCAAAGTCCTGAAATCGCTTCACCTTTTGGGCGATAATGGGAATTCAGTTCGAGCTATGGCCGGATCAAGCGAAGACAGAAGGGAGCCTGCCAAGTGAAAATACCCGAGGTCGCCCAACATTTGAGCGATCCCGGGGATGGTGCCAATATTTGAGCGATTCCGAGCGTAGAGGAATACAAGTGAAAGGAGGCCTGAAATTCTTCTAAGTATGGGAAGTCTCACTGTCGCTCGCTAAGTGTGCAAATCCTCAAAAGCGCGACAGAGTTTCGGCGACGGCGGGAACAGGTGAAATAAAGAATGCTAAATGCGAGCCCCTCCCGCGCTCGCTTTTGAGAAAAATGCCCGAAGTCGCTCAACATTTGAGCGATCTCGGGAGCGCTCGAGAGTTTCGAGCGATATCAAGGAAAAGCGCCCAAGCGTTCCAAGTATAAAGGTCCCTCCGTCGCCCGAATTTCCAAACGAGCCAAGAATCGCTTATATTTTTTAGCGACGGCGAGACTTCAAAACGGACAGCGCCAAAAAAGAAAAAGGTTTAAAATTTCCCTAAGTGTAAGTTGCTCGCTTTCGCTCGCCAAACACCACTTTCCCGGGAGCGCTTCTGTCAAGTCGGCGACAACGGGAAAAGGAGAAAGTTAATATTTGCTTTAAGTGAAGAAAGTCCTTCTTTCGCTCGCTAAGAAAGCACAAGCCCGAAATCGCTCTAATTTTGAGCGATATCGAGGAAAACGTAAAATCATAAAGTGGGCCCCCTTCTTTCGAGCTAGCGTCATGGAAAAGCGTGCCAAAAGAAGAAAAGAAAAGATTTGCACGTGTTTCATAAGTACTTATTAAAAGGGAGGCGCTTTAAGGAGACGATGGTTTAAGTATTTACGCTCCCAAGGAAGATTGTATGCATGGCCACCCTAGTTCAAAATCAACGTTCACCAACTCCGCGCTCCTCGCATTGAATTCGTAGTACTCTGCTGCGCCCTCCATTAGAACTCCTTCCTCAAGGTCTCCATTATAAAAGAGCGTTTTCGCGAAAGCACTCCACAAGGTGAATTATAGCGCACTCTGAACCGCCCTATACTGAATTCTCCTAGCGCCATGGGAAAGAAAGAGGGGAAGCAGAAAAGCGCAGCACAAGGTTCAGCGGCTCCGAGCGCGCCTACAAGTGGGCAGAAGAAAGAACAGAAGGATAAAGGGAAGGCCAAGTCGTCCGAGGCAGAAAAGGAGAAGAAGCCCCGCGTCGCGGCGCCGAAGCCAATTCCCCCTCCGCCCATCGATGGCTGGATTAAGCTCAGAGACGGGATTTATTCGCAGGGTGCCAGCCAGATACGGCAGACGATTGAGAACTGGCAGGATAAATTTTTGCCCTCGAACCCTTATGCTGCGGCGTACTCGTCCAACCTCTACTGGTTTTTATGCCCGGAAGCACATCATTGCCCTGAGTTAGTGGCGGCGATTGTTGAGTATTATAAGCCGAACACCAGACAGGTGTGTGACCACAAAGGCAATGTTTTGTTTTCGCTCTACTCCGACTCCGTGGGAGCGGCCTTTGCGCCAGGCATACAGTTGAACAGGGAAGACTTCATCGTCAAAAATGTCAATTTGGGAGAGCAAACAGACAGATATTCGGATAACCCAAAAATGCGGGATTTTATGGACTCTCAACTCCATAAACCCCTTCCGCCGCGGCAATGGTCGAAACAAGGAAGACCCCTCAGCGATTTCAAGAGCACTAGCATCTACACTATGCTGGCTTGGGTCTTGGGCCTCGGCTCTGATGCGACAGTCCTTCCCTATCAAGTTACTCTCGCCGAGTGTATTCTGAGAGGCGAGTTATACGACCCCAAGGAAATGACTGATAAGACCAAACCGGTCTTCTTCGATTGGGCGGATTGCGTGACTCGGGGAATCCACCAGCAGCTGCGGGAATTGAAGAATGGCGCGAGAGAGAGTTTCAGGTATTGCTCGGCTTTGGCATGGTTGTTTTTGTTTCATATGCATAGCCAGATACGCTCGCTTCCTGTGCAACGCAGTGATAGCAAGGGAGCGCCTCTCCCAGTCTATGGATGGACTAGGGTACTGTTGAAGGAAGAATCCTATTACAAATTCAACATATCCTTCTTGGGCCTAGCTCTAGCCCTTCTTCATGGTTCATGCCCGCGTGTTCCGCGCGCAATGAGGAATCAGGTTGCTGATCAGAATTTCGGCGACACTTTCCGCCTAACCCAGGGGTTTGTGATAAGAATTTTCGGGTTTACAGGCAAGCCTTTCCTACTGCCCTATTATACACCAGAGTATCAGTTCGCCTTAGAGGCGTCACAGCAGATGGACTATACAGATGAGAAGTATGGTCAGGGAAGGAGGAAGGGTCATCTGTTCCAATACCCCATCACCTGGGCCGGGATTGAAGTTGACACAAATGGGCAGCATCGGTACTTGCACGCCACGCTTTCCAGCTTCGGTTTAGTGGAGCTGCCACAAAAGTGGAAATATGACCCCTTGGACATAATCAAAGATTTCACGTCAGTACAGGAGTTTCACGTTTGTCCCCATGAAGAGATTATGGACGAGCGGAATAACCAGGACAGAGACCTGGAATGGTACATCGAAGACATGCAGTCTTTTCCTCCTTGGCATGACTTCTACTGTGTAGAGGTCGAGTTTGATCCTGGCCGAAAAGTGGAACACAGGCCAAGTACGGATGTGTACAGGAGATTGGAGGCTAGACTGCAAAAGAGAGGTTGGAGGTTGGACAAGATAGAAGAATGGTGGAAAATGCGTGTCAGGACCAGAAAAGACAAATCTGTGAAGGACATAACCAATGACGACACGTTTTTCGACCTCTACGACAAACATCATGCCACGTGGCAGCCAATTGTGTTTCGCAACATTGTACCCCCAGGCTACCGCCTACAAAAGAGGGAGGACCCACCCAAACAGTTACAAGCAAGTGGTGAGGGCCCCAGTAAGGAGAAACAAGCAGAGCGGGTTGTGGAGCCCAGAATGCAGCAGTCAGGTGGAGAGCAACCAGCTAAGGCCGCGTCATCCGAGAAGGAGGTATCTACACCCGTGACTCAGCCAAAGCAGGTTCCCTCGGCAACAGTGTCCCCCACGCTCCAAAAGAAGAAGGCAGTCAAAGTGACGGTCAAGCCCCCTAAAGCCCCAAAGAGCTCCATTAGCTTAACGCCCATTACCCAAGAGGAGGAGCTCGCCCCTCTTAAGAGGAAGAGAACGGAGAGGGCCAAGGAACAGAAGCATGTGCTTGAGAAAGGGGCCACGCCTCAGCCTGATATAACTCCACCACAGAAGAGGAGCAAAGACTCAGAGGCTGTTGCAGAAAAGGAAGACATATCAGCATTTGCGGGGAACCAGTGGATAGACCAGCTCTTCAACTCGCCGGCTCGGGCGGAGCCCGCAGGTATGCTTTCTACCCCCTCCCGAACCGCCAAGTTAGTTTCTGCAGCGTCCCCTTCCCCTGCCGCCGCATTCATCCCCGCCGTTGTTCCATTAGATCCCAGTGCAGCAGCCACCCTCTCTCTCGCCGAACCCCACATTGCTCTTGAAGAAGTTTCGCCCCCCATATCCGAGCAGTCTCAGCCCGACCTATCCCCCACAGGGTCTGCCCCCCTTCAAGCCCTAACCGAGACTCAGTTGGACGCTGCTAACCCAGATTCACCTCCCTCCCCTCACATTTCATCTGAGCATCCTAAGGACTCACCTGTCGCTCCTGCCCAGACCGAGTCACCCCACAGAGAGGAAGAGCTCCCTGCTGCAGGTTCTCCACACCCATTCATGGAGGGGGAGGTGGCGCAGCAAAGTTTACCTTTAGCCAGGTCTCTTTTTGGAGACACAAGTCTGATCCAAATAATGGAGAGTCAGCCCATGGTATCACGGCCCAAGCAGCCCGCTGCATCTCGGCCAAAACGCTCCTCTACCAAATGGATGCAAAATGCAATAAAGCGAAGAGGCGAAGAGATCGCCACGGTTGAGAAGCGCATCAGGTTCGATTCTGAGAGCATGTTGCTGTATAAGGAAAAGAAAATTCCAAAAGTGAAGAAGCCCATAAAAGACATGCTCCCTGGGGATTATGAATACAAAAGGGTGGCCAAAGATTTGAACGAAGTCAGCTTCGAAAACGAGGCACTAGCTGTCCATGATGGGACTGATACCATGCGCCTGAAATATCTCCAGTTGCAGGAGCATTATTATGAAATGGAAAATGAGAAGATGAAGCTCGAAGAGGATATGGCCAAGATGCAGGCTCAGTTAGAAAATTCTGAAAAAGAATGCCTGCAGCTGAAAGAGCAACTGGCGGATCTTCAGAGAGAGGCTTCGGAACAGAAAGAGGCTGTCGAACATCAGATAGAAGAGCTTCAAGATCAGCTTCAGCAAACAAAGCAGCAGCTGGAGGACAGTATTGCAGAGACATTCTCCAGGGACAATATCAAGAGAATCCGAGCCAGATTATTGAAGAACTTCAGGCCACGGGCTTCTAAATCCCTCAGGGTTTGCACATTCCTCACTCAAGTCCGAGAAGCATCCGCGCAGGGTAAGCCTGTGTTGGAGGAGGCAGAGCGTGAAGCGGATCGCTGGCTCAATCTGGCCGTCAAGGCAGGGAACCTTGAGCGCCAGAACCTCCAAGTTCCTTCCACCGATTCCATCGCCTTTGATTGGGCAGCTGCAAGGGCTACCTTGCATACCTTCTTTGAAAGATTCCAGAAGATTCAGAGAGCCAGGGCATTGCTGGACTTATTGGACCAAGAAAAGGACATATGCTCGTCCCCTTTCCTGACTCTCTCCGCACACGGATTCCCAAGCTTCACTGACAGCGAAGGCGAGTGCTTGCCAAAAGAAGCTCTGCGCCAGTTGTGGGATGCCTTCGCTGATGACACTTCTGAGATTGATGCATGGGAGGATCCGATTCAACAGGAACAAGTGACGGAGCTCACTTCAAAATATTGTATGATTCGTTCTTGTTTGCTGGATTTGAGCCAGAAGGCCGAGCAGATGGGTATAGTTCAGGTGGAGACCTTCAAGCACCTAACCAGCGACATCCGCAGTATGGAGCCCTTCTCTGAAAATGCCTGGGCTCAGGTACAAGAGACATATGAGCGCATTAAGGCTCGCCTTGCCTCCGGGGAGTTCACTCCAGACGAAGATCCAGAGGAAGGAGAAGAGCCATCAGAAGAAGGGTCTCAAGAGGAAAAGAATGAAAATCAATCTGAGGAGGAAAGTCCTTCGAAGGAGGAGCAACAGGATACAGAGCAGCAGGACCAGGGCCTACAGGAAAAGGAAACAGAGTCCGGGGGTGACTCCGGGCCCAAAGGATAAAGGCGTGGATTCTTGCATCGAGGCGAGCTCGATACCCCACGAGCCGCCAAGAATGTTGCCACATTTTTGCTAGGGGTACAAAATTTCAGATTTCATCAGGTTGTTGCTTCCCTCCTTCTTCACTGTTCTTTCCTCATTGTTATCTTGATTTTTCTTGCTGCTTCTTCAAAGGTTCAGTTTCAGTCCTCAACTTTCATCAGATTTGGATGCCAGCAGTGGCACAAAAAATTGTAAAATTTTGCTAAGTGTTAGCCCTTCCCCGAAATCGTTGTCGTTGTTACGCGATTTCTGGCGCGAGCATGTTTTTGAGCGACTAAGGGTCATGCTTGAAAGTGGCAAATTTGCCTAAGTCCTAAGAAGCCCGAAATCGCTGTCGCGCACTCCATCCGCCCGTCGCTATAACACTTTTGAGCGACAAGGGGCATCGAGATAAAAGAAGGCAGGCTCCAGATCGCTATCGCAAAGGGAAAAGCTCCTCAGCGCGCAAGAGTTTCAAGCGCTTCGGAGCCTATGAAAATATTATGAGTTGGCGCCCGGGATCGCCGTCGCTTTCAGCGACGCCCGACGTCGCGCCAACTTTCCAGCGATTATGGGAACAACGCTTAAAAGGGAGAAAAAAACTCTAAGTCTCGAGGTGCCAGCGATCGCCGGCCCAGGCTGACGACATCCATTGCCGCAGCGCTTTCGAGCGCGTAGATAGAAGAAGAGCGCTGAGCCCGAGATCGTTGTCGCTACCCCTCTGAGCCCGAAATCGCTCGACTTTTCCAGCGACATCCAGCAAGATAGGAAAGGGCAGTTATGGCCAACTTTTCCCCCGTGCCCGAGATCGCCGTCGCCAGGCAAAAAATCCCGAAATCGCTCACTTGGTGAGCGCTTTCCAGCTCAAGTCAAAGATTGCCTTGGATCCCAATTCCGAAGATCGCCATCGCTTCTCAGCGATTTTGGGCGTATCTTCTCCATTTCAGCGATTTTCGGCAGCAGTCAACAAAGTGTTTGAGGGTGGTTTTCCCTTCATCTCCAGATCAGGTTTTGGAATCCGTGCCAGTTGGACTTCAAGAAAGAGTGGGTGGGCATTGAAAGATAAACTGTACCCCATCTACCAAAACTAAATGATAACTCCCTTTCAGCGACCAAGACTGTCAGAAGTTGTACGAGACTAAGAAAGAACATGCTGCAAGTATAGGGAGGACCAACAAAGATCAAATCTCTCCACTTTTTGCAGCTTTTGCAGCTTTTGGCAGGTTTGGGGATCTGCGCTTGAAATGTAATTGGGAGGGAAAATATGTTATAAATAGCAAGTGCATCTCATTGTAAAAAGGGGGAAGGGGGATATCTTGCTAAGAAGCTTCTCTAGCTGTACATCTGCTCTTAATTCAAAAGTATATTTGGCTCATTAGTTGCGTCTATCTTGTATGTTGCCTTTCTTTAGTATTTCTGCTTCATGTTGCTTATTTTTCTGATTGCTGTCATTCTGCATATCTGGATCTCAGCATTGGCAATTAAGTATATCTGGAATAATATAGAAAGGATACATAGGATAGGAAAGTGCTAATGGTTTCTAGGTATACATTGTTTTGATTGTTGTTGGTAAAAGTGTCTGGTTAGTAACTGTGCTGCTTATCTCCCTCACCCGAAGTAAATCACATTTACATCCCTTTCTGCACTTTTAAATCTCTTTCAACACTCTAAACTAAATTGAAAAACATAGGAAGCCGGCCTTCTCCGGAGATTGGCACGGAAGGCATTCCTTCCTTCCGGCCTTTCAATCTGCTGGGCGAATCTAGGGCGCAAAGACCTAAAACCTTTCCTAGTGGCAGATTCGTAACCAACAGACACACGTCTTGTTAGTTGAAAAATGTGCCAACTGCACTTTTCAGTGATGGCATGGATTGTGTTTTTCGTTTTTTTTTTTTAATTATGCGTGCATTCCTCTTTACCTAGCCCTCTTTATACCTAGTCATGTGTGTATACCATTTTAAGTTATCAAACCATGTGTGACACGTCACCCACTAGTAGTATAACGTTTCAAGTTATCAAACCACTTGCCACATCAAGTTAAACCATGTGTCACATCAGGTCAAACTAAGTTGACTTTCCTTTGTCATTATATTCTACTGCAAATATTTATTTCAAAAGAATGTGGCACAAACTTTCTACAGGCAACTTCACACCATAGAACTTACTGCAAAACATTGAGGATGTTCTTTGATGTACACCTTATTTCAGCCAAGGCATGCAACATGTACAGGCAATTAGAAAAAGAAGTTTTGGCAACAAAAAAACGTCTTGCATATTCCCCCCCCTCCAACTGAAGGATTTTCACGTCCTGTGAAAGACAAAGGTATGGCAAAGGGAAGAGGAAAAATACATAATGTAGATTTAAGAGTATACTATACATATATACAAATAAACTAAAAACTATTCATAACAAAAATAGAAATAGATAGTACCGAAGTTCTAATAGCAAGTAATTTTTTTGTGGAGTGTTATGAAAAAATGAGGTGAAATGCAGAAGGGACAATATTCAACTATAGATATCAACAACTTATCAGATTCTAGGAGAGTGTAGGTGTATTGTGAGGAACTGCATAAGACTTTCGGATTTTTTTTAATGTAAAAGACTTATGCTAGTAAACTAGTTTTCAGATTTTTTTGTCTATTGGTGCCTCCAAAAGAGCTTTTGAGCTTTTGTGCATCTGTCATATCTTAAGTGCAATAGTGTACTTGAAACTCAAAAAGAAAAGTATTCGGATGTTCAGTTAGCAATATGTGTAAGGTAGGTTGAACTAGAGGAAATATATTCTTCATTTGCTCATTGGCATTGGCGTCACCCCTTGGATGATGGATTGGAAAACTGAACGTGGTTCGTCCTTCCCATTGTTGATCTAGTTCATAAACCATCTTGTTGGCCCACGAAGTCCACCAAGATTTGAAGGGTTGTGTTGAGGTTAATGCTATAACAATAATTGATGGTTGCTTCTCGGTAGATGATGAGGCAGAAGTTGATGATGACTCAGCTTAATTGGGTGACTCTCTTCAGTTTAAGGAACATAAAAATGTCTAATTGGTCATTGTCTCTCTTCAGAACCAAGTTTGTCTTTCATTGAAGAAGACCATGCTTTTTTTAGTGAAGATGGTTCCCTAATGACTAGAGTTTTGGAAGATTGAGGGGGTTTGTCATTTGATTTCTTTGGTAATAATTGGTGAATCAAGATTAGGTAATGTTTTTCCTGACTGTAATTGGATCTCACTACAAGGTAGCAAGTGAATAGAGTATGTTCCTTTAGCCTCATAGACCTATTATTGTGACGATCGATTATTTGAATTGGGTACTTGTTGAGTTGGAAGAGGAGGTTGTTTTGGTGGTGGAGGATTCTTGATAGGGATAGGAAAAATATGTTGTGGTTGAGGAGTGTACCCTCTATATTGGTGTTGGTTAGGTTGATTAGGCCAGAAGTCTTATTGTGGCCAAGGTTCATTGCTTGAAGGCCATTGGTTTGGTTGGGACCATTAAGGTTGTTGAAACCATGGGAATTGTGGAGGTATCCATCCTTGTGTAACGTAAAGATAATTATTAAAAGGATCATAAGCATTAGGCATACTAGGACGATATTGTCTTTGTGTGAATCCCTGTGATGGTTGTCTTTGAGAAATGAAATAAACATCTTCAATTTATGTTGGCATTTTAAGCCTATCTACCACAAAATTGTTGAGAAATGTAGCTCGGACAGGAACTTGCACAGGCTTTAGTATGAACGTGCTAGAAGTGGTTCGAGACATTTCTAATTCTATTTTGAAATTCACTTAAGTGATTTTCTATTTTTAAGTTTACTTAAGTGATTCTATTTTGTAATTCACTTAAGTGATTCTATTTTGAAATTTACGTAAGTGATTTTCTTTTTTTAACCTTACATCTCAAGATGAGATTAGATCAAATCTTAGGGTTAAAGAGATTAGGGTTACCTTTTTCAAGGATAAAAGGAGAAGATCAAGAGTGTTTTAGATACACAGAAAAGAATGGGAGAACAAATTGTTGAAGGAAAAATACAAGCTTAGGAGGAGAACAGTGATTGTTGGCTAGAAAAGTAGCAAGAGAGCATAAGTGTTCTGCTATAGCTGTAGCCTCTTTTATTTGTAATATTTCAGGTTCAAAAATATATTTAACTTATGTTGTTCACAATGTTTATTTTTCTAGCGATTTGTGTGACTGTTGCATGTTTGAATAAATTATTCTTAGATCTGATTTATTTTAAAATAACATAGGACAACAGTTATCTAGGGCTGGAAAATTTACAAAAATATAGCGAAATATTTCACAGGATCAAATATAAAATAGCCACAATATTAAAGATCAATGTAAAAATAATAAGAGTAAAGTAATATGAGCAAATTAGTATCTATATCAAAACTTATAATATATCAAATAGTATTCACTTATACGAAGAAATATGAATGTAAATAGCCTGAATCATTCATGTACTATGCATGAAGAACAACTTATAATATTAATTTCTCAAAATATATACAAGCTTTATTGCTCCTTTTTTTTGTTACAACTATGGTATTCAATCCCAATTCAACTCATCTTCTTCTTATGTTCTATGGAGCATTGTCTCCATAATATATCAATAGTAATGTGACTCTTTGGATTCTTGAATATTGCTTCCCTGACTCTTGGCTTCTCATCTTGCCACTTGTATACTTGATGAACACTTGACTCTAAGACTCTTGGACATATCTACAAGACTCTTGAACTCCTAATCTAGGACACTTGTGCACATCCTCACATTACATATTTGCACTCTTACATACAAGATACTTGTGCACATTATCTCTTACATGATACTTGTGCATTTTTTGCACATTCACACTTACATAAAAGAGGAAATATAAATCACACCCAACTATAGACTCAACTTTAATCTACTATTTACAAATGTACCATGAATGTACTTGGGGGTACATTAGCATGTACCAAATAATGTACTATATCTCAACACCCTCTTGTATTACATTATTTGGTTATTGAAGACTTCAGTCTTCAATTTTGTTCTTCGTTTTGGTCTTCAATATTTAAGTGATGAACCTTTGATTAAGATTTATCTTCAGCTTCTTTGAGTTCAACTTAGTGTTCATCTTCATTCTCTAGATTCCATGGTTCTTCAGTCTTTGTATCTTCTTGATTTGGATCACAAACTACTTGAACTTCTTCATCAACATTAGGTACATGTGCATGAATCACTAAAATTTTTATTTTGACCTCAAGGTCCATAGCTTGAACTTCTAGATCATGTGCTTCATTCTTAATTACTTTGTAAGATAATTTTGGACCATATTTGATCCATTTCTCTTTTCCTTGTTTTTCAAACATTTTATCATAAAATGCTTTCCCTTCCTGTATTTCAGAAAGTGAACACTTTGATCTATTGTTAGTAGATGCTTCAAAAATAAAATTTTGAAAAATATTGCCTAATCTGAAGAATAGTGCTCTTTCAAATCTTCGATAATACTTTTATTTGTACCAATAGAATGTTGGAGAATGAGATTTTCTTCCACAATATTTACATGGATAAAGATTCTAGCAATTAACTTTTTTTTATGACCAATTCTATTACAATAGATGCACCTCAAATTTATTTTCTTTATTTTATCCATGCTTGTTTCTTGATAAAGTAACATAACCATCTATGGACAACTAAGTGATGAGGCCCAGAAATACCTCATTTTTGTTATATTTTGAACATTAAAATACTGCCATAAAAACCAAATATAATATTATTTTATGCCAAATGTGTGATTAGAATGCATTATTTGTTATTGTTTGCATGATTTAATGTGTAGAACATTGTACCCCTATTTTTGACTGTTTTCAGCATTTTTATGATTGTTTTTGCATGATTTTTGTTGGTAAAGTAGCATAGAAAAATAAAGCAAATAAGCATGTTATGGTTTATGGCTAACTCAAGCATATTTGAAGTGTCATCCTACCTTAAAACCAAGTTGTCAAGTTGATTTGGCACCAAAAATAGTCTCTGTTGTAAAACAGGGCATTGACAGATTCTGTGCAGCATACAAATTCTAGCCAGCTAGCATATTTAAGGGGAGCATTGAAATAGTCAAAAAGAGCAAGTAAAAGTGGATGGAATATGTTCACGAAGACCAATGAATACCTCTGATCCACCTAGATGCATTCCCACGTGGTCCAAATGAGAGCAACAAGGCACAAAGCAGAAAATGCAGGAACAATTGTAAACAACATACAAAAACCAATCCTTTGCAACTTTAAAGGAAGTCACAGACCAGGTCAAAGGTGGCAAGTGTGAATGGTTGGAATATGTCTAAAAGGACAAGAAAAGACTAATTTCACATTTGGAAGCGCTCACACTCGATCTGAATTGGTGGCAACAATACACTCCTACAGTTTTACCTTATATTTTGGAGCTCTCCAAAATGAAGGGCAGAAACAAACTGTTTCGATAGAAAAACATAGTTGCATCCATTTCAGGAGGAATGAAGGAGAATAGGGTGAAGACAAGTGTAACAACCAATCCTAAACTATTTTTGACTTATTTCTACCAGTTGGAGGATGCATGGATAAGCTATAACAGATTGTGTCTTAATATAGACCAAGTCTCCTACAATAACTTAGGCAAATCAGGCATAGACAACACATAGGATTGATTTAGTATTTGCAAGTATTCATGTAGAAAATAATATAAATAGGATACTCCCTCATTGGTTGAGCTAGTCCGAATAGAAGTCCATAAGTCAGAAGCAGAAAAAGTCATTGTAACCATTGTGTTTTGAATTCAAATAAAGTGCAATTTTCTTTACATGTGTGAATTTGTGAGTATATGAGTGATTAGTTTTTAGTTTTGGAGTGAATATTATTTCTTATAGACCAAGGAGCAAGGGCCCACTCTGAGGACTAGAAGGAAGGAGCAAAAATTGTAGGTTTTTGATAAATTATGTTTTGCAGCAATTCTATCAAATTCTTGCTTAATTTGTGTAACAAAACTAACCCTTATTTTAGCATAGTTCTTTTGATGTTTTAAAGTGTGATTTGTGTAGAATATTTACAACCGGATGACCTCTATTTTGAATGTGTTTAATACCCCTATTTTTTTGTACTTTAATTTCTGCAACAACTTTTTGACAAGTTTTACAACTTTTTCTGACAAGTTTTTGTAGCATTTTGTTTTGAATATTTTTAGCATTGTGAATTTTAGCATGATTAAATGTAGTTGATTTCAATTTAGCATTTTCCATTTCTGCCATTTCAATTAACAAGAGTAAAATAGGTCTTTCAATTATGCAATTGTCAATTCTTGCAACTGTAGCTTAAATGTTGAATTTCAATTTGCAAAGTTAAATTAGTTTCATTTTGCAAATTAGGATTAATGTGACCTTGAAGAACCAAATAAACATATGTTTCACCAAATAAATCTTGTAAACTAATTGCCTGAACTATAACTTGCCAAAGCCTTCTATCGTAGACAACCTTGGACACCGCCCTAGATTTGATAAATATTAAAAATTAAATGATGAAAATAATGACACTCATCATTTTTGGTGTCATTTTGAGGAACATAGGTGTTTTTAGGAGATAAAATAATCAAATAATTGATGCTTATGCTAAGTTGTGACCTGTAGAGAAAAATTTTGAAAATAGACCAACTTGCATGAAACATAGTTGTGAAACTGATAAGTTGCAATTCAGAACATTAGAAAAACAAGAAGAATGAATGAATAGGTTAAGGGATGAAAAAGGAAGATTTCTTAAAACCCCTTTACCTACCACAGGTAGGTGATACTCATGCCAAGGTGGTGAATTGCCTGCATTTGAGCTTCTTAAAGTAGTTGAAAGAAAACCACCATCTCCACCATTAGGAAGTATTGAGTCTCCTGAAAGAGAAATTGTAGAGGAGCAACTTGCTAGTACCTCCTCACCTACTCTTGACAAATCCTCATCATCAGGATAGTTTAAACAAATTTATAACAATATTTGGGAAGATACCATGGTAGAGGGACAAGGAAACCTAGATAGGGGCAACAATGTCCATAATCAAGTAGGAAATCCTACCCCTGCAAGAACTTTCGAATATCCTATTCGATTGAATCCTACGCAAAATTCTCCCATGAAAATAATTTCACCTTCGGTACTACCTACCTTTCGGGGGGTTGCATCCAAAGATCCTGATCAATTCTTGTTTGAATTTAAGGTTGTGTGTCAAACATACGATTACATAAATGATAACCAAAAGCTGAAAGTTTTTCCCTCCACACTCAAGGACTCAACTTTGCGTTGGTTCATGAGTCTAGAGCCCGAATCAATCCGAACCTGGGAAGAAATGGAAAGAGTATTTCTGGATAAATACCAAGAATACTATAGGGTGAAAAATAGGAAGGATGAACTCTTTAGAATCAAACAAGAACAAGATGAAACTCTAGAGGATTACTTGGATAGGTTTACCTTTGTACAAAAGAGATGTGGGCCTATTGAATCAGAAATGTGTAAGGTCATATTTTTATGAGGATTACAAGATGATTCTAGAGAAGTGCTAGAATTAATGGGCAAGGGAGATGTAAGCACCCTTGACATTGATGAAATCCTGGAGTTGTGCAAAAATTATTCACACACAAGGCAACAAAGAAGAAAGAAGAGTCATAATGGTAGTGATCTAAAAGAGCTTATGGAAGAATTTGCCAATATAAAAACTGACATCTTAGTACATCTTAATACCACATTAGGGGAGATGAATGCAAAATCCAACTCTACACCACCCCTAGCTATTTACTATCCAAGATGCAGAAACAAACATGCTCTTCAAGACTATCCTCTGAACAAAACATCCATATCTGCTATTTGTAGCATTTGTTCCAAGGGACATATCACTGACCAATGCCATCTACTTCCAGGACTCAAAAATATTTTGGAAACACAAATAGAAGAACTCAAATTTGTTGGGCAAAAATAGGGAGGCAACTTTTCACAATATCAAAATGCCCCACATTTTCCCACAAATTGGGGATAAAATCATTGGACTATGCCATGGGGTTATTCAGAACCACCAAAGAGTCTTGGAATCAACCTCCATGGACAAATCCTCAAGATTGGTCACAATCTAGGTGGATAAATCCATAATGGAATCAACCCCATCCACCTTGGATGCAAGCCCAATCTCATGGATAGAGTTGGGGATAACAATATCCATCATACCAAGGACAACGTAGATATCAAGGACAAAACCAAAATTTGTTACCTGGTCCTGCTCAAAATTTCCCTCAAGGAAGACCCCAACAACAACAACAGGTAAAGCAACCACCACTTCTAGCCCAACCTGTGGCCAATCCTAATAATACAAGATAGGCAACCCCTATCTATATAGCTAAATCTGATGAAAATACTATAGTAAATATTATTGACTATAGCAACATCCAACTGCACTCAGGAAAGACATTACTTGATCCTATTCCACCCACTATTGAAGAAATAACAAATGAGAAACAAGAATCCTTTAGTCTAGAAACATAGAAATCAGCCCTGGATAAAGGAGAAGAAAAAAAAAATATGCACATAGAAAATTCACCTTCTTTAGAGAAAATACCATATCCTGAAAGGTTTAAAAGTTTTAAAAATACTCCTGAATCAGACCTAGTAAGAGAACTCAAAATTTGACTATTTCACTTCCTTTGTTGCAAGAAATCAAGGATGTGCCTCTAATCAACAAAACTATTCAGGACTTGTGCATAAAAATATCAGGCAAAAAAAATAAATCTTTTCCTAAAACTATGCAAGTAGAAGGAAAGTTGGCTGACCTACTTTCTGGGAAGCTTGTCCCACCAAAGTATAGTGACCCAAGAAGTCCATTTGTCACCATAACTATTGGATCAATGTAAATTTCTAATGTCTTGGTTGATTTAGGAGTTGCCATTAACGTTATGACCAAAGACACAATGCAAAAATTATAGTTAAACAATCTGAATCCTACATCTACTATTCTGGAAATGGCTGATAGATTTGTTGCCAAACCAGAAGGGATTATTGAGGATATTCCTATAATAATTTCCTCATGGGAATACCCTATTGATTTTTTGGTATTGCAGCCTCACAACTCTATGAATGGTTATCCAATTATCTTGGGTAGGCCTTGGCTTGCTACTGTAGCTGCTTTCATAGACTGTAGATCAGGGGAGATGACTATTTCTAATGGCATTGATCTAAAAAATATTTCTCTGTATCCACCTACAAAACCTTCAACAAAATTTTTAGGTCAGTTATGGTATCCTGATTCTGATGAGGAACAAGAAGAAATTATTTCCACACTAGCCACAGTGGTAGTGAAAGAACACATAGAAGAGATAAATTCACATGAGAGAGATTTTTGAAGATGAAACTATCCTAGTGGATACACTGCATGAACAAGGACTTGAGGATGAACCAATCACTATTCATCATTTGTTGTGGAATGATGAAGGTCAGACATCTGAACACCTATCATCCATTCCATTGCAGGAAAGTCCCTTCACACTGCCACATGGATGGCATCATCACCTTCTTTCCTCTTTTCATTATCCTATGCAAGAGTTGATTCCATCAGGGATTACTATTGATAGGGAGACAAGAGTCTTTCATTCTCTTCAACCACATCACTGCCCACTGAACTCTTTAGTCAAAAAATATGAGGGAGTTAATTCTATCCACCCAGGGACAAAACAAATTGAAGTACAACCAAGAAAATTCTTGAACATTAATAGTTGGTTGACTGATGAAGAAGAAGCAAAATTATTTGTTATTTTGAAACAACATGTTAAAGCCTTTGCTTGGGACTATAAAGATATGTCAAGAATTCATCCTGATGTATGCACTCATAGGATATATACTGAAGATGTCAAACCTGTGAGACAACCCCAAAGATGATTAAATCCTGCTCTAAGAGATATTGTCAAGGAAGAAATAGAAAAACTCTTAGAGGTTGGATTCATATATCCAATTTTTGATAGTCGATGGGTCTCTCCATTGGTTATCGTACCAAAGAAGAATGGAAAATTGAGTGTGTGTAGATTATCGAGAACTAAACAAAGTCACACATAAGGACCATTTTCCATTGCCATTCATAGATCAAGTGTTAGATACACTCGTAGGAAAGAAGTATTTCTACTTTCTTGATGGTTTTAGTGGGTATAACCAGATACAAGTTGCACCCGAAGACCAGGAGAAAACAACCTTTACTTGCCCATGGGGAACTTTTGCTTATAGGGTTTTACCCTTTGGTCTATGTAATGCCCCAACAACTTTCCAACGAGCTGTTTTGGCTATTTTTTCTGATTTGACCACTAAAAATGTAGAAATTTATATGGATGATTTTATAGTTTGTGGAGAAACCTTTGACTTTACTTTGGAATATCTTGATAAGGTTTTAACTCACTATGAAACTTACCATCTATCCTTGAATCCTGATAAATGCTTTATGATGATGGAGGAAGGGATTGTTCTTGGTCATCACATTTCTTCTAATGGGATCAAGGTTGATCCTAAGAAGGTTGAAATCATCAAGAACCTTCCTCCTCCAAAAACCCAAACTGATGTCAGGAGTTTCTTAGGACACATTGGCTTTTATCATAGATTTATTCTAAATTTTAGTACAATAGCAAATCCTATGTTTGCATTATTGACCAAAGATTCTGAATTTAACTGGACTAAAAAATGCCAAGAATATTTTGATGCTTTAAAGGAAAAGCTAACCACTCCACCTATGTTACGAGGTCCTAATTGGGGATTGCCATTTCATATCCAAATTGATGCCTCCAATACTACAATTGGAGCAGCATTAGGGTAGATAGAAGATGGGGAACATTATGCTATCTACTACATAAGCAAAAACCTTACTAGAGCAGAAAAGAATTATACTACTACTGAAAAGGAATTTTTAGTAGTAGTGTATGCCATTAATAAATTTTATCACTATATCACTAGTTATCAAGTATTCATCCATACTGATCATTCAACCATCAAATACTTGATGAACAAACCCATGGTTAGTGCAAGGATCATTCATTGGTTATTACTATTACAAGAGTTTGATATTACAATAGTAAATAAACTAGGAAAAGCTAATGTAGTAGCAGATTTCCTATCAAGGTTGAATAACACAAGGGAAGAGGAATTAGTTGAGGATACCTTTCTAGATGAAAAATTATTTGCTATATCAGTACAATCACCTTGGTTTGCAGATACAACTAACTTTTTGGTAACAGGAAAAATTCCTTCCCATTTCACTTCCAAACAAAAGAAGCAATTGGTAAGACAAAGTTCATCTTTCAAATGGATAAAAGGTCTACTTTTCAAGTGTGGTCCTGACCATATTTTATGCAGATGCATTCAAAAGGATGAGGTGTATGATATCCTCCATGCTTGTCATGATGAACCATCAAGAGGACATTATTCAGTAAAAAGCACAGTTCAAAAAATTTTAGGCATTGGTTATTATTGGCCATCTCTTCACAAAGATGTAAAAAGGTATATTCGACATTGTGATGCCTGTCAGAGAATGGGAAAACCCATACACACAAATGAAATACCTCTACAACCTCAAGTGGTTTTAGAACCATTTGAGAAATGGGGGTTAGATTTTGTGGGACCTATTGACCCACCATCTCAAGGAAAGGTGCATATCTTGGTATGCACTGACTATGTGACTAAATGGGCTGAGGTGCATGCTTTTAAGCATGCTCATGAAGAGAAGGTTGCTGATTTCATTTACACTCAAATTTTTCAGATATTTGGAGCTCCACGATCTATCACCATAGATCATGGGCCCCAATTTGCATCAAAAGTAATTGAAGCTTTTACTGAACTCTATGAAATCAGGCATAGAAAATCATCACCCTATCACCCCCAAGAAAATGGTCAGGTTGAGGTAACCAATAGGGAGTTAGAAATAATTTTGACCAAAATAGTAGACTCACATAGGAGAAATTGGTTAAATAAATTACCAGAAGCAGTTTGGGCATACAACACAACATGGAAATCCACCATGGGTTTCACACCTTACGAACTAGTTTATGGTAAGAAACCTCTTCTTCCTATTGAATTTGAGTTACTAACACTTCGTACATCTTTGGAAATTGGTATTGACTTATCACAGGCACAGATGGATAGGATTCTACAACTTAATGCATTGGATGAACTTTGGTTGGATGCATTGCACCAAACGGAGGTGATCCAACAATAATGAAAGTTGTGGCATGATAGTCATATTCAAAAAAGGAAATTTGAGCAAGGAGATTGGGATTTGTTGTTCGATTCTCATTATGAGGATTTTCCTAGGAAGTTGTAGACAAGATGGCTTGGGCCATACCTGATTGAAGAAGTGTTTGACAATGGAGTAGTTCATCTTTCTCCCATCGATGATTCAAGGAGAAAGTTAGTGGTAAATGGACATCACCTTCGGGTATACCATGAACCATTGACTAAAGAAGACTTTTTGAAGTAGATCGCATAGTTGGAGTTACATATATCAGAAGAGACACCCTCTTCTAACACAAATTCAAAATGATTTGAGAAAAAGTTTGAAAAAAAAACAAGAAAACAAAAAAAAGAGAATAATCTTGATTGTGAAATTTCTTCATGGGCACAATTTTGAGAAAATGATGAAATTCCTTCATGGGCACAAGCAAGAAAAAGAGATGAAAAAAAGAAAAAAAGAGAATAATTCAATAGTGAAAACCTTTTCGAAGGTGCTATTGAATTAAGACTTACATGAAAACTGATTTTCGACATGTTTGTCTTTTTGATCTATCCATCATTGTTCCACCATTGTATAAATCTCACCAACTGCACATATGCTTTATTTTTTATTTTAGATACTCAACTAACGATCATCAAAAGCAGCAATTTGTAAAGTGTATGATAAATTTTCAGGACAACCAGGTATGTGTTTCTTGCATTTTATCATAGTAGGCATTTAGCATGTAATGTATGATAATTCAATATTTGGCATAAATAATTTATAAACCTGGCAAGTAAAAATGGATATTCTCTCCAAAATTTCAAGAAGTACCCTATTCTGCCCTTGGTTGAATGAGAAATTCAGGTCTAGTTGCAAGAAAATAATAGAAAGAATACAGAGCTCTAGAATGAAATAAAGCTTCGAAATGAAATACAATTATGGTTGTATATATGTAAAAAAATAAGCTCAATGAAATAGAGCTCCAAAATGAAATTTCACATTTTGGATGTATGTATGCAGAAAATAACAGAGCTTTGAAATGACCCAAAGCTCCGAATGAAGTTTGAAAATTCAAAATTGTACGATAGCGCAAAAATTCAAATCCAATTGGCATGCACATGCTGGATAAAAAAATCCATGTGATGCACCTGCCATAACCTTCATGAACTTGGGCATGAGTTTTTAGGTATACGTGGCAGCAATCCAATAGGGCATCATCCAACATGTTTTACAACATCCAATCATACCTAGTTTTCATCACCCGATCTAGACCCATGTGATTCGAGCACTTCGACATGCGCAATCACATGAACCAAGGAGGTGGGCATCCACATTTTTCATAAAATAGATCTAAGTTGGTTAAATCAGACCATCCAAATCAGCTAATAATTTTACATGCATGCATTGTTATCAACCCACCATCCTTTATTCATGCATGAAATCAAAAATTCAAACTCCCAACAAACCAACATACACCACGTGTCTGGTCATTGCATGAAAATTTTAGTGTGTTTTGCACCACCTTCCAAAGCTAAACCCTATGTGTCGAAGCCACTCATTACCAAGCTCCATAATCACCGACACTTGTAGAAGATGTCAAATCAAAATACTATGACATTTCTAAAGAGTGCATTGTATTACAAAACTAATTTTCCAGAATGAAACCAATTGAGTGTAGTAACCATAATCTAAAAATTTGTAGCAGATATTGACATAAGTTGTAGATAACATGGGGTAGAAGAACAAAGCTGAGCTAGATAACCTAGAAGAATTCCAAAACTATCCTAAAATGGTGCAGATTTTTCAATAGGTAGGATTAATGTCATTTCTTGAGAAATTTGATGGACATTCGGAGAGTTTGGTAGCAGAATTCACTCGCACCCTCCAAAACAATAGGGCAACCATCAACAACATGAGAATAGAGGTAACCCCCTTGGTCTTAAGCCAAATTATTGAATTACCTTTGCAAGGACTAGTAATCACAAGAACTAGTAAAAATGCACTCCCTAAAGTAGTTAGAACATTTTCAGAAGAAGGGGATGTACAACCTATTATGCAAATGAATAACAATATTTGTAAAGGGGTAAAGAGAGCTAGTATACAGAAACCCTAGGATGAGGTTGCAATTTAGGTAATAAAATTTTAACCTATGAGGGGTAGTATGTTGTATTATTTGGGCATCATATGAAACTCCTCAGTCATTTGAGGTATGGTAACCAATGCCCAGAGGTAAGGGTAAATATTCCTCTATACTTGCATCAAGAACTACATAATATGGCAAAGAGATACCAATAGGGCAAGGGATCCCCTAGGCACCATGGTCTCATAAAACTCATTTGCAAACACCATTTTAGGGGAAATCCTCAAAGTTTTGATAGATTCTTTACCCCCTAGAATGAGCAAATTTTGATTGAAGAAGAACCAAGGCAAGAAGAGGAGGAAGAAGTTGTAGGTAGGGCAGATACCCTTGATAACAATCCTGATGAGGTTGTAGGTAGGGCATATATCCCTGAAGAAAATATAGTTGAAAGGGTTACCCATGAATTCGAAGGAACCTCTTCATCCCCTCTAGGTCCACCAACTGCTAGGATCAGAGCACAAAGAAAGAGGAAAGCTGAGTCTGAACCTGCAAAGCATATAAAAACCAAGAAAGTAACTTTTTGTGAAGTTACAAAAATTTCTATCCATACTTCTCCATAGTCAGAACCTGAAACAATTGGGTCATTGACTGAAGCAGCAGACTCCTTGGAGGAAGATGAACTGGATTCTAATTTTTTAGTAAAGTCTATAAGAAAAACATCTACAGGAACTGAGCAAGCTAAGGGAGAAATAGGGACACAACAGTTAAGGAGGTCTTCCAGATTATAGGGACATTCTATTACAGAGGAGCTGGTTGAAGAAACAGAGATTGAAATACCAACTCAACCACCTTCACCCCCTCCTCTGAGAAGGAGCCTTAGAAGGAGACAACAAGGTACAACTGCAACCATGGAAACTACACCTCCAACATCATCTAGTCACAGGAAAATGAGAAAATTAATACTTCAAGAGGATGAAGATGAAGTGATTGAAGAAATACCAATCCAAGAACATGAAAATTTGGTTCTAGATGATGTAAAATGAACGAGAATTAGATTAGGAAATAATAAATAGAACATTAGGATTTGCCATTAACTTCAAAGTATAAATAGGTTACAAAATAGATTATTTAACGACTTAGCATTAGAAGCGCTAACGTCGTTTAATAATAGATTATTCTAACAAACTAACTAAATATCATAAGATATTTAGTTATTAACCATAGTAACTAGAAAGTAATTTGTAGCATAGTAACTATCTCCTATGGTAGAAAATTAAATGTAATAACCTATGTAGTATAATGCAATATACTACCTATTTTACCCTAACATCCCCCCTTTATTACATTACTTTGATATACAAATTTTATTTCGAAACAATTCAAATTTGACACGTCCAAGTGCCTTTGTGAAGATGTCAACAACCTATTTGTTGGTGGGAATGTATTGGAGCTTGATGTTGTGTTTAGGAACTTCATCACGAATGAAATGACAATCTGTGTCAATATGCTTTGTGTGTTCATGATGGATTGGATTCTTGACCAAGCTCAAAACACCTGAGTTGTCGCAAAACATGTGAATAGGAAGTTTCTTTGGTAGGCCCATGGTAGCCAAGATGCGACTTAACCATATGTCTTCACACACAGCTCCACGTGCAACGCGATACTCTGCCTCTGTTGAAGATAAAGCAACCACCTGTTGCTTTTTACTATGCCATGAGACAGGACCAGATCCAAGATGAAATACATACCCTGATGTTGATTTTATGTCATCTATGGATCCAGCATAATCAGAGTTAGTGTAAATTTGTAAGAAGAATGAATTATTCTTCTTATACTCTAGACCATAATCTGCACTACCCTGAATGTAGTGAAGAATCCTCTTAGCTGCTTTCCAATGAGAGACCTTTGGTTCTTGCATGAACCGTGAAAGATAGTTTACAACATAAGTAATATTTGGTCTAGTATTAGTCAGATAGATGAGGCTTCCAATCATATGTCTATATAGTGTGCCATCTACCTGTGATGAGTCATCATATCGTGATAACTAAAGCCCTGATTCCATCGGTGTTGCTTTGGGCTTACAATTAGTCATACGATATTTTTCTACTAAAGTCTTGGCATACTTTTTTTGAGTCACCCTAAGATGATTCTTCTTCTGTTCTATCTCAAGGCCAAGATAGTAGTGGAGAAGTCCTAGATCTGTCATATCAAATGACTCTTTCAAGTCATATTTCATGGATTTAATCAATTTCTCTGAATTGCCAGTGATGATCAGATCATCTACATATAACACAAGAATCACTATCTCAGAACCTGTGTTCTTGATATAGAGATTTGCGTCAGATGGACTTCTCTTAAATCCATGCTGCAGTAGGTGACTATCCATTTTTATGTACCATGCTCTTGGGGCTTGTTTTAGCCCATATAATGATTTGACCAACTTACAAACTTGTTGCTCATGGCCTTCCTCAACAAATCCAGGAGGTTGAGTCATGTACACTTCTTTTAAGTCACCATTTAGAAAGGTGATTTTTACATCCATTTGATGTAATTTCCATCCGAACTGTGCTGCCATAGCACAAAGAACTCGAATGGTGGTCATCCTTGCTGTAGGAGCAAAGGTTTCCTCATAGTCAAGGCCTTCCTTTTGAGCATAGCCCTTCGCCACAAGACGGGCATTATGCTTTTCTATGGTACCATCTGCCTTATATTTGACTTTGTAAACCCATTTGCAGCCTATGGGTTTCTTTCCTTTAGGTAAATCTACCAACTTCCATGTTTTATTCTTGATGAGGGAGTTATGTTATGCATCCATATCTGCCTTCCACTGAGGCAGTCTAAGTGCTTCATCAACTGTAGAAGGTTAATTTTCATCAAATGATGACAAGTAAACCCTCTCCTCGTCTATTTCCATATTATCTTTCCTTGCTAACTCTCTATCAACAGAAAGGTCTTGAAAATCTGCACAAAGATCATCAACTGAAGTGGATGCTTCAGTATTTTCTTGTTGAGTCATGCTTCATGTCTTTGGATGATTGAGAGTAAGATCAGGTGGGGAAGTGAGTTTGGAATCTTTCATTGTGCTCGTATACCATTTGGGAGGCTTTTTCTATTGTGGAGAAGGAAGTGGTTGTTGCTCCTCATCATCTAGGTATACTCGATGTAGTGTTGGGTGTGAAAGCTTCATCAAACACTACATCTCTACTGACATGTATTTTCTTGGTAAATGGGTCTATCAATCGATAGCCTTTTGAGAATTCATCATATCCAAGAAAAACACATGGTAGGGACTTCTCATCTAATTTATTTCTTTTCTCCTTGGGTATATGCATAAAAGCCTTACACCCAAATACCCATAGATGAGATATGGAGGTTTTCCTTCCACTCCATGCTTCCTGAGGAGTCTTACCTTCAAGAGCCCTTGTGGGTGCTCTGTTTAGAAGATATACTATAGTTTGAACAACTTCAGCGCAGTAAATTTGCTCAAGATTGGCTCTCTTAAGCATACATCGAACCATTTCCATAATGGACCAATTTCTTCTCTCAAAAACTCCATTTGACTGAGGAGAATAGGCTGTGGTCAACTGTATTTTTATCCCATGTGTCTGTAAAAATGAGGAAAATTCCTTTGATGTGTATTCCCCCCCTCGATCTGAATGGAGGGTCTTGATGAAACATCCTGATTCTTTCTCAACTAGCTTTTTGAACTGTTGAAAATAGGTAAATGCTTCAGACTTCAATTGCAAGAAGAAGACCCACATCTTGCATGAGTGATCGTCTACAAATAATTGAAAATACCCTTTTCCTCCACAACTAGTAGACATGGGACCACACAAATCTGTGTGAACCAACTCCAAAGGTACCTTAGCTCGAAAGGAGCTAGGTTAAAAGGGTACTCTGTGTTGCTTTCCTGAAAAGCAATCTGAGCACACTGGCAAAGTAGATGAAAGAGTAGACAGTCCTTTCACCATTTGATATTTACTGAGTTCTATTAAATATCCTTAACTTAAATGCCCAAATCTCTTATGCCATAGAGATGTGGCCTCTTTTGTGGTTACTGCCATTGCAGTATGTGTTGAGGTAATTGCATCTAAGATAAACAAACCATGTTTGTATGAACCTATTGCTATCTATTTTCCTTTCTTAGTGATAAAACAACGTTTCTTTTCTTTGTCCACCTTGAAATTGACATTCATGTGATTGTCCAAGATTTGTGGAACTGACAAGAGATTATTTTTCAATCCTGGTACATAAAGAACTTTTTGAATTTTACATTCTCCATCTAGAAGGGAGACAAAAACACTTCCTTCTCCCTGAAATCGATAGGTTTTATCATCAGCAATGGTGACCGGTCTACCTTCTCGAGCCTCAAATATCTCAAACCAGGACTTATCGCCAGTCATATGCTTACTAGCACTTGAATCTATGTACCACACAATGTCCTTGTGAGGGGAATCTGTATGTGTCATGAGCACCTTGTGTGCTCGTTCATAGTCCGAACTAGAATCTTCAGCTGCAATGTGTCCCTGTTGCTGTTTATTCTTGTTCTTTGGTTTGCCTTTGCCTTCTTGTTTCCTTGTTCATTGGGCGGTTTGTTCTTAAACCAACATCTTTTGGTTTCATGAGTGTCCTTGTCACAAATCTTACAATATTGCTTCTTCTTCCAAGTCTCTTTGCCTTTACCCTTGTATTTATTAGAAGAAGAACCTTTCTATTGATTCCACTTTTTCTTACCACCTTGTCTGTTTGAGAAAAGAGCATTGTTGGATGCCTCATCTCTTTGGAGTTGATTAGCTTATTCTGTTTGAAGCATATTTACCAACTCGACAAAAGTCACTGTCCTTCCAGAGACTTGTAATGAAGTGATCAACATTCTATAGGAGTCGGGAAGAGCCCTCAAAATGATAGAGGTCAAGACTTGGTCTTCCACTTTTTCTCCTAAGGATTGCAATTTTGTTTTCAATTCTGCCACTCTGCAGAGGAATAGCTCTACTATTTCTCCTGATTTCATATGAAGAGTATGAAGTTGTGTTTGGAGGTGAAGAATCGTTGATTGATTCTTCCTCGCAAAGATGGTTGTTAAGGCATCCCATGCCTCCTTACCATTCTTAGCTTCACTGATATGAGGTTGGATATCATCAGTAATAGCTAGCAAGATCATTAAGGATAGTTTTCTATCCTTTTTATCAAATCCTGTTTGATCTGCTCCTGCTGATTGAGGTCTAGTTTCACTTCCATCCACTATAGACCATAGATCCTCTACAGTTAATATAACTTTCATCTTAGTCTTCCATGCAGAATAATTTGAACCTTTGAGCAGTTGGCTCTCAGTGAGATACTTGTGCATCATGGCCATGGTGAAGGTTTCAAATTTATAGGACTAAGATGGTTGTATCTTGCACTATACCCAAATAAAGATGTTTAATTTGCTTCTATAAGATATTTAATGGCACCTGCCTTAACACCCTTAACAAGGGATGAAAAGTTTGAGGATTTTAAGCCAAACAAATAGAGCAAATTAAAGGGGTAGGTTTTGAAATACTTCTGATTGTGCTCTCTAGGATATTTAATGGCACCTGCCTTAACACCCTTCAAGAAGGATGGAAAGTTTGAGGAGATTAAGCCAAACAAAGAGAGTTAATCAAGGTGTTTTGAATTTTGACTTTTGATGGGGAATAAAATTGACTTTGTTTTAACCTGTGCAAGGTGTACCACGATTTGGAGTGAAGTTTGGGTTTTGTGAAATGCTCCTTCAATGTTCTATCTGATTGTTTAATTGCACACAAAAAACATGATTGTTAGTGCAATAATAAAAAAACAAGAGAGCAACCCAAATTATTATCACTCTAGGTGTCGGATGCAACCGAAAATGCACCTAGTATAGTCAATTTTTAAGAGGTGTCGAGTACAATCGAGAATGCACCTTTCTTGCTTTGAAATATCCCCCCTTTCTCTTTACAATTTTGCAAAAAAATAGAATCACAAGATATGACTTCTATCCCCCCTTAATTTTTACAAAATTGAAAAATTAGAGCACTCCTTTAAAGACACTATATTGCATTATACTACACAGGTTATTACATTTACTTTTCTACCATAGGAGATAGTTACTATGCTACGAATTACTTTCTAGTTACTATGGTTAATAACTAAATATAATATGATATTTAGTTAGTTTGTTAGAATAATCTATTATTAAACGACGTTAGCGCTTCTAAAGCTAAGTCGTTAAATAATCTATTTTATAACCTATTTATACTTTGAAGTTAATGATAAATCCTAATGTTCGATTGATTATTTCCTAATCTAATTCTTGTTCATTTTACATCATTGGTATCCTCACTGGGGTGGATAACACGAGCATCGCTCATTCCACTTGGTTACCTGGCATCTATGTTGCCTCCTCCTTGCTGACTCTTATGCACCTTCAGGCCTGTTGTCTCCTTGCATGGATTCCTAGGTGGTTTTTGGATCTCTGCCACTCTCCACGAGGCTTGTAGGCCAGCAGGTTTGGATTGCAGGAGCAGCCCTACTGGCCCCCACGTAGGCGACACACAAGCCCTCTAGGACCCGCACGTGACGCGCAGGATCACCAGGCCCGCACGTGTGGCGCAGGCCCACTAGACCCCCTATAGCAGCCTGTTAGCCCTAAAAGTGACACGCAGGCCCTCTAGGCCCGCACGCATCGCGTAGGCCCATAGACTTGCCCGCAGACCCACGTGACCTCCATAGATATGGGAGGACCGAGAGGGCAGGAGCGCCCTTGCCTCCTAGCTAGACACACACGTGGGCCACGACCTTAAGATCCAAGAGGGCAGTAGTGCCCTTCGATCCCCGACCACCTCGATATCCATGAGGGTAGGAGGCTCTTCGATCCCTAAACCCGACCAATTACAATGCAATAAGTGGTGAGATTTAACGATCTCTAGACTACACGCACCCTGAGGCACAACCTGGACCATTGACTAGGCGACATGTGGCATTGCGACCACATGCCACCTGGACACTGACTAGGCGACACATGGCACAACGACCACGTGCCACATGGATGCTTACTGGATTGGAGGACTGACTTGGACTCGACACATGGTGGATAGCCATTGGACGACAAGACTGACTTGGACTCGACTAGGCCCACCCCTGGCGCCACGTGGCGGCATCCAAAAAGGGCGAGCGAGACTCATCGATTAACCGTAGGCAATCGACGTTGGATGGGAGTGCCGTGACTTATAAAGCCTTATGCATCCCATTTTGGGATGCATGTGGGATAAATCCCACAAAGGCTCATCACCGTCGTGGCCACCTTAAGTTGCAGCCACGCCGGAGACATTTCCAACTAGGCGGTGGCTCGGTTGGCTAGCGCGACCGCCTAGCATCCATGGAGGCACCAGTTCGATTCCCAGCGCCTCCAAATACAAATATTTTTAATCGATTTCATAAATTTTTTTTGAAATTTTTTAATTTTCTATAGTTTTTTTTCAGCATTAAAAATATTATTTTTTGATTTTTTTTTATAATTTATTTTCAAATTGGCATAAAATATTCAATTTTTAATCAAATTGGACCATTGTTTTCCAAATTTTTCCTAAATTATAGAAATTTCATCTTAAATACATATATTTTTTGCTTTATCAAACTTAGAGACCTTGAAATCCAAACAAAATTTTTGCCTTAAATGATCCAAAAATCAAATAGCATTTTCTCTCAATTGGAGACAAAAGAAACATAGGAACCTCTTTTTGGCAAATTTTAAAAACCTACTTCAACATTTTTTTTCTAATAAACTCCACAGAAGTTCTATAGTTTTCTTCATTCACTAGGTAGATATAAGTGGTGGTTAACCATCACATCCTTTCATGGTAGCATTAGGTAGATATAAAGTAGGGTAGGCATTTTGTAAGAAGACAAATCAATAAAGTAAAAAAGAATATATATTCATTTTATATCCATTGGAAGGACATTCCTCACCAATGCAAAAGTGATTCTTTTCTAAATCGTGATTAAGTGTATTTCTATAATTTTTAAATATATTTCCAATTATTATATTATAATTATTAAGATAGTATCAAGGATCCTATCATTTGGTATCAGAGCAATCATTTCGGGGGATCTGTTCTATGTTCTTCCAACATTATCAAACAATCTATCACCATTCACCTTCATCCCAGTTTCACATCAACTTAGACACACCACAACACCTACACTAGCTTCAGAGCAAGCATGTACGGGTGCTTCTCATTGCATAAGTAAACAAATAAATTTTTCCTTTCCCCGTTGATTGTTGTCCAACAACATTCGCGCTCATCAACAACAACAATGTGAACACAAGTCCCATCATTGTGATATTTCGTCATTGTTTTCTACAAAAATACAGACCCGATATCAAAAAAATCAACCACCGACTTGTAACAAAATCCAGGAGCAAAGTCTTCATAGCATCGGAACAAAGGACCACTTAGAAATCGATCAAGATATCAACAAGAACCTTATCAACGTTAATCTTTGCGCGGGCATAGTTTTTCAACAGACAATAGAATTATGGGGGAAAACTTTAAATTTATTAAAGCTAAAACCTAAGGTTCTAAAAAGTTTTCATCGTAAAAAAATCTCATTACCTTCATCGAAAAATTCGTAATGTTAACGTTAAATTATTGTCGTTGAGGAAGAAGTGGGGAATTATACCACATTCTTCCCCATGAAGAGAAACAAAAGGATTAAAAGGGATTTACCACACCATAAGGATTGTGACCACCTAATGGTGGTCACATAGCCAACCAATGCCTCCGATCGCAACCTCCTCGATCTTGCTCCACATTTTCCATGTGCTCTATCGCTCGCTTAGTTGCCTCGTATGCTGTGCCCATTCTCCATGTGCTCTATCGTTCGCTTAACTACCTCGTATGTTGTATCTGATCTGTTGCTACTCTGTGTCGCTTGTGTCTGTCATCCGTCGAGTCTACATGTCCATCCACTATCATGTCCCTCACTGCCTTCATGTCCTATGTCGACCGTTTCACATCGTGTGTCAAGCCTTAGTTATCGCCTACATTTCACCTTCCAAGCGCACCTTGAGTCTGGTCCAATGTGTCATTGTTCATCAGTCCCTGATCCAGTGTCAACTTGACCTTGCTATCTCATCCTTCTGTGTCCCGCATCGTCAATCATCTCGTGCACATCATCAATCGTCTCATTGTCCAAAAATTCAAAACCAAAGTTGACACCAAATTTTTGACACAAAATTACCTCTTTTTGCAATAGTTTGCAAACTTTTTACAATTGAAAATTATTACAATTTTTTGCAAAATTGCAACCAAATTTATTTTGACAAAAAATTGCTCAAAAAAATTACACAATTTGTAACAAACAAATTTGTATACAAAATTTTTGCCGATAATTTTTCTTACGATAATTTTTGCAATGATTTCTTCAGCAACTTTTGTTGACAATTTTTGCACAAATTTTGTCAACTTTTTGCTGCACAATGACTATGCAAATGGCCAACGACGAAATATCTCATGAACTCAACATGGTTTTATCGATTAATATCACCACCCTTCATCAAATCGCTTTCATGCATGTGTATCAAAATCAGTTCCAGGATCTCGTCAATCACATCTCAGGGTTAGATGAATCATTTATCATAAATTGCTTCATCAGTGGATTAAAGGACGATATTAGGAAAGAGGTGGAAATATTCAATCCTCGCACCCTAATGCAGACCTTTGGATTAGATTTAGTTCAATGTTGATTAGGAAAACCACCTATGGTAAAATCACAAACCATTTACACCACCCCCAATCCTAACTGAACTTTACCAATTAAATATCTTAGCTTTAAGGAGATGAAGAAACAACAAGCGAAAGATCTCTGCGATACTTGTGATGAGCAATTTGGACCCCACCATAAATGCACTACATAAACGTTGTATTTATTGAAGGTAGTTTATCCTTGTCAATCCATAAAGGGTGATGATAAGAAAGAAATAACCGAAACATCTGATCACAACCATGACAATAATGAGGTCGATATGCAAGAAGTGACCAAAGCACTTGATCACAACAATAAAGGTAATAAGGTCGATGTACAAGAAGTGATCGATGCCCCAAGAAAAGATAAGGTAGACATACAAGAAGTGACCAATGAAGGCTAGACGTACACTCTAAAAAGACTACCCACAAGTTCCTCACAAATAGTGAGTTCTCACCACATGGTAAAACCTATTCGAAAACAAGGCAAAAATGTGACTACACACTCATTTTTTGTTGACTCTCCCAAGGAACAATAGGAAGATACAAAAGTGTTACCACCACTTTTGATGCATCATTTTGAAGTATTTGAGGAACCCTAAGGGTTGTCCCCCACCATCATCACGATCCTACTATTCTTCCTGGAAACCCCCAGTAACGCTTCGACCCTCAAGATATCCCTGCCTTCGAAAAAGTGACATTAAACTTGTGCAATAACTTATGCAAATACTACTTGGAAAGCGCCTCATCAATTTCAACAACAATTTCCTTAGTCCCAAATTTGAGGACAAAGCTTCTTTCGAGAGGGGTGGCATGTTAGGATTCCACATCCTAACCTCACTTTATCACTTAATTAATTAATTAATTAATTATGTTTGATAGTCACAAATGGACCATCACATCCTTTTATGGTAGCATTAGGAAGATATAAAGTAGGGTATGCTGGAAATATTGAGTTGTCATTAATGTCAAAGGGTGCATGATATTCAAGGTAAGGTATTGTTAGAATCTCCTATTAGGTGTTTATTTTCCATGTAATGGTCGACATTAGATGTTGGACGAAACATTTATCTTTGATTGAGTAGTTGCTATTAGTTAGGGATACACCTTAGGAATAGTTGTCGTCCTATGATATTTTCTATAAGTTGTAACTATTTAAGTGTGCAAATATTCAATACAATTTTTTTTTTTTGAATTTACATGGTGGAATCGGTAGTTGCCACGAATCCGGGTAGGCTATCCAACTTTTATGGCCGCCATAGTATTCTGCGCTGTCCGCCCTAGAAGCCGCCACATAGATCTTTGCACAGTCCGCCCCTATAACCACCATGCCACAATAATTTTAAACCTTTTACGCCGTTGAAAGCACCAGGAAAGGGACAAGCGTTCAGTCCGACGAGGCTCGAGATTTGAACCTTGGACCTCCGCCCCCCTTATGGGGTTTGGATGAACTAATTGGTCTACATATCAGACCTATATTCAATACAAATTAGTATGAACTATATTTTATATTTGGTATCAGAGCTAGGCACGGTGGGGAGGCGAATACTGGTTAAGCTGGCGTTGGCCATAGAGGTTGAGTGGACCCTCTAGGTGGCAGAACAAAGCTGATATTATGATCCAAAGACTGAATCTAGATCCGGATGCGACATTGGACTGGGTGGACATATTGCTAACGTGTTACTGAACGCAATAGAACAAAGACTGGAAAAGCTGCCAGTGTGGACGCAAAAAAAAGGAGACTATACCACTGGCCCAAAGGTCGACACGTGGCGATGAGCCATTGGACAACGGATGGACTGACTGGATAGCGGACGAACTGACAACAACAAGTGGTGGACTGCCACTAGACGTGACTAGGTGGAACCTAATACCTGAGGACACGACTATGGATGGACACCTGGCGTGACGTTACTGGGTGAACCTAGACCCCTAGGCGAGATGCTAACTGGCAGAGACAACAAAGCATTGACTGACGCAAACACGAGAGGATGTGACACATTGGTAGATCCGATGAATTGACTGGTGGACAAAAGGTAGTTGGAGATAGTCCATCGTAAGATGGATATTTATGTATGCGCGCTCTGTTTAATTTAAAGAGTGTTGTGGAATGTTCATGTCCCATGTGGGACTAAACAAACATTCTAAAATAAAAAAATCCTCGTACGACCAACCTCACTTCCTTGGTGGATAATCCTACGTGGCTACAATCGCCATTGCTAGCAGATCAGATTGCATACGAGGATCAAGAGGATTGGATTACAGACGACGTCTCAGCAACCACTAATAAAAAACAAGAGTTTACTCATTATAGCGGAGGATCAGGAGGATCTGGAGGTTTATCGCTTGCAACAAGAAGCTGTCGCCCCACCCGCTAAAGGATGCTCGAAGACAAACCTGTTCGATTTGCAGCAGCCGAAGTGGTCGATGTGCAGGCCAAATCTAACACAGGAGCAGCTGAAGCAACCAGTCTTATGGTGATTTCCAGGTTTACACATCAAAAAAATTCTCTTATCATCGATGACATTTGTAATAGCAGAGAGAAGCACTATCGAGGTGGAGGCAGTGCCATTGTGACTCAAAGATAGCTATGCAGAGTAGGAAGCGACAGACGAAGGGTGAGAGAAGCATCGCTCGAGGTGGTGGTGGCTTGTGGTTGTGAAGCACCGAAGGAGTGGAAGCACTGCTCGCGATGGTGCTTAGGCTGAGAGAAGGTGGTTCGTCGACCGAGAGGTGGTGGAGCGGCGGCTAAAGTCACTAGTGGTGGCTCGGGCACACCTTAAGGTGAGAGTAACTCACCTTAGCTCACGACAGGTGAGCTACCGCAGTGGCTGAAGGCCGAGCGGTAAGGCCCAGGGCCATAAGGTCGAGGGTTCGAAACCCTCCGACCCACCAAAAAGGTTATAATTTTTTTTTTTGCATAGTTTATATTAATTTTATCAAATTGTTTTTAATAATTTAATTTTAATTTAATTAAAAAACATTTTATTTAATTTAAATGTTCTTTTTAGTTAAAATTAAAATTTTATTAATTAAAATTTTGATAATTAAAATTTTGATAATTTTTTTATTTATTTATGCAATAAAATAAAAAAAGTTGTAATTTATTTTTTATTCCATCCTAGCACTAAGGGGGAAATTTTGTTGTGTGGTAAAAATTTCACTTTTGCCTAAGAGGCAATTTTTGTAAGTGATTCGCACCATTGCCTAAGAGGTAATCTTTGTAACAAAAAAAAGGGAGCATAAAAGTGTTGATTTTCTGCTTTAAGGGGGGAATATTTTTGCAACAAAGGGGAAATTTTGCAACCATTAATGTTAAGGGCAACTGGAAGCTACTTTGCCCTACAATATCTTCTAGCTAGAGAGACCCCTGAATCCTTTGATGAAAAGGTGCGAACATATGGTCTGAACACTGTCTTCAGTCAACTTCACAATGTTGTAATAGCAAACCTAAGATCACCGAATGCTAGTTACGACGGTGATTTCGAAGACAACAACTCATTTGATAGCAGACCCGAGGAGCAATACTCAGAGACATAGACGAACCTGAAATAGTGACCGACCCCTTCAAGTCAAAGTAGCATAGTATTTTGTTGCCACAATGAAGTGATAGTGAACCTAGGTAGACAAGACCCGAGAGAAAAGAGAGAAAAAGAAGCACAAAACAACTACCCAAGAGAGTTAGGAGGCCACAAAATGAGGACCTTACTCATTGGCAAAGGACTATGGGAGTAGCGAAGAACCTTCAAGGACCACTTGCCAGCAGAAAGAATCCAAAAAGGATGCCCAAAAGAAACCCCCCCCCAAAAAGAGCAATCAAGGAGCTCCCCAGAAGCATGGAAAGCTTTGAAGATAGTTATCAAGGTAGTGACGAAGCAAGTGAGGCTTCAAACCTTGAAAAAGATTTTGAAAATCTCAAGATGCAAGAGGTGAAAATGACATTGGGAGTAAAGGCGGTAAAAAATGCAAACCCTTGGAGAAACAAACACCTATAGTGGGTGAAGAAAGGTTAAGGACACTTCTCCTAAATGGAACAAAAACATAAAGAGCAAAACGAGCCGAAGAAAGAAACGGTTCTCCTTCAACAAGCTATGGAGGTGATGACAAAGCTTCTCACCAATGAGGGTGCAGGAAGAGGCCAATGCAGAGGACAAAGAAGAGGCAGAGGAAGAAGTAGCTCAAGAGGTGGAAATAAAGCAAGAGGTGGAAATCAATCCAGAGGTGGAAATCAAGGAAGAGGTGGCAATCAAGGAAGGAGTGGCAATCAAGGAAGAGGAGGTGACAAAACAAAGAAATCTTGTTTCAATTGTGGCAAGACTGATCACTTTGCTAGAGATTGTTGGTCCAAGACTTCTCAAGGTGGAAGAGGTCTATATGGAAACTATGGTGAAGAAGAAGAACTTCACACGAAAACACAAAACTCAAGACACTGATTTTGGATACTAGTTGTTCCAATCACATGAGTGGTAAGGAAGAGCTCTTTGCTACAATGGATTCCACCTATAAACAAAAAAAGTGGAGATGACAAAGCTCTACAAGTTGAAGTATTGAGCCATGGAGGTTCAACAAAAGAAGACACCAAGAAGGTAAATGGCATATATTACACCCCCAAACTCCAACATAAATTGCTTAGTATTGGACAAATGATGGAGAAAAATTATAGGCTTGTTTTTTATGAAGGCAAATGTGTATAAATATTTAAATATCAAATTTAAATATTATAGTGAGAAGGATAAAAGGTTTTGGAAGGTTATATTTAATAAATTTAAATATATATTGCATGGGCCAACATATCTTGGGCACACCATACAAAGACAAGGTTTAAATTTCAAAATTTAAATATGACAGTCGACCTCGTTGAGAGCAAAAGTCAAAAGCCTATTAAAAGGCTATCAAATAACTATTCTAAGAGTGGAGAAAATTAGAAAATCCTTCACGTGGAGTTTGTGCAGTGGGTAGACAACAAGGGAGATAAGAGTGCATGTTTTGGAGGTAAAAATCGAAAGGAGATCTTAAGTTAATAATTGTGCACCTTGGTTTTCGTTCGGGTGGCTAGCTTAGATGGAAGCCTAGCCCTGCGTAGAACACTGCTTGGTAGGAGGTCAAGGTGTCGAATCCCGTCGACATCAAATTTTTGTTGGAAGCGAAAATCAAGTTACGAAGGAGTCAAAATTTTTTATGCCATTCTAATCTCACGTGTTGCGTCAGTGTAGCTGGTTACAAGAACTTGGGAAAGCGTTGTGATTCTTGAGGTTAGTGGATCGATTCACGGTGATGCAAGGTATTAATTTTCGTTTTATTAAAATTGATAAATATGGATATGAGAAATAAGGGTCATTGGTATAAGTTTAAGGTTTTAATTTTTGCATGTGAATAAAAGGGTGAAATAAGATTTTTAAGTTAGTGTGAGACTTCATTGTTGGAAATAAATAGGAGTTATAAGGGTTTTATGTTAGTGTGATATTTCATTGTTGAAAATAAATAGGAGTTATAAGGGTTTTTATGTTAGTGTGAGATTTTATTGTTGGAAATTAATAAAAGGAGTTATAAGGGTTTGAGTTTTCTTAATAAAGCTTTATATTGTGAGGGAGGTATAAGATATTATTTTTAAGCTTTATTGTTCATATATTTTATAAGGGTTTTTAATGTGATTTATTTGTTATCTTATCAAGAAAAGAAAAAGAGATATGCTAACCTGTTTTTGAGTGGCAAAAGAAAGGAAAATTAATTTTGGTAAGACAGGTTTGGAAACCACATGCAAAAGAAGATTATCATCATTGTGGCAAATTTATAGGTATGGTGATTTAATTCCTTTCTCAATATGGTTTTGTTTAAGGAAAATATTTTTGTTGTCATAAGGTTGGAGGTATAAGGAATTATTGGATGTGCATTGTTTTTTCTTGAAATTGGGAATAATTGATAAAAGTTATAGATCAGTTTTGAGAGCAAAGTTATGCATCGGTTTTGATTAAAATTGGAAATAAATTGATTAGAGTTATAGACCAGTTTTGAAAGTAGATTTGTGCATTTTTCATAATTGATTTTGGGAGTAGATGAGATGGACAAACTTGTGCATTGTGATTGGTTTTTGAAGTAAAGGTGGAAATCAACAATTACTAGGTCATTTATCTAGTGCTAGACTAAAGCTACCTTTTGATGTAATAAATGTGAGACATGTGAAAGCGACAGACTTAATGAATGTGAAGAACATATTGGGTATTTTTTAGTGCATATAATTCTCTACATGTTCATGAAGATAAAATATTTTTGGGTAGAATATGTTTGAATTGCTTTAGTAGAGGAAAGCACATTGAAGAATAAGTAAAGAACTTGATGACATTATTATGCAAGATTTGAGAATATATGAGCATTGTTTGTATACAAGATTTGAAAATAGATAGGCATTGTTTTGTATGCAAGAATTGGGAATAGATGAGCATTATATACATGTAAGATTTAAGAGTAGATGAACAATGTTTGTAAGTAGGTTTTGTGAGAAAATTTGAGTAGGTTTTGTGAGTAGATTTGAGTAGGTTTTGTGAGCAGATTTGAGTAGGTTTTGTGAGTATATTTGAGTAGGTTTTTTGAGAAGATTTGAGTAGGTTTTTGTGAGCAAATTTGAGTAGGTTTTGTGAGTAGATTTGAACAGGTTTTGTGAGTATATTTGAGCAGGTTTTTGTGAGCAAATTTGAGCAGATTTATGAGCAGACTTTGGAGTAGACCAGAGCAAAGGGGATTGGTGTCTCTTATGGATTGGGGTCCACTAAATAGAGTAGAGTGGATTGAGGTCCACGAACCATAGTAGAGTGGATTGAGGTCCACGAACTAGAGCATAGGGGATTGGTGTCTCTTGTGGATTGAGGTCCACGAACCAGAGAAGAGTGGATTGAGATCCATGAACATGAGTAGAGGGGATTGGTGTCTCTTGTGGATTGGGGTCCATGAAATTGTGAGAGGGGACAGGTGTCTCCTATGGATAGAGTTCCACAAATATTGTAATAGGGAATTGGTTCCCATAATTTTTTTTGAGAAATTTATAAGCAATATTTCTTCGTGGATGTAGCCCATATTGAGTGAACCACATTAAACCTGTGTCTCTTATGTGTGTGGTGATTTGTGCATTATTTAATTATTGTGATTGATAATAATTGAAGTTACTACTTTGGAAAGAAAAGTAAAAGTTTTATCTTATATTGTTCACCCCCCTCTTAGTATAAGCTTGTGTTCCTTAGGGTAGGCATTTTGTAAGAAGTCATCAATCAATAAAGTAAAAAAGAATATATATTCAGTTTATATCCATTGGAAGTACATTCCTCACCAATGCAAAAGTGATTCTTTTCTAAACCATGATTCAAAGTATTTCTATAATTTTTAAATATAATTCCAATTATTGTATTGTAATTATTAAGATAGAATCAAGGATACTATCAAATTCCTTATCAACATGCAAAGTCAGATGGGGGAATTACCTATTTCCTTGCATAAGAGGGAGCCAATGTCACCAACCTATTATGATCACGTAGAAATACAGAGATAGTAATGTAGATGATTTTGGCATTTAAGCATTAGTGGATAGGCTTAAGATTTAGGCCACCCACTATTATCATGCTTGTACCATTCTACTTTGATTCTGATTGGTATCCTGATGAAGAGTTTCATAAGTGGTTAACAAAGCTAAAATAGTGCAAAGGATATTATATTGGAGGCTTAATATTTTGGGGAATTTGGTACAAAGAGCTGGATCTCAATGTATCTATAGACCAACAAAATGCATGAGGGCATGCATCAGGTCAAGTTGGGGGGATGATGAGGCCCAAAAATACCTCATTTTTGTTATATTTTGAACATTAAAATACTGCCATAAAAACCAATTATAATATTATTTTATGAAAAATATGTGATTAGAATACATTATTTGTTATTGTTTGCATGATTTAATGTGTAGAACACTATACCCCTATTTTTGACTATTTTTAGCATTTTATGATTATGTTTGCATGATTTTTGTTGGTAAAGTAGCATCAAAAAATAAAATAAATAAGCATGTTATGGTTTATATCTAACTCAAGCATATTTGCAATGTCATACCACCTTAAAACCAAGTTTTCAAGTTAATTTAGAATAAAGAACAGTATTTGTTGTAAAATAGGGCATTTATAGATTATGTACAACATACAAATTCCAACCAGCTAGCATATTTAAGGGGAGCCTTGAAATAGTCAAAAGAGCAAGTAAAAATGGATGGAATGTATTCACAAAGACCAATGAAAAAATTTGATCCACTTGGATACATTCCCATGTGGTCCAAATGAGAGCAACAAGACATAAAGGAGAAAATGCAGGAACAACTATAAACAACATACAAAAACCAATCCTTTGCAATTTTAAAGGAAGTCATAGACCAGGTCAAAAGTGGCAAGTGTGAATGGTTGGAATATGTATAAAAGGATAATAAAATACTAATTTCACATTTTAAGTTCTCACACTCAATATGAATTGGTGATAACAATACACTCCTACAATTTTACCTTATATTCTGGAGCTCTTTGGAATGAAGGGCAAAAACAAACTGTTTCGACAGATAAATCACAGTTGCATCCATTTCGGGAGGAATGAAGGAGAATAGGACAAATAAAAGTGTAACAACCGATCCTAAACTATTTTTGACTTATTTCTACCAGCTAGAAGATGCATGGATAAGTTGCAAAAACAGATAGCGTCTTAATATAGACCGAGTCTCCTACAACAACTTAGGCAAATCATACATAGACAACACATAGGATTTATTTAGTAGTTGCAAGTATTCGTGTAGAAAATAATATAAATAGGATGCTCCCTCATTGGTTGAGCTAGTCCGAGTAGAAGTCCATAAGTTAGAAGCAAAAAAATTAGTTGTAACCATTGTGTTTTGAATTCAAATAAAGTGTAGTTTTCTTTACATGTGTGAATTTATGAGTATATGAGTGATTAGTTTTTAGTTTTGGAGTGAAAATTATTTCTTCTGGACCAAGGAGCAAGGGCCCACTCTGAGGACTGGAAGGAAGGAGTAAAAGTTATAGGTTTTTGATAAATTTTATTTTGTAGCAATTTTGTCAGATTCTTGCTTAATTTGTGTAACCAAACTAGCCCCTATTTTAGCATAGTTCTTTTGATATTTTAAAGTGTGATATGTGTAGAATGTTTACAGTTGGTTGACCTCTATTTTGAATGTGTTTAGTACCCCTATTTTTTTGTACTTCAATTTCTGCAGCAACGTTTTAACAAGTTTTACAACTTTTTCCTAATAAGTTTTTGCAGCATTTTGTTTTGATAGTTTTAGCATTATGAATTTCAGCATGATTAAATGTAGTTGATTTTAATTTAGCATTTTCCATTTTTGCCATTTCAATTAGCAAGAGTAAAATAGGTCTTTCACTTCTACAATTGTCAATTCCTGCAACTGTAGCTTAAATGTTGAATTCTGCAATTTCAATTCTACAAAGTTAAATTAGCTTCCATTTGCAAATTAGGATTAATATGACCTTTAAAAAAACAAAAAAACATTTATTTCACCAAATAAATCTTGTAATGTAATTTCCTAAACTGTAACTTGCCAAAGCCTTCTATCACAGACAACCTTGGACACTGCCTTGGATTGACAAAATATTGAAAATTAAATGATGACAATAACGACACTCATAACTAAGGTTACTCTTTCTTTATTTTCCTTATAAATGAGTTGTAAAACTTGATAATCTATGACATTTTGAGTAGTTGTAGATTCTGTGATTGAATCTATTTTGGATAAACTACTGGAGAGAGATTTGGTAGTAATAAGATCTAATTTTGAGTTTTCAAGCGATCTTGTTATTTTCTTCTTTTTATCAAGATCATCTACTAAGTTTTGAGAATACAAATTTAATTTGTACACCATTTATTCACTATCCTCATTGAATGCATTTCTAATAATTTCTTCCATGATATAAATGTTTTATTTCCTTTGAGGTAGTAAACCTTATAACTCTCAAATTTTAAAAAATAAATAACCAAAATATTTTTTTTTCGCAAATTTCAAAATTTTCTAATCCTTTGATGTAGAAAATATTTTAACTCCAAAGTATTTAATTTGTAAAATTTCAAACTCTTCAAAATAATTTTTTTTTTCAAAAATTATTTTTTAAAAACTTCACTAGTAATCTAATTCAAAATTCTTCAAATTAAAAAAATTTAAACTTAATAAAATCCTTATAACTCCAACTAAGCAATTTTTTTCAACAATATTAATTATTCTAACCTTATCAGTCCAATCTAATAATTATGTTTTGAAAAAATTCAATTATCGAATTTCATATTTATTACTCCCTATTAGTTTTTCAAAAACATCAAATATTCTTTATTTTCCTTCAATAATCAAACATTGGATATATTATGTAACGTTAAGAAACATTACCTATCACTGTATGATTCTTGTTACATGCATCCCAAATGTTTCTCTTTAGAATTGATGTTGGATATGCTTGATGTTTTTTGAATGCTTCTCTTTGTGCATGAATGTGGAAAACCTAATACTTTCCCTTGCTTGTTCATGGTTACGATTTTGTGCTAAGACGTCTATTGGTTGCTCTCACATTCTATGTTTTCCTTTACTTAATATGTTGACTATGAGGAGGACGAATAAACTACACTTGGTGAAGACGAAGCGGATCCTTTGCTTGTATTCGCTTGATGGCATTAGAAGGATTCTATTATTGCTCTTCACCTGGAGAAGCTCAAGCAGATATTCAACTTGTCTTCACCTAGGAAAGTTGTAGCTATTGATCTTCACTTGAAGGAGTTCAAGTGGCTATGCTCCTGATCTATGCTTAGGAATTCAAAGTGATGTTGCTCTTGATATTTTCTTGGGAATGCCAAGTGGCTTTGATCTTGGTCTTGGCTTAGGAAGTCCAAGCGACTTTGCTCTTGGTATTCACTTGGTAAGTCCAAGCCACTTTATTCCTAGTCTTCACTTGGATGTAACTAAGCAATGTTGCTTATGATATTTGCTTAGACGGAAGTCCAAGCCAGGTTACTTTTGGTCTATGCTCAGGTGACTCTAGGATGAGACCAAGTGATGCCAAGATGATACTGGTCTCTCTCGATCACATTGCTATAGATGAGGTTGGTCTCTCTATGATTTAGATGAAACTGGTCTCTCTTGATCATAGTGCTATAGATGAGGCTGGTCTCTCTGTGTTGTATCTGTTATTTCTCCTTGATCTTATGCTTGGATAAGGCCAAGCATTTAAGTTGCTTTTTATTTGTAGAAAACCTTGTCTAATTTATATCTATTCTGCTTTCTTTTTCATGTGCAAGCTTCTCAAATCATTGCATTGGAATGGACCATGTTTGACTATAACATTGGCTACTAATTCTTCATTATTGGTTTTTTTTGGCCACTCTTTTTTTTTAAACTAATTCTGAGCTTGCTATTCGTCTGTGTTGTTTAATACTTGTTCTTTTGTGTTGTTCCTTCTTGCTTATTGTTCGTTCTTTGTTTCTAATAATCTTGAATAAAGGCTTATTAACCTTCTTATATTCAATGTGGGCTTCTCAGCCCTCTTATATTCAATGTGGTCTTCTTGGCCCTATTATATTCAATGTAGGATTGCTTCTTAAAAAAATTATTGTTGTTGATATGTCAATATCAAATATCTCTATGACCTAATTCTTCTTCTATTGCTTATAGCTTTGCAAATATATCAAGGTCAAATATCTCAGACTTGATTCTTCTATTGCTTATAGATATGTCAAGGTCAAATATCTCTATGGCCTGATTCTTATTCTACTACTTATAGCTTTCAAATGAATGCTTGAAGCTATATAAAGTTAGCTTTGTATGCTTATTTATCCTTATTCAAGACTAATATATCATTGATATATCTATCTTCTTTCTATCTTTGATGCAACTATACCCTTTTCTTCTTTTGCACTCTGGTGCTATTCTTCTTCTCTTTGTTCTACCTTTAGAAGTTGAAAATATTCTCTATATGTTGTAGGAAGCTTCTCAAACTTTTGCAACTTAATCTCTGTTGCTTATATTATTTTTTGAAATCTTAAATATGTTAGGTCATACCTAAGAATCTAATACAATTCTCCTACTTACTAGAGAATCCAAAACATTATCAAGATGAATTTGAATGTCCCTAGATGATCAATTATCTTTTGAGTTGATTCTTCTTCAATCAATAAATATTCTCCTTTTAGAGACTACCAATGTTAGGGTGACTTTATCTCGGAATGACCAAATTTCTTCTAATTTGACTCTCTTCCAATCTTCAATAGTGATTCTCCTCTTCTTCTTTAGAGAATCAAAAATATGATCATGGTGACTTTGAATGTCCTCAAATTTTTAATCTTCCTCTGATTTGGTTATCAATGTTCAATTTCTCTTATAAGTTGACCCTTATATTCAATATAGTTGAGTCATGCTCTTCATTGGTTTTCCTTCAACCTAGTGGAAAGACTCTAGCCTGCTCTACTCAATAAGACCTTTAAAATACAAATTCCAAGTCTACACTGCCTTTAAAGTGGATGGACTTTGAATTAAATTTATCAAAATGGACAAAGTGATTTTATTGGTGTCTAATAAATAGCTCTATCAAACTGGACAAAGTTTGGTGGTAGCTCTGATACATTGTTGGATTTTTAAGCCTATCTACCATAAAATAGTGGAATATTTTACAGAATCAAATATAAAATAGCCACAATATTAAAGGTCAATACAAATATAATTAGAGTAGAGTAATATGAGAAAATTCAGATGTATATCAAGGCTTATAATAAATCAAATAACATTCACTTAGATGAATAAATATGAATGTAAATAGCTTGAATCATTCATATATTATGAATGAAGAACAACTTACAATATTGTTTTCTCAAAATGTATACAATATTTATTGCTTCTTTTTTCCGTTACAAATATGCTATTCAATACCAATTCAACTCATGTTCTTATTCTATTCTATAAAGCACTATCTCCATAATATAGCAATAGTATTATGACTCTTTGGATACTTGACTATTGCTTTCCTATGACTCTTGGCTTCTCATCTTGCCACTTGTATACTTGATGAACACTTGACTCTAAGACTCTTGGACATATCTACAAGACTCTTGAACTCCTAATCTAAGACACTTGTGCACATCCTCACATTACATATTTGCACTCTTACATACAAGACACTTGTGCACATTCTCTCTTACATGACACTTGTGCATTTCCTACACATTAACACTTACATAAAAGGGGAAATATAAATCACACCATAAACTATCGACTTAACTTTAATCTATTATTTACAAATATACCATAAAGGTAGCTATTGGCATTTTTGCCACATTAAAATTTTGTAAAATTTTACCTGAAATATGTAAACAATTTTGCTAGAAAAATTCATAAATTCATTTTGAGCATTTTTGCCACATTAAAAAGTTTGTTGAAAATTTTTCTAAGTGTTTGATGGGTGTAGTTTTGGGCAAAATCCAAGCAAAATGTCTTTTCACTCTCATGCACAGTGAAATGTCTTTTCGTTTTCATGCACAAAAAAATGACTTTTCACCCCCAGGCACAACGAAAATCCTTTTTTGAGATTTCGTTGGCAAAAAAACTTCCTGGGCATTTCGCTAGCAAAATTATTTCTTGGCCATTTCACTAACGAAATCACTTTATCGATAGTTTTGCTCCCATTAAGAGCAAAATTCATTTTCGCTTCATTTACCAATAAAATCTAGTTTCCAAGATGGGCCCCACTTTTGGCAGCACAAGCTTTTCCCAGGGGAAGTCATAGCAAAAAGGTAATATTGGGGCAAAATTCCATTTCACCCAAGTTTGGAGCGAAACTCCATTTTTGAGCGCATCTTGGGCGAAAACATTGGCAAGTGCACATTCCAGGTGTAAGTCTAGGTGAAAGCCCATTCCGGGCATGACTAGGGAAAAATGAAGATGAAGGTCCATTTCGGGTGAAACTTTGAACGAAATCTCATTTTAGAAGCAAACACTATCGCCCCTACATTTTCAACACAGATATTCTTTGGGAAAGGATTAAGGCTAGTAAAATTAATTCTTGTGGTGATGCAATAGATATATCTAGGATCACTACTAAAAAATTGTTGAATTTAAGTATTGTGCCCTTGACTCCGGTGTAATCTTGTTCATTTTTGAAGTGCCATCCACTTTGGTGGGTATTCATTTCCAAGGCACCATCATGGAGATTGAAATCAGACCGATGATTTTCACCAAAGCCTTGATACACCATGTGATGAAATCACTAGACGTTTCCCAATGCATTTGCTAATTGGTTTGTTGCTATTGCCAAGGAGGAATTATTGTTGTTTGATCTTTGACTAGCCAACATTTTGTTTTAATGTGCATTTAATTACAGAGGTGCAACCCTCTATAAATACTAAGCATTTTGATGTAAAAAGGGAAGATATACATTCTACCAAAAACACTTGGAGTTCTCTATATCAATTGAAAGATATTTGGCTCTGGTTAATGAATCAGTTTTGTATGCAGTTACTTTTTATCCATCATTTCTAAAATTTTCATGATCTTTGTTAAGATAAATTTATTTAACTCTTGATAAAGAACTGAATGCTAAAATATTTATTGGAAGTTATCCCTAAAAGATGTGAATGGTTCCTATGCTTTTATTTCTACTACATGTTGGTTACAACTTGATTTGATTTTTAGCTTTTAGTTTATCCCCACTCTATTTCTCTAGCTCATAGCCTTATTTCCCATTCCTTTTTATTATTTCCCATTTATTTCTATTACCCTATGCTTATACCGATCTTATATTAGTATGGGAACCAACCCTCTCTAGAGATTGGTCGAAGGACATCTCTTTCCTTCGACCTTTCAATGTTGGCCGGGTCTAGGGTGCACATGTATTTTTTACTTAGGTAGATTCATGACCAACAATTTTTAGCACACCGGTGGGACCCTAAAATTTCCACTTTAAGCAATAGTAAGGTTTGATGTTTACTTTTTTACTATTTTATTAGAACATCTGGTGACTCAGTTTTACTTAGAAGCCTTTGAATGTGAAGTTTGTGAAAGTTTTATTCATGATCACGAGATCGAAGGCCAAAAATTTAGAAAATCTCGTTGAGTTCTTTGATATTGACACCCAAGTTGTAGGAGAAGATCCTAGATTGGTTAGTCCAACTATCCCATCAATTGCAACATCTTCATAGGTAGCGAGTGTGTTATTCATTTCTTTGAGTCCTGCTAGCACAACCACTAGTTTTCCTCCTCCCCAAGCAAATCCTTTGGTCCAAATGGCTCAAAATCCACCACCACCACCTCGCCAGTTTCTAGCATAGAATCATTCCAAAGCTTTGAACTTGTAAGCTTAGAACCTGATCCCACAAGTAGTGTTAAAGAATTTGCCTACTTATGATGGTATGGAAAAAACCACTTATGATCATGTTCAAGATGTGGCTTCTCTAGCGATAATCCATAGCATCATAAATGAAGATGTCATGGTCAGATTTCTTGTGCTCTCTCTTAGAGGGAAGTTGTTGTACTGGTACCAGTCCTTATCACCTACCACTATTACCACATGGGACCTGTTAGCGAAGTTAATGATAAAGGGTTTAAATGAAAAATCTAATCCCTTCTCACTGCTACATTAGTTTACAAATATTCAAATGCATCTACAGGAAGAAATCATTGACTTCAATGTTAGGTTCGCTTGAACTTGGCAGAGATTTCCTTATGGTATTTGGTCGAATCTTGAGCAAGATACATTTTACTATCTCTGAGCCTTCAATTCTAACATTAGCATGGCCATCCATTATTCCAACGTTGATACATTCTCCACTTTGTACTCTCAAGCATAAAAGGTTGAGGTCATTCTGATTGTTATCGGTAAGCTCCCACCAAAAATGACAATACCTATCTTTCCTGATATTCCATGGTATTTGTATTCTAATGCATCTTTGTAACCTTTTCCAATGTCATCCATGTACCTAGTTCCTTCCTAGATGAGTTCATATCAAACCTTAATAGTTCTTGTCTCGCAACTGCCTGCTCCAACCATTCCATAACTACTCGCTCCTATTCTATTCCTAGCACTACTATATTTACCTGTACCACTTCCATTATTAGCTCCTCCAACACCATCAAATATTGATCCCCAAGAGAAGTTGTTGAAAGAGATGTAATCAATGAAATTAGCTATAAGAATGATGAGCAATGAGATCACGATGATTAAGAAGAAGCAGGATGAGAGAGATTTCAAGCTTAGGAGATTTCAACCTCTACCAATCACTAGAGAGCAAGAGGCTTCAACCAGAAAGGTGTCTAAAAGGAATATGATCATGTTGGCAAATGAAGAAGCTAGCCCATAGGATATAATGTACTAGTGTTCCACTTGCAATGATCCACATGGTGAAGAAACTTACATGGTTCATATGAACTGCATGTAGACATTGGTAAATAGTTATTTCGATTTCCAAATCAACATGATTAGATAAGCTGATCATAATTTTATGGTCCCTTCCAAAGAACAAGTTTCAGTTCTCACGAGAGCTAGAAGAAATTTGATTATAGTAGATCCAGCTGATATGGAGCCATTGAAGGTACCCATTGACCTTAAGGTGCAGAATGAGAGAAAACAAGCACAAGCAAAAGTGCCTATTCTAGCTCCCAAGCCAAATGCACTTATCCTATTAAAAGATCTCTTACCTCCACGAGAGAAATAAATATTGTAAGAGAAAGCTTCAACTTCACAAGCGCAAGAATAAACAAAATAATAGGTGAAATAACTGCTTAAATACCCATACTTGACCAAGTGTTAGAGGGTGGAAGCCACACAGTAGTATCAAAGCAAGTATGAGGCTACTGATGAAAGAAGAGAGTCTAGTTCACCCACTTACAACATTGTTGAGGAGATAAAGAAGATTCTTTCCAAGGTTAGTCTCTATGACACATAACAATTGCATGGATAGGTTGAATTATTGCAAGAGTATTTGAAATTTGTGAAATATAAAGAGAAAAATCCTACCTAGAATGTTTTAGTTCAAATGCTAACAACTTCAACTATTGGAAAGAATAGGCCACCCCCTTTTTATTTGTCTCTCAATATGGAAGGTTGGATTGTGCATAACTGCATGATCGAATCTGGCGCTGTGACAATAGTCATGCCAAAGGTAGTTTGTGAAGTTATGGAAATGGAGTAAACAAGGAGAAGCCTTGACATATTGTAGTTTTATGGTACCCCTATGAAAATAGTGGGTGTTATAAAGGATATCCCCATTGTCCTACATAAGATACCTTAGATCATTGTGATCCAGGAGGTGGTTGTTGTTGTCCTGGAGCCATGTTTCAGTATGTTCCTCTCAAGAGATTTTACTGCCAAGTTGGGAGGCTATATTTCTCTGGACTATTCCCATTTAGATATTCCTTTCAAAGGGAAGAGAATATGAGTCTATAATGAGAAGCCTTCTACTTTTCATATAGAGAATATTGAAGAAGAAAAATCCATGAATTCTATCAACATGATGTTTGAAGAATTAAACGAATTGGACTTAATGGAAGAGACTCTAGAAGAGCTTTGAACTGAAGATAAGTTTTCAATGTTTGATTTTAATGCCATGATGGAAACTGAGATTGGATGTTACACCATTACCAAAATTGAAAAAGCTAAAGTGAGGGTGTCTGATGATCAAGATCCTGTTCCATATCAATTGTGGAAGCTATACTTTGATGGCGCAAGATGCAAGAATGGTGCAGGAGCTAGAATCATTCTTATTTCTCCTTCTGACATACAAATGACTTATTCGTATCGATTGACATGGAGTTGTACCAACAATGCTACTGAGTATGAAGCACTTTGCCTAGGCTTGAAGAAAGCAGAGAAGCTCAAGATCAAACAACTATAGATTTTCAAATAATTTGAACTAATTGTGAATCAAGTAATGAAAAAGTGTGTCTCTAAGTAGCACTATTTGAAGGTGTACCACAAAAAATTTTGGTATTTTTTTTAAGCTTACACATCATTGAACATCCAAGCGATCTCACAAGAAAAAAAAAACATGCAAATATTCTGGCATCCCTTGGCACTAAATTTTCTCTAGTTGAGCACGTGTTGAGGAAACCAAATACTGTGAGGTTAGTTTACAAGATTTCAGTTCCTGATAAGAATATATAGTGGAAAGTGTTTGAAAGTGATGAGTAGATCGTGAACTTCCTGATAAGAGAGGCCAATACTATGGAAGGAAGAGCACTCGATGAAGAGGAATCTGAGGGATTGATCCATATGACAAAAAATCATATCCAAAAAGGATTGATTATGCTCTAAAGTATATTTGATTAAAATGATAGAGACAAAAAACATAAAATCAAATTAGATAAGAAAGAGTACACTAAGATGCGATTGGGACCTAAAAAGTCAATCAAGGTTGGTATTGATTGCACTCCAGAAGAGCTTAAGCAAATCAAAGAGTTATACCATGAGTTTCCAAGCATTATCTCCTGGAGTTACCATGATCTAAAGGGGTACAACAAGGATGTGATCCAACATACTATTGAGCTACAAGGAGTGAAACACTTTAGGTAGAAACAAATACCTGTCATTCCTAATATTGAAGTCCTAATGAAAGCTGAACTATTGATTGGAAGCCAATATTATATACCCACTCAAGCACTCTAACTGGGTAGCAAATTTGGTCCCTGTGTGGAAGAAAAATGGAGATATTCGCCTGTGTGTGGATTTTTAAAATTTAAATCAGACATCTCTGAAAGATCATTATCCACTATCGTAGATTGATCACATTATTTACATAGTTGTAGGAGCTCAAAGATTTTCTCTATTTGATGGATTCTCCAACTATAATAAGATATGGGTCAAGGATGAGGACCAATATAAAATGGCATTCACCATAAAATGGGGTACATTTGCTTATCAGTGAATACATTTTGGTTTCTCGAATGCTGGAGCAACCTTTTAGAGAGCAATGGATGTGGCTTTCGGTGAGTTGCTAAACCGGGTCATTGTAATTTATTTGGATGAAATGACTTTTTTCTCTCATAACATGGAGAAGCACAACTATCATTTGAGATAAGTATTCAAAAAATTCTAGAAGTTTAGGATATCCATTAACCTGAAGAAGTCTATCTTCGTAGTTAAGGAGAGAAAGCTCTTGGACCACATCATTTTAGGAAAGGGTTTAGGAGTTGATCCAGCTAGAGTTGACGCTCTTCTGAAGCTTCCATTGCCAACCAACAAGAAGGATCTGAAGTCATTATTTGGATAGATTAAATTTTTTCTAAATTTTATCGTAGACTTTATCCAAGTTGTGAAACCAATGACTGAAATCTTGAAGAAAGATACTAAGTTCAAATGGACTGAGCAAAGAAAATAAACATTCTGAGAAATCAAGGAAAGAATTTCTCAAGCCCCTATTCTGGTAAACCCTGATTATTCAAAGGATTTTATCTTGTATGCTATTGGTGAACAAGAGAGTTACATAGTTGTGCTCACACATAAGGAGGATGATGGAGACGAGTGATCTATTCCATTCCTGAGCCAAGTTATCCAAATGCACAAAGAAAAATACAATTTCATAGAGAAGCAAGTATATGCGATAATGAAGTCCCTGAAGAAGTTTCAACATGTCATTTCCCAAAGCAAGATGATTATTTATGTTGTGCATCTAGATGTCTGAAGTTTCATTATCCAGGGTGATCTTGGAGACAAGCAAGTTGGTTGGGTTTTTAAAATCCAAGAATATGATGTTGAAATCTGACCAACCAAGTTGGTGCGAGACCGAAAACTATGTCAAGAGCTTGCAAGGAGCATTGCTTCCAAAGTAATGGTTTATCAGTATAAAGATTCAATAAGTGAAATTAATTATGCTAATAATTCCCTAAGTGATCGTGATTGGACATAAGACCTTGTCGAATACTTCAGTTTAGGAAGGTGCCCTTCACATATCAATGCTTCACAAAGATGGATATTTAGACTATAGGCTCTCAGATATGTGATGTTGCCAAATGGATTGTTTCATAAGAACATTGATGGAGTTCTTTTCAACTGTGTCAAAGAATTGGAGAAGGAGAAAATCTTGGAAGAATTTCATTTTGGATTATTATGAGGCCATTATGCAAGGAGGCCCATGGCATTGAAGATCATCAAAGCAGGTTATTTTTGGCCTACTTTCTTTGTAGATGCATTTAAAGTCAGTCAAAACTATGAAAAATTCTAGAGGTACATCGGTAGAAGCAAAAATGCATATTTATCCCTTAATCCGATTCAAGTGGAAGCACCATTTCAACAATGGGTTTTAGATTGTATTGAGGTCATTTATCCTAATTCATCTATCGAGCATGAATACATTCTAACTACAACCAATTATTTTATCCGATGAATAGAAGCAATCCCAACCAAGAATGCAAACCAAGAGGTAGTCATTACATTTCTTGAAGGATTGATCACTCACTTTAACATCCTAGATGCAATTATAACTGATAATGGGACTCCATTCATCGATGCTAAAATCAACGAGTTTATGGGTATTTACGGTATTTATTTAAAAATCTCATCAAATTATTATCCATAGGGAAATGGTCTGGTTGAATCCACGAACAAGAATATGATCAAGATTCTAAAGAGGACTCTTATGGATAACAAACAAAGTTGGCACTTGCTCTTGAACTAGGCCTTATGGGCCGATCGCATCTCAATCAAGAAATATATCAATGTCTCCCTATTCTTTGGTGTAGTAAGGAAGTAGTCTTGCCCATTCACATTGAATTATCGGCTCTTCAATCCTTGCAATTATTTGATTATGGAGATGATAAATTCGATTCCATGAGTGCAAGGTTGGCTCAGATTTTACAGCTGGAGAAATAAAGGAAGGAAGCATACAATACCATCATGGAACATGCCTAGATGACGAAGAAGTGGTTCAATAAGAAAAATTCTGAGAAGGCTTTCAAGGTGGGCGATCTAGTGTTAAAATGAAATGAGAACAAGGCAAATTCGAGCAAGCATCACAAGTTCAAGGTGATTTGGGAAGGCATGTTCCATATTTTTGGTGTCAATCAAGTTAACTCATTTTATTTGCAAGATATGGACGATCATGCACTACCAATTTTGGTGAAAGGTCTTCATTTGAAGGTCTATTACCAATAAAAAAACTATTTCGAGATCAAAAATGTAAATATGTACATAGTTTTCTAATGTCATTTTCATTTGAAAATGGCTAAGTAGTTTTTCGAAGAAAAGAAAAAAGAAAAGAAATAATTGGTTAGAAACTGAGACTTCCCAGGAAGTCACCCATATGAGCACTACTCTAGGGAAAAAATGCTTAACTCTAGAGTTCTTGAAGAATTGGAAAACAAAAAGTCAACTTGTGTAGTGTGTCTTTTGGGTTCAAAAAAAAAAAAGGCTTTCATTTTTGCCCTTGCCTTGAAAACCCTCTTTTCCATTTTTTTTGTAGAGTTTTTTTGTTCTTTTCGTTGGCCGACAAGTCATTTCACTGATCAGAAGGTGGTTTTTTTGGCAAAATTTTTTTTTGCCAACAAAATCCCTTTTCACTCCTCCCAAGAATTTAAATAAAAAAATAATCCTAACGATCGAAATTCCTTTTCATTGAGCAGAAATGATTTCGCTTGCCAATGAAATACCTTCTTCGCCCCTCCTCATCTTATTTAAAAAAAAAACACAAAATATCAAAGAGCAAAATTCCTTTTCACTAAGCTAAGATGATTTCACTGGCAAAAATCATTTTCACCAACGAAATCCCTCATTGTATTTTTTGACTTTTCGCCCATGAGTGCTTTTCGGCACCAAAAGCATGCATTAAAAATTTTATGCTTTTCGGGCAAGTGGGGGTAAAATCGTGCTAATTTTAAAAGGAAGGGTGCCTAAGTTAGTAAAAGCATTTCATGGAAAAGAAAAAGCAACAAAAAAAATAGAAAAAATTAAAAAGAAGGTGATTTCACCCAAGACATTAATTTCACTCATGCATCTTTGATTTTCAGAGCGAAACTCAAGATTGGCAGCAATAAACCTCCAATTGCATGTTTTTTTGGTGAACAAAGTAGTAAAAGATATTTTCAAACCAAAAATGAATGAAAAGCTTTTTTGCCCTGCTTTTTCCAATGAATTCATAGAATGCATGACATTTTGCCAATGAAATCAGCAAAATGCTTTTTTGGCACTCCACATCAACGAAACAAGGCGCTTATCATGCAGTTCAAGACAAAAAAGTAGTAAGACACGTTTTGCAGAAGTAGCTGTTAACGACCAGTTGCACCATTCCAAGAAGGAAAATGCAATTAAAAAATTAAAGCAACCAATAAAAGTGCTTGGAGAAGAGGTGAGTGAAAATGATAAATCATTGGAAAGCGTGACATGTCCCCAAATTTAGGAGGTACACCACAAGCATTAATTTTGGCAGGTATGGATGGGAAACTATAAAAGGGGTGAATGTTTCAGTTTAAAAAAAATCAAAAGAATTGTAAAGTTCTTGTGTAGAGTTGTTGCGAATTATTTGTTTCTCCAAGATTTGCAGTTATTTACCGCTTCTTCAAAGAAAGCTAAATATGGGGAAGAGAACCACAGAAGTCAAGAAGGAGAAATCCCAAAAGAAGGTTGAACTAGAAAAGAGGTAGCAAAAATCTAGAGAGGAGAATGAAGAAGTAGAATTAACACCTTACTATGATTGCCTGGTGTAAATCGATGACTGCACCATCACAAATAAGGGTATGGAAAAATTGTGCTAGGATGTCGAGTTCAATCTATAGAGTGTCCACAGAGAGTTCCTGAACTACGACATTCTATTCTCATATTTTATGGTACATGTGTATGCCTGTGTATTCATATATTGAGCTAGGATGGGCAATTGTGCAATGCTATAATCCTGATATGCAGGCTGTCTAAAACGCCCAAGGAGATAAGCTGCTCATCATTTCAGTTAGCTCGATCATGGATGCCTTCACTTGTAGCACAAGACCTCCACTCGACATCATGTTTAAAAAGCTCAATATTTTAGATCAGGAGGAAAGATACCAGTCAAGCCCTTTATGTTGCCATATTTTACTATCAAACATCTTTTCACCCTGGAAGTAGCCCGACAAAGCGATTTCACAAATGATACATATGGGATAGGCAAGGGAAAGAAAGCTACATGTGCTATGTCTTTCTAGTTTGGTGATATAAGAATTACAGTGTGGATAGAATGAATTAATTTTCGAGATATTGTATGACCATGGATTTATTGAGCTTCCCCAACGATGGTGGTACAATCCTTTGGGTGTTTTCAAGAATTTTATCAAAGCCAAGAATTTTCATTGTTGCCCTCGAGAAGACATCTTTTAGTAGAGGAATAATCCCAAGGGACACGACCTTGAATGGCATGTTGAGAATATGATGTCACTCCCTCCTTGGCATGATTTTTATGAGATGGAGGTTGAGTATGATCCTATAAATCATCCAGAGAAAGTTCCTCCTCTAGGTTTGTTCACTCAAATAAAATTGAAATTACTTGATTGGTTCGATGAAAATATTGTCAATTGGTGGGTCATGAGGGTCCATCGAAGTAATCCCATGTCAAGTTATCTATTGGTCATGGATGAGGTATTTTCGTTGATTTGTGATGACCATTGTGAAAAGTACCAGCCCCTCTCCTTCATTGATCTGGTGTCTCGAAGTATTTGTAATCCTAACAAGGAAGATGTGGTAAGAGAGGACACTTTTTTTGAAGAGAGGGCAATTATCGAAGAAGAAGAGGAGGAGAAAACTCCACCCAAGGAGCAAATTTCACTTAGAAAGAGTACCTTTCTCTAACTGGAAGATGTGGTATAAGAGTACCTTTCTCTAACATGGTGAAGAAGCCCTTAAGTGGTGCAGTTTCTACGCTTAGCACAAAATTGCTTCCTTCACAGATGGTTGAGTATACTATATTTTAGGAGATACTTTAGCTCAACTAGAAAAATCAATCCCAATGGTAAAAATAGTAGATATTAAAGTAGAGGAGGAAAAAGTAGAGGAATTGCAGCAACCTTCATCACTAGCTCAAATGATGTTGGAGCTTGCAGGTATGCATTTTATTTCCTCTTCTCTCTCTAACAAGAACTTGGTGACCAATGTCTCCCCGTATGCAGCTCCAATCTCCACTTCATCTTCATTCGTTGCAATCGTATCTTTAGTTCCTCTTTCCACCTCACAGTTGTAGGTCACCAGCGCTCCCCTAGTTTCATCCATTCCCTCATTTTACCTTTCTTTTAGTCCATTTGCATTTGTATCAAATCCATTTTTCCTTTCATTGTCCTTCACTTCATCTTCCATGCCTTCCAATTATGTTACCATTGTAAGTATGCAAGCCCATTTTAGAATGAGCGTAACTATAATGCCCTCCATTTCTATCCTTGTTGTTGAGTCAAATCCTCAACAAGCCCTTTTCCTATCTTCCCCAAATTTTGCAATGTAGGAGCCACTGGATTTCGATATGGAGT